>JAVYIG010003599.1:62500-189417 GCA_035222895.1 Strongylocentrotus droebachiensis | reverse complement strand
GGGGGGGGGGGGGGGGGGGTAAGAGGACATTTTTTTTGTTTGTGTCCCAAAATTTGAAAATTTGGTCGATCGGTATTGGGGGGGGGGGGGGGGAGGGGGGGGGGGAGGGGGGGGGGGAGGTAATGTCTGTCATTTTGGGTCACCAATTACCAATTTTTTTTTAAAATTATTTAAAACCAAAACAAAACAAATTCTCTTCGAGGGATACATTTTATAGGATTTTGTGAAAGAAACGTTATAATTGTTTTCTTTCTATTCTTCATTTGTGGCTGTCGCTGTGTGACAATTTTGTAAACGTAGCATATAATGATATACATTAAATATATCATACCAAAAAAACTTGCAGGGGGTGCTGCAGCACCCCCAGCACCCCCGCTGCCCAGGGCCATGGGCGGAGCATTGTCCTTTTGCGGGGTACTTTTGGGAGGAGCAACAATTATTGTCGTAGTAGCCTTTGTATTTTACGGGGCACTTTTTTAGCGGAGCAATTGTCGGCGGAGCAATTGTCGGCGGAGCAATTGTCGGCGGAGCAATTGTCGGCGGAGCAAATGTCACCGGAGCAAGTGTCGCTTCAGGCGGAGCAAATGTCGGCGGAGCAACTGGCGGTAGAGCAATTGGCGGGCGGAACAGTTGTCGGCGGAGCAGTTGTCGGCGGAGCAAATGTCGGCGGAGCAATTGTCGGCGGAGCAATTGTCGTTCGAGGAGCATTTGTCACCGGAGCAATTGTCGCATTTTGTGGAGCAATTGTCGGCGGAGCAATTGTCGGCGGAGCAAATGTCGGCGGAGCAATTGTCGGCGGAGCAATTGTCGGCGGAGCAATTGTCGACGGAGCAAATGTCGGCGGAGCAAATGTCGGCGGAGCAATTGTTGGCGGAGCAAATGTCGCGGAGCAAATGTCGCGGAGCAATTGTCGAGTTTTGCGGAGTAAATGTCGGCGGAGCAATCGTCGGCGGAGCATGTGTCACGGAACCCCCATTGACTTTCGAAAGTTCACCCACCGTAATTTGGATCAAAATAGGTCGCAAGCTCACCATTGCATATATAACGCATGTGTAACAAGTCGAACTTTGGACGCAATTTACCACGCGATTGTAAGATTATAGGTCAAGCACACGAAGGATAAGAAGCATGAATTATCATAGATAAGTTCTGCTTGGTTCATTATGTCCACTTCAGCCAACCCCCACCGTAATTTTTCCATTTAGTATTAGCAAAAATTTTGCCGAGGTAAGCAAAAACATGAATATTCATGACACACCATGGACTATTCGAAACAGAGGGGTGCAAATGTGCACCACATCAAACTCCCTTCTTTCAGTCAAGTATTTCATTGTATTATGTAGTTTGGTAGGTTTATTTTACTAACTGTTTAATTATCAGATATCAATGGTAGTTTAAAGATATGGAAAAGGTTCTTGTATTTTATATTTAGCAAAGCAATCTCACATACACAATCACTATCAAGTGTCATCTGATCCGCCGATTGCCGTCTGCTATATACGTTCTATAGATGGGCGAACTAGCTATGTTTGTGCTGGCGAAAATGAGACAACCGGAGCAATATGTTCTGTAGAACTTTGCAGGAATTATAAATATGTCATGTATGTCCTATCCGTGAAATTTAAACGTAGCAGTGTCCTAGCATTCATATTATGCAAGGCGATCCTTCTTGAAAGATTAGAAAATGCAATAGACGAAACAAGGAACACTAATGCCGCTGGGGTTGTAGAGGAAGATACACAAGAAAAGCAAGATTATGTCTTCAATAATGACGTGGACTGCCGACAACTACTGCATAATGTACTAAGTGAAACGAAAGGCTTGAATAGTAGGCTTAGACACTATCGAGAAGAAGTTCAACAATCTATTTGAACAGCATAATGATCAGGAGAAGGAGCAAGGAATCTGAGGGCACAACAAGTATCTACCACCAAAGATTTCTCGACAATTGCTACGCATAACCGGTTTGAAATATTATCCGAGAACACGGAATCAGACAACAATGCCAAGAGTGTCTACCCCAAGCAGATATCAATGCCAATGAAAGATCAAATTCATGAATACAAGGCCAAGCGCCTAAAGTTGTTCTCCAAAACCAACAGCGCCCATCCTGAAGTTCTCTCTGATGACGCAACTGATGACAGCGACGCAACTGATGACAGCTCAGGCCGATCTTTGTTAACTGAAGATCAGCTAATGGAATATAGACAACAGAATCGCAACAGATGGAAGGACATCGTCGACGCCATCAGAAATTGAAGGAGAGCTCCAGATGTGATGTTATAGTGGCACGGGACTCCATGGTGAGACACATCAACGGCGAGCGTCTTTCACGGAGGAATAATAGAGTGATCTGCATATTTAAACCTGGTGCAATGATGAAAGATATTACTAATTCGTCGCCTGATGAGATGCTAAAGCCCGGTAGTGAACTAATTATTCTCGCAGGGACCAACAACATAGTTGAAAGTGCTAGCAATGTCGCACACGAGATGGCCGTCCTTTGCGAGTCCGTCGTTGCTGAAAGGTTCTTAGTCACCATCTCCGGCATCATACATCGCAGATGGGAAAGCGCCGAGGAGAGTAGGCGAGTAGTCGAAATCAACCGACTGATGGAGACAGCTGCTCACCAGAACAACCGGGGCTTCATCGACAACTTTGTCATCCTCACAAACCTCCTATTTTGGTAGGTTCAATTTATAGACCACCGAATTCGACATCAGACTATTTTGAGAAGCTTGATATATGCCTTGCAAAATCAATGTCTGAAAACATCAGCTGTGCTATTTTTGGAGACTTTAACTGTAACTTCATGAGTGATAAAAGAGATTTACATTCACAGTAACAAAATGAAACGGAATGCGTTTTTGAGGGTACTTGAGATTTAATAGAGGATGGAATATTGTTACCCTGAATATCAACATCATGACAGTAGCAACAACTACGACACAAACTTTCCCAACTGAATATAGAATACTTTTACTTTAACGTTACACTGCTCCAATCCGCCCCAGGAAAGGACCCGGGTATTACTTTCGAATCTTTTGATCAATTTATACAAGTATCTGCACCTGAAAACACTGGATGGAGCCGGCATGTCCAATCCAAAGTACTCTCTGCATCAGGGCCACCAACAGACGAGAACTTGTGTACAACCCCCATAGCCCGTAAAAAGGCAACACTGTTTCCTGCATTAAAGAGGGCGAACAGAGTTTACCTTCTCATTTGGAACTGTGAGTACAGGATATATGTATAACACCCCTCTGCATACAAAGAAGGCAAACAGTTCCACTGCATTAGACAGGCGAACAGATGCCTAATTTACAGGCGGGTACATGTTATAAATAAACGACAGGACGGAATGCCTGTTATCATCGAGGACCCAACCGGAAACCAATAAACATTGAGCTCTGTAAGATACAATGGCCAATTAAAATAATCCAATTCATATTCTCCAAAACACAACTTTCCCATAAGGTATTTTGCAGCAGTGTGTTATACACATAATAACATGTATATGTATATATTAACATAAACACATACACATATATTTATTTATTTATTTATTTATTTATTCCGTTTTATATATATATATATATGCGCAGAGGCAAAATATGACAATTTCTGCCACACGGGCACCGCCCGCCGCCACTGAGCGTATATATTGTTTTACGTACATTACGTATTCAATTTAAAACTTTTATCAGCGTCAATTCTCTATATTAACTTCAACATTAAATTTCTTACAACAGCTTGACGTGCAGGTATATTCACGCCTGCAAACCTTTTACTTGCACTAAAGTGCATGGGTATTCGTATACATTAATTTCACGTAAACTATGTATTAAATTAAAAACTTTAATAAATATCAATTCTCTAAATAAACTTAAAAATTAAATTTCTTACAACAACTTAACATGCAGGTATATTTGCATCTGCAATCCCTTTACTTACACTAAAGTGCATAGGTATTTGTATGTTGTGTTTACGTACATTACGTATTCAATTCAAAACTTTTATGAAATCAATTCTCTAAATAAACTTGGAGATTAAATTTCTTACAACAACTTGATATGCAGGTATATTTGCATCTGCAATCCCTTTACTTGCACTAAAGGGCATAGGTATTCGTATAAATTAATTTTACGTAAACTACGTATTCAATGAAACACTTTTATAAATATCAATTCTCTAAATAAACTTGAAAATTTAAATTTCTTAAAAGAACTTGACGGGCAGGTATATTCACATCTGCAAACATTTTACTTGCACTAAAGTGCCAAGGTAATTCGTATATATTAATTTGACGTACATTACGTATTCAATTCAATTTTTTTTTAAATATCACATCTCTGAATAACTTGAACATTTAATTTCTTACGACTGCTTGACATGCAGATATATTCGCATCTGCAAACCTTTTACTTGCACTATAGTGCCTAAATATCCGTAAATGCATACTCATGTAATCATTATAAACTACCGTTAACTTCTTTACACTGCTCTTTTTATACCTACTTCAAGATATGCAATATATAACCGTATACAATAAACTAGTGCCTAAATATTCGTAAATGCATACTCATGTTATCATTATAAACTACCGTTAACTTCTTTACACTGCTCTTTTTATACCTACTTCAAGATATGCAATATATAACCGTATACAATAAACTCGAAATGCTTATATAATTTTACGAGCTCCACCCAAAGCAAAAAGGGGTTCTCGAGCCTTTGAATGAAGCTCTGCGACATGTGCATTCATGCCAAGTCTAACATTACGCAAAGTCCTCCTATACGCTTATGGAAATAATCACATGCTGCTCGTAAACAATCTACAATCCTGTTATACACAATACAAAAGTCCCCAACATAACCACTATTTGTACAATTAAAATCTCTACCTAAAAATGCATCATCCAAATTAACTTGACATAACAAAAACTCAGCCTGACTGTGATATTCACCTTTCAGACTACCATCAATCTTTGCCCAATCCAAATTTCCCTTTTTTAACATTATTTGCCCTGTGTCCATATGACCCTGGAGGTGTCGTAAATCAATTTTTCTGTACCAATTAGAATATAATCTAATATATCAAACTGGTATTTTATCTGAGTATCCTCAATAAAAGCATGAGCATCTGCTGTACTAATGCAATAATCCAACCAAAACGTAATATGCCACAATTCGCTTACATACGTATACTATCAGCTATTAAAATTCCAGACTTCACAAAATGTCATTATTGTCACCACAAAAGGCCTTCAAATGATTTGACAAAAGGTGACACATGATCAAAAATCAGCATTCCAATCGCCAACTACAAAGACACTATAGTGGTATCCAACTCATCAGCAGCTGAATAAATATATATCCTATTCTCTCAAAAAATTGCTTTCACCATCTATACTTTCAAAAGGGGTGTAAATGTTAATAGTAACAAATTTCTTATCACCAATTTTAAATTCAATTTCTACAATCCAATCAACATTTAATCTAACTTCACTAATTAAGTGTTCATATTGTTCAATAATATAACAACCCCACCAGATTTACGAACTTATCATGTTGATCTCAACCCATCGCCCAATTGGTTACTTTCGTTCAACTATAGCTAAAACGACAGATACCTTAAATTTAGTGTTAAGGTGAACCACAACAAAGAACTAATCAAATCTTTCCGACGTTCGTCAACTCACGAATAAGGCTTTGAAGGAACAGGTCATTTCCTGCCAGAAAGATGTATTCCATCACTAGGAAACAGCTCGTGCCGCTCGTGTGCGAAGCCCCAATGATCCAATGAACGGCCCCCAATTCTGCGGCATATATTCCTGACATGCTTATTCAATACTAGCCGCGTTCTTATTTGGCTGTTCGTCATTATCGAAACCTGCGGACCAAATGATGCGGGCATCGGGAGGAGCGCGAAGGCGGCTAACAACCTACAACAGGAATAAAAGAAAAACTTACGGCAGCTTTTTGTTCACCAACATTCGACTTGTGTCATATGTAAAACCCTTCCCACTCACGATTCTCCATTTTTGCTCAGTTTGTAGAAAAATTAGATTATTATTGAGCAAAACATTACCCAAAGATGGGTGAAATTACTCCCAAAATTGGTCTGACACATAATTACCCTGATGTATCATCACACAAGTGGCACAACATTCTCTAAATGCTTTCTGCTTGAGATGGGACTGAAATTAGACCTGATTTGTATCAACATCATGTAGTCTAGTTTTTCCACTTGCTGAATGCCATCACCGTTTTCTCTCTGTTTGCTCTCACTCCTTATGTCTGTCTATATTTCGTTTATTTTTCCCCGTAATATGAGAGTAATATCAATCGCTTCATTCGTTTGATTAAATGTTAATTGTTATTGTATAATTGTGTTAATAAATGGGGGCACGCTACAAGTACAAGAGTCCTATATCGCACCCCGGGGCAGGTCAATGTCGCTATTCAAAGAAGAGGGTCGGTATTCATTATATTAGAAGAGGGTCTCTATTCATAATACGAAATCGGGGTCGTTATTCATAAGGGTACCTATTCATAATATTACAAAAGGGTCGGTATTCATAACACAGAAAGAGGGTCGCTATTCATAATACAAAATGAGGGTCGCTATTCATAATAGGAGAAGAGGGTCGCTATTCATAATACGAAATGAGGGTCGCTATTCATAATATGAGAAGAGGGTCGCTATTCATAATAGGAGTAGAGGGTCGGTATTCATAATAGTAGAAGAGGGTCGGTATTCATAATAGGGGTAGAGGGTCGCTATTCAAGGTACGAAATGAGGGTCGCTATTCATAAAACAGCAAGAGGGTCGCTATTCATAATACGAAATGAGGGTCGCTATTCATAATAGGAGTAGAGGGGACGTTATTTATAATACGAAATGAGGGTCGCTATTCGTAATAGGAGAAGAGGGTCGCTATTATAAAAGGAGCAGAGGGTCGCTATTCATAATACGAAATGAGGGTCGCTACTCATTAAACGAGAAGTAGGTCGCTATTCATAATACGAAATTAGGGTCGCTTTTCATAATATGAGTAGAGGGTCGCTATTCATAAAACAAGAAATGGGTCGCTATTCATAATACGAAATGAGGGTCGCTATTCATAATAGGAGTAGATGGTCGCCATTCCTAATACGAAATGAGGGTCGCCATTCATAACAGGAGTAGAGGGTCGCTATTCATAATAGGAGAAGAGGGTCGCTATTCATAATACGACGAGAGGGTCACTATTCATAATACGGAAAGAGGGTCGCTATTCATAAAACGAGAAGTAGGTCGCTAATAATAAAACAAGAAGTGTTTCGCTGTTCATAATACAAAATGAGGGTCGCTATTCATAATAGGAGTAGGGGGTCGCTATTCATAACACAAGATGTGGGTCGCTATTCATAATACGAAATGAGGGTCGCTATTCATAATGCGACGAGAGGGTCGTTATTCATAATACGGCAAGAGGGTCGGTATTCATAATCAAAGAAGAGGGTCGGTATTCATTATATTAGAAGAGGGTCTCTATTTATGATACGAAATCGGGGTCGTTATTCATGAGGGTCCTTATTCATAATACGGCAAGAGGGTCGGTATTCATAATCAAAGAAGAGGGTCGGTATTCATTATATTAGAAGAGGGTCTCTATTCATAATACGAAATCGGGGTCGTTATTCATGAGGGTACCTATTCATAATATTACAAAAGGGTCGGTATTCATAAAACAGAAAGAGGGTCGCTATTCATAATACGAAATGAGGGTCGCTTTTCATAATAGGAGAAGAGGGTCGCTATTCAAAATACGAAATGAGGGTCGCTATTCATAATACGAGAAGAGGGTCTCTATTCATAATATGAGTAGAGGGTCGCTATTCATAATAGTAGAAGAGGGTCGCTATTCATAATAGGAGTAGAGGGTCGCTATTCATAGTACGAAATGAGGGTCGCTATTCATAATACGAAATGAGGGTCGCTATTCATATTAGGAGTAGAGGGGACATTATTCATAATACGAAATGAGGGTCGCTATTCGTAATAGGAGAATAGGGTCGCTATTATAAAAGGAGCAGAGGGTCGCTATTCATAATACAAAATGAGGGTCGCTATTCATGAAACGAGAAGTAGGTCGCTATTCATAATACGAAATTAGGGTCGCTTTTCATAATATGAGTAGAGGGTCGCTATTCATAAAACAAGAGATTGGTCGCTATTCATAATACTAAATGAGGGTCTCTATTCATTATAGGAGTAGATGGTCGCCATTCATAATACGAAATGAGGGTCGCCATTCATAACAGGAGTAGAGGGTCACTATTTATAATAGGAGAAGAGGGTCGCTATTCATAATACGATGAGAGGGTCTCTATTCATAATACGGCAAGAGGGTCGCTATTCATAAAACGAGGAGTAGGTCGCTATGAATAAAACAAGAAGAGGGGTCGCTGTTCACAATACAAAATGAGGGTCGCCATTCATAATAGGAATAGGGGGTCGCTATTCATAACGGAAGAAGTGGGTCGCCAATCATAATACGAAATGAGGGTCGCTTTTCATAATATGAGTAGAGGGTCGCTATTCATAAAACAAGAAATGGGTCGCTATTCATAACACGAAATGAGGGTCTCTATTCATTATAAGAGTAGATGGTCGCCATTCATAATACGAAATGAGGGTCGCCATTCATAACAGGAGTAGAGGGTCGCTATTCATAAAAGGAGAATAGGGTCGCTATTAATAATACGACGAGAGGGTCGCTATTCATAATACGGCAAGAGGGTCGCTATTCATAAAACGAGAAGTAGGTCGCTATTAATAAAACAAGAAGTGGGTCGCTGTTCACAACACAAAATGAGGGTCGCTATTCATAATAGGAATAGGGGGTCGCTATTCATAACGCAAGAAGTGGGTCGCTAATCATAATACGAAATGATGGTCGCTATTCATATTATGAGTAAAGGGTCGCTATTCATGAAACAAGAAGTGGATCGTTATTCATAATACGTAATAAGGGTCGCTATTCATAAAAGGAGTAGAGAGTCGCTATTCATAATACGAAATGAGGGTCGTTATTCATAGTAGGAGAAGAGGGTCGCTATTCATAATACGACGAGAGGGTCGTTATTCATAATACGGCAAGAGGTTCGGTATTCATAATATGACGAGAAGGATCGCTATTCATAATATGAGAAGAGGGTCGCTATTCATAATACGACGAGAGGGTCGTTATTCATAATTATAGGAAAATAAGTCCCTCGACTACCAGCTCATTTCTCGACTCATTTACTCTTCCCTCAAAAGCATTTAAAATCCCACGGGAGTGGAACATTCCATGCTTTTCCCTCCACCACCATTTAGCAACTTTATATTATCCCACCCCCTATTACAACAGGTTTTTTTTTTTAGGCAATTGAAATAGCTCCCCAAACCACCTTTTTTGTATGGATATTGTTTTTTTAGAAATATCGAGACCTAGATCTATAGGCCTATCTTGTTCTCAATTTCGTCACTTTAAAAAAAATCTTTTTAGTTCAGATGACACATTATTTAAAGAAATTGATTTCCAATAACGTAGATTAATATCTTAAGGATTGATTTGTTTTATTTTTACATACAGGCAACTATGTGAAAGCGCAAAAGCATCGCCAGGAAGGCAGAGGACACGTCAAACCTGGTATCGGAAGATGATGCTGTGTAGAAGCGAAAGAGACGTCTTCCCCAGAGATTTAGCAAATCTTCTAGTGATTCCGGAATTGACGCTGGTAAGTATTTGTCTCTTGATGGTTAGTAGTGCTTGGTTCGGCCAGAGACGTATAATTTACATCTTATTTCTTGTTTTCTTCAAAATCCAACAGATGAAAACCTAAGATAATTTATTTGGGATAGCTAGACCTGCTTTGTGTCCCAGCCATGCAAAATGATGATTAATAGATGTGGCACCATTCCGGCAAAACTGGAAATTAATTTGTAATCTAGGCATAAATTTCGGACAAGAAGTTTGCATTACCCAAAAGTTTGTTCAGTTTATGAGAATTCTTGTCATGTCTTGATATCCCTTTTAACATCTGCAATGTGTCTCTGTTTTTCAGATCTTGAATCGGTTAGGACCCAAGAAAACAACATGTACGCGGAGGAACGACCAAGGCTGTGGCAGCAGAGATACCAATGCCGAAACTGAATGCGAAGTCCAAGTCCACATCACATTTTTCAGTTCCAACCCACAACTCCAGCAAGGGCTCGGGCTTCGGAAAGTAAGTTTTTTTCAGATAGCATTTCACAAACGAAAGTTTCTGAGGTTTTTTTTTATCATCAGAACATATACTGTAGAGCGTATAAACTATAAACAAAACAACATTTGCCATTTGTACTAAGTTGCTACACTAAAATACTGTTGGATTGGATAAGAGAGGCAGATTATCTCGGCGTACATGTAATTTATTTCATCAACAAGGCACGGGCATAGTTTTCTTACAGAAGAGTCGCTTTTAAATCCTTACAGTATGTATACTTTGTTGGAAGCGCTGCACTGGTGTCGTCTTTGAAGCTGGGTGATATATTCCTGAAGTGACTAAATTTTTCAGCTATCAAACATATCTCGCCAAAATATCCTATTAATTTGCTGTCAAACTTTTTAATGACTTGAACTGTTATAATAATGTATTTTATGTGTCTGTTTTTTTCTTCTCAGGCAATTTTCAAGTGCAGGTACTGTTTACCTTGCAGAGGCTGGAGGAAGGGCAGCAGCAGCTGACGCAGTTGGTACAAAAACTGCTTTTGTCCAAATCGGGAGCGGCCGTTGATGTGGAAGACCTGAGGGAGCCGTTTACCAAACCAGTGAACACCAAATTTTCATTCAAGGTAGATTAAGATACCTTCATTCAGGGGCAATGCAAAAATCCTAAAACTCATATTGAAACCAAATTTGACCATTTCAGCTAATAATGGAGAAACTTTATCAGCCACATAACAGTTTTGTTGGTGCATCTTTTTGAATTGAATTGCCATCATCTTGTTGAGAATGCAAGACAAAGTTGTATAGGTCTGTAAATTTACTACTTTTTGTAAGGATGCTGAAACCGATGGCCCGAATTCACAAAGGAGGTTTGAGCTCAAACCTTGGTTTTCGTACGTCATATGACGCGTTTTACGCGTTTTTTACAAACCTGGTTTGTAAAGAACAAAAGGAGGTTTGGCGAAACAAAAGGAGGTTTGAGCTCAAACCTTGGTCTGAGCTCAAACCTTGCTTTGTGAATTCGGGCCAATGTGTGTGCTGCCAAACTCTCTTATAACCTTGTCTTCTATATTCATAGACCCTTAAATTTTAGTATTTATATTTGCCTGTTAATAATTCATATCAACTCATTTCTATCAGTTTATTGTAAATAGCTTTTTGTAGATTGTTCATGTGTTTTGTGTTGATTTTATATTTGAAGTAAGATGCAAGGTCCAATGCAAGGCTTCTGGGAAATCTTGACCTGCCCACTAAATCTTTGGTCGATCAAAAGGACAATTTTTTACTCGGATTTAAAGGGGAAATCTACCCTAGAAATTTCACTGCTTCAATCAAAGGAGACAAATTTGAACAAAATTAAAAATAAGAAATGGGCAAACTCGGTAAGGAAACTACTCTTTTTTTTACATTTTCTAGTAAATTACTCTCGGCTATTCAAATTGACAATGCTGATGACATCTTGAGTAGCTCTAAATTCACTTTGTACACAAAATTTCACATTTTCTAACCCCCATAGTCAAAGCATGTTGTGTAGAAAGCTACTCGTCATTAGTAATCTGAACATACTCTGATTAAAAGCTGTGGAAATGTGTAACTTTAAGGAAAATTTAGAAAATATGAAATTTTGAGTACAAAGTTGATGGATAGCTACTCACAGTTGGTGTCATCAGTGTTGCCAATTTGTAGAGCTGAAACGAGTGTAGTTTCCTTGTTTTTTTTTGCCGTACTTTCACTTGAAATGTGACTTCTTAAAATAGTCACATTTTTATCACTTGTAGAAGTTGATGAGAAAGTAAATACATGTACTCTTTTGAATAGTTATAATTTGCACCGGATGATGAAGCTAATCCTGGGTGGAGGCACATAGCTAAATCGGTTATTCACATGTATTTAATGATAATTTGTGACATTTTGTTAAAAGGTTCTGGTGAATTTATTCACATTAAATTTGATATAGTACACACAAAATTCAATCCACTATTTGGTTTTACCAAAGATCAAGACTTATTATAGAAAGATTTCTTAATCATTTGCTGGGGCATCTTTTTGGCATGAATTGCCAGGTTCTGTAAATAACTCAAATTGCTTTTATAAAGTGTGTTACCAAAGTTGCTATATGTGTGCTGCCAAATTATTGACACTATTCAAAGTATTCATTTTATCTTGGCTTGTATATTCATAGAGACATAGACCCGTGAATTATATGAGTATTCATATTTGCCAGTTAATGAGGCATATCTTCAACTCATCTATCATTTTCTTATGTTTTATTTGTAGATTGTTCATGTGTTATGTATCTATAGTTTTAAAGGGATAGTTTAGTATTGGTCAAACTTAACTTTAAAACCAAAACCTGCACCATCACGGTGCAAAGTAATAATTACAAACGGCCAAGTAAAGCCCCTGTTATTATTCAAAATGACCCGTTACTCTCAGTTTCTGCATTTAATGTTTGTTAAAATAATAATTAAATAAATATCTATATCAATTGCTTTTTAAAGAACTATTCAGATTTGTTTTCTTCAAAGTAGTCTTCAAGCATTTTTAATATTTTGAATAAAAATATATTTATGGATATTTCAGCCGTTTGTGAATCGATATTGATCAAATAACAATTTATTCTGAATATTAGAATTGTATGTTCTTTCGGGGGCACGTCGGGAAATACCAATATTCTTTTTCAAATATACATGATGTACTGTATTGCCAAGCCTTTGTACATATTTTGTAAATATGTTTGATAATAAATTCATAAAATCAATCAAATACATGTGTGACCTAGCGTTTATTAAAAATTCACTGTATATTGGACGTTCTCAAAAGTTTTTCTGAACGTTCTTAAAACGTTTCCAGGACATTCTAGACGTTCTTAAAAGGTTTTCTGAACGTTCTCACAACGTTTCCAGGACGTTCTAGACGTTCGTAAAAGGTTTTCTGAACGTTTTCAAAACGTTTCCAGTACATTCTACACGTTCTTAAAAGGTTCCCTTGGACGTTCTAGACGTTCTTTAAACGTCCTGGAAACGTTCTAGACGTTCCTAAAAGGTTTTCCGGACGTTTTTAAGGTTCTTAAAACGTTTTTAAAACGTCCCAAACGTCCGACAGGTTTTCTGCAGGTCCTTGCACTTAAAAGCAAATCTATAAAAGGTTTTGTATTGGTTCTAAAAACGTTTAGAAAACGTTAAAAAAACGTCCAGTTGGAACGTTCCAAAAGACGTCCAAAACCTACCACAAATAGACGTCTTTAGAACGTTTTCACAAAACGTTTAGGAAACCAATTTGGAACCTTTTTAGAACGTTCAGAAAACGTCCGATTGTTAGTTGGGTAGATCAGTGAACAAGCCGAGATGCGCCCGTTAGAAAGTATAGTCCTACTGTTGTAGGTTTTGTATTCAATCTGTAAAGATAATGCACAAAAAATTACATATTTTGAGTTATCTTGTTCATACTCTGAGTCTGACATGTTCTTAATAAATGGTTTGAAATTGGTTCTTATTTATGTTTTCTTTATATATACATAGAAAAGAATCTACATTTTGAGACAAATTGGCAACGATATACATTGACATTGACACAGAGATTGTTCTTCTAACTTCAACCTATTTTCACGTGTACATTATTTTACAAAGAACTTAGTTTCACTTTCGTTAATAACTTTCCTTTTCCTACTTGTTTTACATAATCACATCATCAACACATTATTTACATAATTATATCTTTTATCGATAGAACTTACCTTTGTGGCGGGACACAAATTAAACATGCTGAAAACAAGCAAAGGATGACGAGCTGACAATTCCTACCTGTAAACGTGTTGAAATGAAAGTGAGTGACGACTGAACATGTCGTACTAAAACCACCGTGAAAGAAATTGCTACGGTATCTTTAGAATGAAAATTCCAAAGAAAATACGACTCTATAAACTGTTTGAGCTTACAAAAGTAACGGGAAAAATTGGTCTCAAAATAAATACCTTTGCAACGATTGAATTTCCTTAATAATATGTAAAACAACAATTTCATACCAAAACAATAGGAGTAGAGGGTCGCTATTCATAACACGAAATGAGGGTCGCTATTCATAATAGGAGAAGAGGGTCGTTATTCATAATACGAAATGAGGGTCGCTATTCATAATATGAGTAGAGGGTCGCTATTCATAAAACAAGAAGTGGGTCGCTATTCATAATACGAAATGAGGGTCGCTATTCATAAAAGGAATAGAGAGTCGCTATTCATAACACGAAATGAGGGTCGTTAATCATAATAGGAGAAGAGGGTCGCTACTCTTAATACGGCAAGAGGGTCGCTATTCATAATACGACGAGAGGATCGCTTTTCATAATATGAGATGAGGGTCGCTATTCATAAAAGGAGCAGAGGGTCGCTATTCATAATACGACGAGAGGGTCGTTATTCATAATTATAGGAGAAGAGGGTCGCTATTCATAATACGAAATGAGGGTCGCTATCCATAATAGGAGAAGAGGGTCGCTATTCATAATACGAAATGAGGGTCGCTATTCATAATAGGAGAAGAGGGTCACTATTCATAATACGAAATGAGGGTCGCTATTCATAATATGAGTAGAGGGTCGCTATTCATAAAACAAGAAGTGGGTCGCTATTCATAATACGAAATGAGGGTCGCTATTCATAATACGACGAGAGAGTCGCTATTCATAATACGGCAAGAGGGTCACTATTCATAAAACGAGAAGTAGGTCGCTATTAATAAAACAAGAAGAGGGGTCGCTGTTCACAATACAAAATGAGGGTCCCTATTCATAATAGGAATAGGGGGTCGCTATTCATAACGCAAAAAGTGGGTCGCCAATCATAATACGAAATGATGGTCGCTATGCATAATATGAGTAAAGGGTCGCTATTCATGAAACAAATTTTATATTATCATAATTCATCAGCCACCTTTCAAACGGAAATATATCGAGTAGAGAATTGTGTTTTTAATCTTATACTTCTTAGTGGTGATGTGGAAACCAATCCCGGTCCAAACTATAAATTTCCATGTAGAACATGTGAAAAACCAGTTAAGAATAATCAAAACGGTCTTCTGTGTTCCATATGTCAAAAATGGCATCATACCAAATGCCAAGATATAAGTATACACGAGTATACTAGATTATACCAAAACCCAAATGAAAAATGGACTTGTTTAACATGTTCTTTACCCTCTTTTTGCGACTCGCTATTCACAAACTCCATTGCAAATGTTGCACGTACTCGACGTATAAGTGAATCTGAATTAAGTACCCCAACCAATGTCGATAACACAACACTTTATGAATGCTTTAATGATAAATTCGAGGCAAAAGGCCTGCATTTCGTCCATTTAAATGTTAGATCCATTTTGTATAAAATTTCTGAACTTCGATTACTTTTTTCTAAGAATAAAATTTCCATTATCGCAATTTCTGAAACGTGGTTAAACTCGTCTGTAAATGATGAAGAAGTCTGTATAGATGGATATTGCATTTTACGACGAGACAGAACATCTGGGCAAGGAGGTGGTGTTTGCCTCTTTATTAGAAACGATATTGCCTTCAATTTAAGAGCCGATCTCATGTTAGAAAACGTTGAATCATTGTGGGTCGATGTCCTTTTACCACGAACCAAACCAATTACATTTGGCGTCTACTACAGACCCCCTAAAGATCATACTTTTATTGAAAGACTCTCCGAAACTTTTGATAAATTAACAAAAGACGATGAGGTCATAGTTTTAGGAGACATAAATATTTGCCTTTTGCGAAAGTCTCCATTATCCAGAAAATATGAAAATATATTGAATTTAAATGGTTTGAACCAACTTATAAATCTGCCCACTCGTACATCACAGACGACTTCCTCATTAATAGATCACGTATTATGTAGTAAAGAAGAGCATATATGTCAAAGTGGTGTTATTGACCTTGGCATAAGTGATCATTCACTAACTTATTGCTCAAGGAAGCTTATTAGGCCCGTGTTTGGGCACCACAAAACTATATCCATTAGAAGAATGAAAAGTTATAATGTAGATGATTTCAATTTAAATTTATCTCTAGTCGATTGGTCTAAAATAACAGAATGTAACGAAGTAAATATGGCATGGGCAAATTTTAAAACTATTTTTTTATCAATAGTTAATATGAGTGCACCTCTTAAACAAGTAAGAATCAAGCAAAGAACAGAAAAATGGATGAACAATGAAATTATTGCGATAATTAGAGAGAGAAATGTAGCTTACAAAAATATGAAAAGGGATATTAGTAATTTGGATCTCGCAAGAAAATACAAAGCATTAAGGAATCTAGTACAAAGAAAGGTTAAAAGAGCTAAAGTCGAATATTTTCAAGATCAAATTGAAGAAAACAAACATGACTCCAGGAAGTTATGGAAAAATTTGAAGGGTTTAGGTCTAAAAGGCAAAGGGAAAAGTGCTCAAGAGACAGTTATTAATGTCCAGGGAGAATTATGTCATGATAAATCAAGAATAGCAAATGAGTTCAATAATTATTTTACAACTGTGGCTGACAAGTTAGCGTGTAAATTACCAGTAAACACGAACAAATTCCATGCCGACAGTGAAAGATTTCAAAAGTTTTATGACGAGAAAGACATCTCAAAAGATAGTTTTCACTTTTCTCCAGTTACAGAAAAGTTTGTTTTAGATGAGTTAAACAAGTTGAAAGTATCGAAAAGTACTGGACTTGATATGATACCAGCCAGATTTTTAAAAGATGGGGCGAGAAATTTGTATGAACCTTTGAATTATATAATCAATTTATCTCTTATGTCTTCTACCTTTCCTGACGACATGAAAATTGCAAAAGTAACACCGCTACATAAAAAGAAAGACAAAACTGACGTTGGTAATTATAGGCCTATCAGTGTTTTAAGCGTAGTTTCAAAAATTTTGGAAAAATCGGTTCATGCTCAAATAGAGAAATATTTTCAAGAAAAAAAGTTAATATATGAATTTCAGTCCGGCTTTCGTAACGGATATTCCACTGAAACATGTTTAATACATTTATCGGATTTTGTTAGGAATGAAGTTTCTCAAGGGCGCTTTGTTGGAATGGTTCTTCTGGACTTACAAAAAGCCTTTGATACTGTAAATCATAACATACTGTTAAAGAAATTGGAAGTGATGGGTTTGGATTCGGCATGTGTTAAATGGTTTAGATCATATTTAACTAATCGTCATCAAGTGGTAACTATGCAGAAGGTAATATCTGATTCCCTGCCTATTAAATGCGGGGTTCCACAAGGGAGCATTTTAGGCCCCATTCTCTTTATGTGTTATATTAATGATATGTGTACTTGTGTTAATGATTCTAAATTACTTTTATATGCTGACGATAGTGTGTTACTATATTCAGATACAAATCCTAAGTCAATTGAAGAAAAACTAAGTGCAGAATTGGCAAAATGCATCGAATGGATGACAGACAACAAGCTTAGTTTACATGTTGGAAAAACAGAAAGTATTTTATTTTGTTCGAAGGGAAAGTTTAAATATACACGTGACTTCAAGGTTACCTATAATAATCAAGTGATTGAGAGAAAAGATTCAGTAAAATATTTAGGAATAAATTTAACTAGTGATCTGTCATGGACAGGTTTGGTAGATTCAATTGCCAAAAAGGCTAATTCTCGCTTAATTTTTTTGTATAGATACCAAACTTGTATGAACATGAAGTCGAGACGTATTTTGTGTTTTGCTTTGATACAATGTTTATTTGATTATGCTAATGCTGCTTGGTACAGTAGTCTGGGCAAGATGGATAAGAAAAAGTTAAGAATAATTCAGAATAAGATGGTAAGATTTATTAATTGCTTAGGCCCAAGAACACACGTCGGGAAAAATGAACTTGAAGAAGCAGGTATACTCCATGTAGGTCAAAGGTCTAAACAACTCGTGTTACACCATGTCCATAAAATATACTACTCAGATGTAGATCATTATATTACTAATAATTTTACTCGTGTCTCAAATATCCATGGATACGATACAAGAAATAGTCATTTTAATTTTGTTTTACCCAAGCGAAAAGGACAAATTGGAAACTCTTTTTATTTTAATGGTATCCAATTTTGGAATTCTCTCCCAAAACATGTCAAAATAGTTAAGAATTTTTCACACTTTAAAAGTGTATTAAAACAATACCTAAAGCATGAATCCCTTCAAGAACAGTAATATCAGTTATCTTAAATCACAGTTCATTATGTGTAGCGCATGTTTTTAAGTTTAATCTTGCATAATATACCGTAGATCATTGTTTGCTATAAGTTCTAGAAATTTTTGTTGTTGTTTATGTTATATTATTTATTCGTAATATTCGTAGTAGTTATTAGTTGTGATATTTTATTCTCATGCCGTACTGTACACGTACTTTATAGGACCCCGTTGGAAATAAGCCTTTTCCGGCTTCCATGGGTTGTCCTGTCAATGTATCTTCTCGTTCCATTTTGCTTTATGTATGCATTCAATGTACTATACTTGACGAATAAAATCAATCAATCAATCAACAAGAAGTGGGTCGTAATTCATAATACGAAATGAGGGTCGCTTTTCATAATATGAGTAGAGGGTCGCTATTCATAAAACAAGAAATGGGTTGCTATTCATAATACGAAATGAGGGTCTCTATTCATTATAGGAGTAGATGGTCGCCATTCATAATACCAAATGAGGGTCGCCATTCATAACAGGAGTAGAGGGTCGCTATTCATATATGAGAAAACAAACAATATAAAACAAGAAATGGGTTGCTATTCATAATACGAAATGAGGGTCTCTATTCATTATAGGAGTAGATGGTCGCCATTCATAATACGAAATGAGGGTCGCCATTCATAACAGGAGTAGAGGGTCGCTATTCATAATACGACAAGAGGGTCGCTATTCATAATACGGCAAGAGGGTCGCTATTCATAAAACGAGAAGTAGGTCGCTATTAATAAAACAAGAAGTGGGTCGCTGTTCACAATACAAAATGAGGGTCGCTATTCATAATAGGAATAGGGGGTCGCTATTCATAACGCAAGAAGTGGGTCGCTAATCATAATACGAAATGATGGTCGCTATTCATATTATGAGTAAAGGGTCGCTATTCATGAAACAAGAAGTGGATCGTTATTAATAATACGTAATAAGGGTCGCTATTCATAAATGGAGTAGAGAGTCGCTATTCATAATACGAAATGAGGGTCGTTATTTATAGTAGGAGAAGAGGGTCGCTATTCATAATACGACGAGAGGGTCGTTATTCATAATAGTTTAAAAAAACAAAAAACAAAACAAAACAAAACAAAACATCAAAAAAACCTTTTAAACTAAGACCCCTCCATCTTCCAAATTAATACCCGGTAATAAAGCATGGGATTAGAGCGTAGTCTTTAATTCAGACTCGGTTATTTAAAAAAAAAAAAAAATCTTCAAACTAAGACCTCAAGATCTCATTCCTGTGGAATAACATGGGTATAGAGCGTAGTCTTTCCTCCAGACCCGGGTATTTCAAAAGAAATAGAAATTTAAACAAATCTTCGAAACTAAGACCCACCATCTTATTCCTCTTTTTTTTTCATTTAAAAATAAATTACATTATAACATATGTGGATACAACACGTCACAAATAAATGATTGGTCGGCGGTTACACGAACTGACGAATCAGTCAAAATGGTCCATATATATAACACACAGAGGAGGGACCGATTCGATGGTTCGTTGACCGTCGACGATTTTTTGTAATCATTGTAAATATTCTAACGCCCACAAATATCCTGGAATTCAATGTTCGTAGAAAAAAAGTAATCGAATAAGTGACCTTAAATGTATTTAAATATTGATGCTGATTGTTTTATGCATGTGATTATGAAATATGTTCACGATATGTAACATATATATATACATATATATATATGTACGCTATTAGTGACATTGAAACGTTGGATTGCGATGTTATATTTTCATGAGTGCGTGAATGAATTACCTTTCTTCATGTGATGAACGTATCAATTACTTATACTGAAGACTACCAATTGGTACGCGGTACACGGTGTGAATTCATGAGAACGAAATTTATTCAAAGGCAAATACAAACAAAACACATTTATATTACAGTTTTCCCTACTTCTGAAACACTCAAGCAGCTATATAAACAAGAACAAGTCTGAAATGATAATCGGTTAACAAGCAAATAACAACGCATACTTTCATATAACAAATCACTTGATAAAACTCTACAACTATGGAAGCACTGAAAAATAATTATCTTTATTATAAGTTCGAATAGAATACAGATCAATTTTAATTCCGTTCTCTTGGGAGCCAAAATATACACATTGACACATTTTAGACAGAAATAATCATATAAAGGAGTAACAGACCCATATCACATATCTAGAGAGATATACACCCACTTGAATTAACAAGTGAACATTTGAAACGCCCACAAAAATACCTTGTTTATTAATGTTATCACGAAAAGTGTACTTAACCTGTCAGTATACAGTGAAAATACACGACAACTAGACATGTAATACTTGTTTGGAACAAGTATAGGTGGGCTGGTGAACTAAAATTTGAGACTAAATAGAGCAAAAATAAGCGAGATAAAAAAACATTGTCATGTAGATTCATGATCTGAACGAAATTCACCTTCCATAGGCATAACAGGCAACTTAAGACATTTCTGATATGTGCCCTTTAATCGTAATTTTCACTATGATGACGTGATCAAAATGAAAAATAATGGCAACTAAGCTTGTAGAGAATTGTCTTAGCTACAACATATCAAAATTTGATAGAAAATCGATAAATATTTACAGAGATACAATCAATTTTACATAAATATGCTGACTTCATAATATGCAAATTCGTATTTTGAGATCCAAGGCCATTATGATGATGTCACGATACACTTAATGGCCAAATGAGACATGGAATCATATCTTCGACTCATACTCTATCTAAATATGAAAAAAATTGAAGGTCACGGTTCATTCCAAAGAGCTATAATGGATTTTGTATAGGCATGTTTTTGCCCATATATGCTATGTATTAAAAATGCTCGCGATCACGGGCATTTTTCTTGAATTGACGCTCATCTTGTTGTTAATGGACATAAAGAGATAAACATGGTATCAAATTCCTCGAAAAAATATGAGAAATATCATGAAAGAAAAAAAAATGGCGATTCTATGTTGTGTAATGGTGTAACTCGCGAAAACGCGCGCGCATGCGCGTGTGCGCGATTTTTTATAAAATGCTTAAAATGACCTGAAACGTATGCAAAATAAATTTAAGACGATTTTGAGCATTTTAAAATTTTGCGCGCGTGCGGACGTACGCGCACGCGCGCGTTTCTTGTCCTGAAATTGTCCGGACTGATATTGACCTTGATCATGATAAATATGAATGAGAAATGGCTTTTTGTTATGAAGATATGACCAAGAGTTGATTTTCAGAAAATTTCACAAAATGGCGCCTAGATGACGTCATCAGTCAAGGTCATGGTTGAAATTTTTTCTGTGCTTTGTTCTAATGCCTATACATATGTGTGCTAAATTTCAAGGTATTTGATTGAACCATTTTTAAGTTATCTTGCTCACAAAAAAGTGGGTCGAAATAAGAAAAATAAAGAAATAATAATAAAGGCAATTTTAACAACATTATAAGGTGGTCTGTATTAGATACAGCCCACCTGATAATAAACTAGACATATAATACTTGTTTGGAACAAGTATAGGTGGGCTGGTCAACTAAAATTTGAGACAAAATAGAGCAAAAATAAGCGACATACTGCTTACAAATTCTTAAAAAACAATATCATGTAGATTCATAACGTGAACTAAATTCACCTTCTATAGGCATAACACGCAAATTATGAAGTTTTTGACATGAGGCCTTTAATCAAAATTTTCACTATGATGACGTCATCAAAATGAAAAATGGTTATTACTGCGCTTGTAGAGAATTGTCTTAGCTACAACATATCGACATTTTGAAGAAAATTGATCAATATTTACAGCGATACAATCAATTTTACATAAATATGCTGACGTCACAATATGCAAATTCGTATTTTGAGTTCCAAGGCCATTGTGATGATGTCACGATACACTTAATGGCCAAATGAGACATGGAATCATATTTCTGACTCATACTCTATCTAAATATGAAAAAAAATTGAGGATCTCGGTGCATTCCAAAGAGCTATAACAGATTTTGTATAGGCATGTTTTTGCCCATATATGCTATGTATTAAAAGAGCTCGCGCGCACTGACATTTATCTTGAATTTACGCTCATCTTGTTAATAATGGTCATAAAGAGATAACATGGTATCAAATTCCTTGAAAAAATATGAGAAATATCATGAAAGAAAAAAAAATGGCGATTCTATGTTTTGTAATGGTGTTACGCGCGAAAACGAGCGCGCATGCTGGTACGCGCGATTTTTTATAAAATGCTTAAAATGACCTGAAACGTATGCAAAATAAATTTGAGACGATTTTGAGCATTTAAAAATTTTGCGCGCGCACTGACGCGCGGACGTACGCGCACGCGCGCGTTTTTTGACCTGAAATTGACTGGACTGATATAGACCTTAATCATGATAAATATGAATGAGAAGTGGCTTTTGGTTATGAAGATATGATCATGAGTTGATTTTCAGAAAATTTCACAAAATGGCGCCTAGATGACGTCATCAGTCAAGGTCAAGGTTGAAAAAATGTCTGTGTTTTGTTCTAATGCCTATACATATGTGTGCCAAATTTCAAGGTATTTGATTGAACCATTTTCAAGTTATCTTGCTCACAAAAAAGTGGGTCGAAATAAGAAAAATAAATAATAAATAAATAATAAAGGCAATTTTAACAAAATTATAAGGTGGTCTGTATTAGATACAGCCCACCTAATAAACAACTCTATGTGTATATGATTAGTGTTTGTATGATTGTGACGTGTTGTATCTACATATGTAATAATGTAATTTATTTTTAAATGAAAAAAAAGAGGAATAAGATGGTGGGTCTTAGTTTCGAAGATTTGTTTACATTTATATTTCTTTTGAAATAACCGGGTCTGGAGGAAAGACTACGCTCTATAACCATGTTATTCCACAGGAATGAGATGGTGAGGTCTTAGTTTGAAGATTTTTTTTTATAATAATAACCGAGTCTGAAGTAAAGACTACGCTCTAAACCCATGCTTTATTACCGGGTCTTAGTTTGGAAGATGGTGGGGTCTTAGTTTAATTTTTTTTTTTTTTTTTTAACTTTTGAATAACCGGGTCTGGAGGAAAGACTACGCTCGATTCTCATGTTATTCCACAGGAAATGGATTATGGGGTCTTAATATTGAAGATCATTTTTTAAATTTTTGAAATAACCGGGTCTGGAGTAAAGACTGCGCGCTATACCCATGCTTTATTACAGGGTTTTAGTTTTGAACAAATTCGACAAAATATCCCTTCAAATTTATTACATTTGTGGGTAAAGTTATTATTACATTTGTGGGTGATTCAAAATTATTACATTTGTGGGTAAAGTGGTTATTACATTTGTGGGTAGAGTGTTATTACATTTGTGGGTGTTATTACATTTGTGGGTGTTATTACATTTGTGGGCGTTATTACATTTGTGGGCGTTATTACATTTGTGGGCGTTATTACATTTGTGGGTGTAACAGGGGGGGTGGGGGGGGGGGGGGGGGCTGAAGCCTCTTGCCCGAAAAAGTAATTTGCTAGTTCACAATTCGGCTAGTGAGCGAAACGAGCGAGCAAAAATTTGAGCATAAAATGTATTTTGTGAAAGTGTTATTTATCACCAAGATAAACGAGAAAAGATATCAAAAATTCAAATCCGGGCAGCTCGCTGTTCCCCCCCCCCCCCCCCCCCACCCATTACGCGCGAAAGCTTTGAACTTTCATTAACTATTAGAAAAAGAAGACGATTTATTGTACCATTCTCGACTGTTAATCCTTGTTTGAATTCATTTTTCCCCCTCGCTTTGACCTTTCATTAATTATTAGAGAAAAATGACGATTTGTTGTATCATTCTCGACTCTTATTTCATGTCTGAATTTAGTTTCCCCCCCCCCCCTCCTGCGGAAAGCGCGTAAGCTTTGACCTTTCATAGTTTAATGAAATTATTAGAGAAAGAAGACGATTCGTTGTACCATTTTCGACCCTTTTTTCTTGTCTGAATTGAGATCCCCCCCCCCTTCCCGCGCGAAGCGCGAAAGCTTTGACCATTTATAGTTTAATGAAATTATTAGAGAAAGAAGACGATTCGTTGTAACATTCTCAAACCTTTTTTCTTGTTTGAATTTATTTCCCCCCGGCCCCTCCCGCGCGAAGCGCGGAGTCTTTGACATTTCATAGTAATGAAATTATTAGAGTAAGAAGATGATTCGTTGTTCCATTCTCGACTCTTAATCCTTGTCTGAATTCAGTTTCCCCCCTCCCGCTCGAAGCGTGAAAGCTTTGATGTTTTATTAAATTATTAGAGAAAGAAGATGATTTGTTGTACCATTCTCGACTCTTAATCCTTGTCAAAATTCAGTTTTCCCCCGCGCTGTGAACTTTCATTAATTAATAGAGAAAAAAAGACGATTTGTTGTATCATTCTCGTCTCTTATTTCATGTCTGAATTTAGTTTTCCCCCCCCCCCTCCTGCGGAAAGCGCGTAAGCTTTGACCGTTTATAGTTTAATGAAATTATTAGAGAAAGAAGACGATTTGTTGTACCATTCTCAAACCTTTTTCCTTGTTTGAATTTATTTCCCCCGGCCCCTCCCGCGCGAAGCGCGGAGGCTTTGACATTTCATAGTAATGAAATTATTAGAGTAAGAAGATGATTCGTTGTTCCATTCTCGACTCTTAATCCTTGTCTGAATTCAGTTTCCCCCCTTCCGCGCGAAGCGTGAAAGCTTTGATGTTTTATTAAATTATTAGAGAAAAAAAGATGATTTGTTGTACCATTCTCGACTCTTAATCCTTGTCAAAATTCAGTTTTCCCCCGCGCTTTGAACTTTCATTAATTAATAGAGAAAAAAAGACGATTTGTTGTATCATTCTTGACCCTTATTTCTTGTCTGAATTCAGTCGTCCCCGCCCCCCTCCTGAGCAAAGCGCGTAAGCTTTGACCTTCATAATTTAATGAAATTATTAGAGAAAGAAGACGGTTCGTTGTACCATTCTCGACCCTTTTTCCTTGCCTGAACTTGGTTCCCCCTCCCCCTCCGGTGCGAAGCGCGGAAGCTTTGATGTTTCATTAAATTATTAGAGAAAGAAGATGATTCGTTTTTCCATTCTCGACTCTTAATCCTTGTCTGAATTGAATCCCCCCCCCCCTCCCGTGCAAAGCGCGGAAGCTTTAACCTTTCATAGTTTAATGAAATTATTAGAGAAAGAAGACGATTCGTTGTTCCATTCTCGACTCTGGCTACGCGCCTGCTTTAAAGGGAAAATGAAACAATCATGATTGTGATAGCACACAATTATGTTAGTAGAAATGAAAAAGAACACAAATTATTGCAAAAACAATGGATAAATCACGGCCGGGAGCGTGGGCCGAGTGTCATATCATAGTTTTGTGTTATTGGGCAAGGGGGCGTAGCGACCAAGCGAGATTTTGCAATGTTGAATGCTGACATTATGCACTCTAGGAAATCCCTAAGCCCAATATGTACGTTCTTTCCGCTATATATCTTTCTAGCTATATTTCTAAATTTCCCGCCCAGGATTGCCGCCCTGTCCATGATTACTACCAATATGAGCTTAAATCCAAGTTCAAGCGAGTTGATATGAGCTGAAGCCAAATGAAGGGCAAAATAAGAGTTGTGAAGCGGCCCCCTCTACCGTTAAATACAAAATTGACTTTGCAGCGCAGGGGCTGTTTTAACGTTTAACTTTGATTCCCTGGCTCGAAATTGTATGCGGTCGGCCCCCTGTATTCAATAACATTTCCTAAACCTTCTGGAATGACCCCAAATCTCCCGATTACAGTTTTTCCCTTATTCGTCGTTACTGTCACTAAGCGCCATTTCCTTGTCTTTCCACCTTTCTCACCCGACTCCCCCCCCCATCCCCCCATCCCCCCCACCCCCCGACTCCCCCCCCCCCCACCCCACGACTCCCCCCCACCCCAACCCGAAAATGACCGGTATAGTCAGGGGTATCGCTAAAGGGGGAGGGTGTGGGGTGCGACACCCCCCCACCTGTCGGGATATTGTCGGTAAAATTGCGCTGCTGTCGGGGGAAAATGAGAAAAGGTGGAGGGAAAGAAAAGAATCAAAAGAAAAGGAAAGAAAGGAAAGAGAAGAAAAGAAACAAAGATATTTTTGTTAAAGGAGGGGAAAAAGGAAAAGAAAAGAAAAGGAGAAAAAGACCCCCCAAAATTAAGATACCCGTATTATGTTGCTGTGTCGGGTCGGCTGTGTCGGTATTCTCGCTCGATCCTCATGCACTGTACAAAAAAGTTGGGCAGATGTTACTGGGTAAAGCGAATTTGGGCAAATTTTGTCCGATAATTGGGTTATTTTCTCCCAACCATTTACTATATGAAGTTACCTAATGAAAGGTAACAAAATAGGTTGGGTAGATTTACTTGGCAAATCGATGTTGGGCAAATTATGTCCAATAATTGGGTTATTTCCTACCAACCATGTAGTTACCGATGGAATAATTGGTTAATGTTTTTGGGCAAATCATAGTCGGGCCATTTTTGTCAAACATTTGGGATATTTTCTCCTAACCTTTTACTACATGTTTTATAGTTACCCAATTAAATGTTCAAAATTAGTTGGGCAGATGTTACTGGGCAAATGCAAGTCGGGCAACATTAATGGAACATAATGGGGTCTTGTTCACATATTAGAGGTGTCGGCATTGGCATAGTATTAGTAATCAGTCCAGCGGGTGAGGGCCGCTTAATCGACAAACCGTATCAACTTCTTTTTTCTTTTAAGGTTGGCGATAAGAACCGCGGTTCACGCCCACAAAGATGGTCGTCACGCATTATGTCTTATAGAACCTAAAAAGAAAACGAAAGAAAGAAAAGAAAACAACAACACCAAACAAACAATAGTGCACTGATTTCATTACTTCGACGATAATATATATATGTTCCGTGTGCACTCAGCATGGTATAGATAAGAATTTTAAATAATTGTAACAAATAATATCCATTCAGAACTCGGTCACGCAGTCAGAGAGTGATTTGTATGATAAAGTAAAGGTCCTCATTTGCATATTTATTCAAAGTAAAACATCCACGCGCAACACGACTAACCCGCCCGGGCGCTGGGTCGGAGATTACACATAAGGCGGTGTCACACAGAGGCCAACAAAAAAACCGGATTTTAGTTATCCGGATTTTAGTTATCCTCTTAAATGGCTGTCTGTCACCAATTATCCCTTCAAAAATCCCTTTAAAACCCCTTCAAAAAAAATCCTCATATAATTCTCTCTTGAAAGGATTTTTCAAGGGTTTTTTCAAGGTTTTTTTTCTGTCTGACACAAATGTTGAAATACTCCCTTTAAAGGTACTATGTCCCATTTGCAGGCCAAAAAATGAAAAAGTTAAATTCCAACTGCATTTGAAAGATAATACTAATTTAGAACTTCCCTAAAAAAGGTGGGGCTTGAAAATGTCTTCAATTGGGAAAATAACGACTATTAGTTGTCAAATCGACTTTAGGGCTGTAGAGCCTAACAGTAATAGTCTTGATTATCAGACAATTGTACCGAATGGTCATACGTTTTATGCTGCGCAAAGATTCAATCGGTTTAATCTTGGCTATCACAATAAGTGGGTTATTGATGTAGACAAATGCTCATGTACCCTTTACAACTCTTTTCATGTATGTTATTACCAAAGATGAAAAAAGCCAGTCAGTCACTCAATAGTGTCTGACAATGAAGTCTAGCAAGTAAACGGGTTTTCCTTGCATAAT
The DNA here is from genome assembly GCA_035222895.1 of Strongylocentrotus droebachiensis. Classification (NCBI taxonomy): domain Eukaryota; kingdom Metazoa; phylum Echinodermata; class Echinoidea; order Camarodonta; family Strongylocentrotidae; genus Strongylocentrotus; species Strongylocentrotus droebachiensis. The sequence continues at coordinate 161,206 of JAVYIG010003599.1, read as the reverse complement.
TTGAATATGAGGACACTGCTAACGTTTAAATTTCACAGATAGGACATACATGACATATTCATAATTCCTGCAAAGTTCTATAGATTTTGAGGTTGGCTGCAAAAGGGACATAGTACCTTTAAAGGTCAGTGTAAGTTTAACGTGATTGGCTGGCATAGGGTTTTTAACTCGCTATTTACCTTGTTTACACAGTGATCCGCTTCGAGGGTTGAAGCCGGGTTGAAGCCGCGAGGCGTGTTGAACCCGGCAATTTTATATTATGTAAACGGGATCCTCGCGGCTTCAAACCGGCTTCAACCCTAGAGGCGGATCACTGTTTAAACACGGTAATCATAACCTGCCCACAATTATATTAGCGCGCATTTAATGATTGAACGTGTGATGTCACAATGCTTATCTACCTAAACGGCACATGCGCCATGGCCCATCAAAAATCCGGATTTTAGTTATCCGGATTATTCGTAGCCTGTCTGTCACCAGTCTGTCACCGACGTAAAAGAAAAAACTAGATTTCTAAAATCTGGTTTATTCAAGATGGGTTGGGATTTTTCTGTGTGACACCGCCTATACATTACAGATTGGATACCGATGGCGCAATTACATCGCCATAATAATAATTCAAGTATTTTAAGCCTGTATTGACCAAAATCGCAGGCATGCAGGCCAGAAAATGTTAAATAGTCGAATAAATGTACTGTACAATAATTATACTACGACACAGTGCACCTCGGGAATTGAATAGGGCAAACCAACACAATAAAAGCGTAATTATAAATGAGTGGAGTTTGAAAGTTAAGTTATGATATTTCTTTTTAACAGCGTTTTCTCTTTCCATTTTTCTTTTAACGAGAAATGAGGTCAATTCAAATCTCACCCTCTTTCCTTTTTCTTCTTCTTCTTTCAGTCTTTAGGCCATAAGTCAACTAATCTTTAAATACAGAATAATGTTTTCAATTACATAATACTTAGTAATGCTTATTTTTGAATCCCTTTTCCCAATTCATCATAAACTTTTAATCGAATGTATTAATGTTATTACATATATATAATATCTTTCATAGAACAACTCTTCTTCACGGATAAGTAAATTAGGTTAGGGGAGAACGGGATCAAGTGGGACACGATAGAGGACTTTTCAGTTTGCAACTTTGTCAATAAAGGTATTTATTTTGGCATCTCCATTTTTATGTGGTACATAAGACAAGTAGTAGGCTACGTTGTGACATATTTGAAAAAGAATGAATAAATTCGGAAATCCACAGATTTTTCTTGTACAGCTGTTGTAATATTTGTAAATTGTATGCAATTTGTTAATTAATCCCATTTTTCCCCTTTGTAATTGCTCGGCCTGTTTTATCTTACGTATATTTCCCCTTTTCTTTCTTTTTCTTGTTTCCCGTTCTCGCTTTTTCTAAAATTGACACAATCTTTAAGAGAAGAAAAGGAAAAGAGAAAGGGAAAGGGAGAGCAATTATACAACTCCATATGCACCATATATCAACTACATTACAGCAGTATAACGTTTAGTAACCATGAACTGGAATATAATGTATAGAACGAAACATTCGCTATTAGATGCAGTCAAGTCACATACTTTTCTCTATTTATTCAATACAGCCACAAGATGCACCTCCATAAGCAGTATGATGACTCTGGACAGGCGCGGATCCATGAGGGGGGGGGGGGGGGGGGGGGCTGACGGCCCCGGCCCCCCTAGCCATAAAAAATTCTCACGAATTGGGCAAACAACTAATAGATTTCCTACCCCTCCTTTGGCCGTTTCCATACCGGGCCCATACCGGGTCTCGAACGTGTGCACCGGGTTTGTAGCAGCCACCTACCAGTCACTTAGCGTCCCCTCACCGCTCGGAGCGTCCTGTGAGCGAGTCCCCGGACTGCTGACGTTCATGACACGTTCACAACCCGCTTACAACCCGTTGCAGACGGTGGATTTTTTTTTGGCCCGTTCATCACCGTTCTGTAACGGGTTATGAGCGTGTTGTGAACGTGTTCATACAGTGTGACCGTTTTCATAACGTATTCATACCGTCCTCATACCGTTCAACACCGTCCTCTTGCCGCTTACTTGCGGCCGGTGCCAGCCGGCCAAAGTTTTGAACATGCCCAAAACTTTCGCCGGGTCCCACCGGGTGTAAATAAGCGCCAACGCCCTATTAACGTGTTGCCCGCTTTGATAACGAACCACCGTGTGCCCTCGCCGTTCTCCACCGTCCGCAGACATTTTCGCGCACGGTGGCACACGGTAGGCCTACACGGCAGAGTGTGAGAGTCACTTTACGCATTTCCAAATTGACCGAACCAAGCTTTAACTTGAATGTGCATGTTTAGAAAATTCGGTAAGTCGAAACGAAATTGAATGCAACAAGTTTAAAAATGAAACAGGGGAGCAACGAGTGGAGAAAATTTGCTCGAAAATGAATGCACGTTAATGAAATTGATTGCTGCTTTTACGAAATTGACCGGGAAAACCTATATAATAAATATCTCAGAATAAGTAAAGTTATTTCTTGGGGTTCGGTTTCCTTTAACTTTCAGATTAACTTTAATTGTACATAAAACATTGGAGTCACTACCTTAGCACCATTTTATCTCATCTGAACAATGTTACCAAGTCCCTTTTAAGCTGACAATCTGCTCTTTCAGAATCAGACCGAACTGAAAACCACATCTTGCGACTTTTTGGTGGTTTATTGGTGCTTGGCCATATTTTAAAAAAAAAATAAAATATATATATATATATATATCATTATTGTTTTAGTTAGATGAGTTATGCCACTTCTCCCTCGTCCCAGTTCACCCCGTTCTTCCCTATTGACTGTATATCTATTTAAAAGTTCGATCTAGATCTAGAATGTGAAAATGACGTCCCGCAATGATATACTTGTGTGATTGTTGCACCCTTTCCTGAAGTTTTTAGCTCACGTAGGACTGCAGCAAACGTGTAATATGCAAATTTATAACTCACTGCCGTTTACACCTGTATAGACTTTGTGTTACGAAAATGTATCTACAGGCCGATTTCACAATTTTCGCCGCAAATCAGCGTAGAATGATCGCAGGCACCCAGATAGCTCTTGCTCCGTGTATTCTCTTTTTCCACTTTCGTTGTTCATTGCCCTTACCATGCAGTCACAGCTGAATATGTCCGTAGCTTGTTTTAAGAAATGTTTAGTCGATTTAGAATATTTATCCTCCAAAAGCTGATTGAGATCATAATCAACTATTAAGTAGAACGAGGATTCATTTCGAAGTGTGCAATTTATCTTCCGCGGGCTGGATACACTGATCTCTCATTGGTCGAAAATTTGTGGGCTGCAAGAGGGCGACATACATTTGTAGTGACTTGACCTTAGAATAACTTTGCATTTGTAAATATTATTGTCTTGTCTTTATTATGTGGCTTGAAGTCTAGCCTGTTATTCAATTGTCACTCAGTTCTTTAGTGACACTAGAGTGCCACACATACTATCTTTGGCAAGCACATTCTAAACCTTATTGTATTGGGATGTGCAGTTATTCTGCCAAGCACATTCCACACCCTATGTGTTGGGATGTGCAACCACTCAAGGTACTGATATAGCATGCATATTACACTTGCTTGCCTCACGTATATTCATCACTTCTCCTGAGCTGTTTTTAAAGAGCATACGTCTTCTAGAGAGAGTCTTGAGTCTACACCAAAGCTAATTCAACTTCCTCTTAATTCATGTCCTACTTATTCGCTTGTTTCTCTACTCGGTTCTGAGGCCTTATTACTTTATAGAGATTATACGTTTCTTCTTCTTACTTAATCCGCAAAGAAGCGACATTACTTTGTACATAGTCTTACATATTCTTTCTACGGGTGCTGTATACTATTTGAATTACTACGTGTGAGATAATATATGTCCCAAGTGTTGGTATTCAACAGGTGTATCTACGAGACAATGTAAGAAAGAAATCATTTTCTATTTCTTTTATTTTGGGTGATCAATTCCCTAAACTGGTGATCCCGACGTGATCCAGATTTTTTTGTCTTCTGTTGATCTAATTTACCCTTGTAATCGTCGTTATCATGCCTGATACCGAAAGCAAGGTATCACCTAGTGAGGTTTCTGAGCCATCCCCTCAAGTCTCATATCGCCACCATTTTGAGTAAGTGATCTTGATATTTGGTTTGCTCAGGTTGAGGCTCAGTTTCAAACAAGAGGTGTCTCGGTAGAGTCAACAAAATTCGCTCATGTTGTCGCCTCATTACAACCAGAGGTAGCTCTAGAGGCGCGCGATATTTTAATTGCCCCTCCCCAAACAGAGCCGTACAAGACTCTAAAAGCAGCAATAGTCAAGCGAACTTCTGTCTCTGAGCAAAAGCGTCGAAACAAATTGCTGACGAGTGAAGAATTAGGCGATAGGTCGCCCACCCACCCCCTTAGGAGAATGCAACAACTATTAGGCATTAATACTTTGGAGACTAGTATACTGAAGCAATTACTTTTGCAACGCCTGCCAACCAATGGACAGCTGGTTCTAACTTCGACAAGCGATGATGTTAGCTTGGTTGGGCTGGCGGCATTAGCAGACAGAATTGTTGAAGTTGCTGGTCCCCCTACTATTTCTCATGTCTCACCTAAAGAGATGCCAGCGCAGACTTACGCTTGCGCCACTCCCTAAGACTCTGAAAAAGTACATTGACTTTCTACCCAAGTAGCTCAACTGGCTGCTCAGGTGCAATCCTTGACTTGTTCTCTACAGGATGACCGCAGAAGTCGCAGTCGACAACGTGGCCCTGATAATTCAACTTCCCGTAGCCCGAGTCGGCATCAACAACATGCTGGGGCTGACTGTTGGGACCACTGGAAGCATGGCAAACAAGCCCAGAAGTGCATAAGTCCTTGCTCATACTCAGCAGGACCAAGCCGCTCTGGAGATGTCCAGGGAAATGGGCCAGCCAAGAAAAGGCGGCGACTACTTCACTTGGCACCATTCAACCCAGTCGCTTTTTCTTTGTTCACGATAAACAATCAGGCACGCGTTTCTTTCTTGATGGGGCCGAAGTTAGTATTTTCCCTCATTCCATATTAGGAAAATCGGCAATGGTGAGTGCAACAAATATCCAACTTCAAGCTGTTAACAAATCACCCATTACGAATTTCGGCCAAAGATCTTTCACTCTTGATCTTGGGTTGTGGTGAGTTTTTTGTTGGATTTTTGTTGTCACGGACATACCTTCACCTATCTTGGCAGCTGACTTTCTTGAAAACTATGGACCATTAGTCGACATCAACCATCGACGGCTGATAGACACCACCACCACCACTATTACAGTACAGCGAGTCGGTTCATACACAGGCATCATTAGCCCGGTGTTTGTCAAGCAAGATACTTCTGAGCGCTTCCACTTCCTTCTTCGCGAGTATCCTGACATCACCCGGCCAGTATACAAGCACTCAGAAGTCAAGCATACAACCAACCACCATATCCAAACTCGAGGCCCACCTGCTTCAGCCGCCGTCGTCGGCTTGCTCCAGACCGGTAGCAGATTGCCAAGGCAGAGTTAAACAAAAAAATGAACTCGGCATTATCAGACAATCTGGTAGCAATTGGCCAAGTCCCTTGCACATGGTTTCGAAGAAGACACCAGGGAACAGGCGACCTTGAGGAAATTATCGCATGCTCAATGCTCGTACTATTCCTGACAGATACCCTATTCCTCATTTGCAAGATTTCTCTGCGTCACTTAGTGGCAAGATAATCTTTTCAAAGATTGATCTCATAATGGCATATCATTAGATCCCACTCGAGCCTAGCGATATGCACAAGACACCTAAAACCACTCCTTTTGGATTATTCGAGTTTGTAAGGATGCCGTTAAGCCTCCGCAATGCAGCTCAAACATTCCAAAGATTGATGGATGACGTCACTCGCGGTCTTCATTTTGTTTATGTTTATCTAGACGATATTCTGGTAGCTAGTACTACGAAAAAAGAACACGAGACAAATCTCCGTTTACTCTTTGGCCGCCTGCAAGAGTATGGAATCATTCTCAACCCCACTAAGTGTCAGTTCGGAGTAATTTACTATCCTTTCTAGTGCATAAAGTTGACTCAGAAGGAATTCAGCCACTTAGTGACAAGGTGAAGATCATCCGTGATTTTCCGATACCTACATCACTTACCAAACTACGAGAGTTCCTCGAGCTGATCAATTTCTACAAACGGTTCATTCCACGGTGTGCAGAGGTATTCCAACCTCTCACAGATATGTTGAAAAATAGATCGAAGAAGAACCAACCAATCACCCTAGGAGAAGAAGAACTGTCTGCTTTCAATCAAACTAAAGATCAGTTAGCTAACGATACAGTTCTAATTCATCCTAGAATTGATGTTCCTCTATGCCTGTTGGTTTAAGCATTTGACGTGGGAGTCGGAGGAACTATCCTACAGCTGGCAGAAGGTATTTTGCAACCATTGGCTTTCTTTTCTAAGAGACTACAACCTCCCGATACTAAGAACAGCACTTTCGGTTTGGAACTGTTAGCAGCCTACCTCGGTGTAAAGCACTCTCGACATCTACTTGAAGGTCGCACATTTACCATCTACACGGATCACAAACCTCTCACCCATGCTTTGAATTCAAAGCCTGACCGACACTCACCTCGTGAAATCCGCCAGCTTGATTTCATATCTCAATACACATCGGAGATACACCACCCAGAAGGCAAGGAAAACACAGCAGCAGACGTTCTCTCCTGTCTGTGTATCGACAGAGTTGATTCATCGTCGGTCATAGATTTTGCGGCCATTGCAAAAAATCAAGATGATGATGATGAGGTACAAGACTCCTCGCTTCCACTGAAGTCTATATCGCTTCCTGGGCCCCGTTGCATAAAACTTTTAACGTAGCGTTAAGCCCCTAATTTAGCGGTAAGTCCTGAAACAGCGTTAAATTTAAAGTTAGCGTTAACTTTCCGTTGCATAAAGAGTTAACGTAGTTTTTTAGCGGTAAGCACTTCAGAAACAGCGGTAACTTTACTACAGCTATGAAGGTAGCGTTAACTACCATCAATCAATTACGGTAAGCTTTCATTCCAAGATGGCAGCCATACTACATGCCATACAGCACGCGGCGGCTCTCAGGAGAGAGAGGGTATTTCGGGACCGGAGGCATCCCTTAGACCTATACGACGACGAACAAATGTTCAAGTTGTATAGGTTTAGCAGGCAGGGATGCCTCCACCTCATTAACAGACTATCCAGAAGGATCCAACATAGTACCCAGAGAAACCACGCGTTACCCCCAAGCTTGCAAGTTTTCGTCGCCCTTCGTTATTTCGCCACTGGCTCTGTGATGGATTGTACTAGCTGCATCCATGGCATCCACATCTCCACTACATCAAGAACGGTACGGAGAGTCGCTCTAGCCCTCGGCGAGCTCCGGGACGAGGTATTTATTCATTTTGTTAATGTTTTTATGGCATGAATATGATCCATTCTTAGACTAAATCCTGTAGGCCTAGGCCTATTATATTAATTATGTGAATGTGATCATTTCACTTTTCATGGTTGAATTGGCAAGAAAATCACACATTTTTGCCAATATTCATTCCTTAAAATATATACCCAGTACAGTGTTCATGAGGCAAAACCCCATTACGGTAGATATATGCCTTAATTCGAGATCTTTTATCCATAAATGAACTTTTTAAATAAGTTCTTTCAAGTCTCGATTTACAAAAAAAAATAGCCCTGTCGTTGCTATGGAGTCCGTCTACCGTCTGCAGCTAGCCCAGCACCCGCGGAGCGACAGCCGACTGGCGTATCGGCTGCGATGGCACCGCAATTTCCCCCATTAACTCTTGGAAGAATCATAATTTTCTCAACCTTATACCAACAAATATTTAGATGACTAATCTAGATCAATTAAATGGCTTACGGATATATATCAGGGTTACTGAAATCAAATTCACGTATCAGAGATTTTATACAATTGTTGTTAAAGTCACTGTAGTCTCCACAGAAATGGAACGAAACTATTTTTTGCGACCAGTCCCACATGTGGAAATTCATGTAAGGCATGAAGATTCTGTACTTACCCGAAGGTTTTGAGTGACCGAGTCACAAACTTCGAGTTGGTTTAACACTATAGCATAATGATTTGTCAACACGGTACTGCAAAAGTACTCACAAAAGTTTTGAAATATACACGAACGGTTTTTTGTAAAATTGTTCACCTCTGCTGATCGCAGGTATATCTAGAGGCTTGGCCTTAGCTCTCTTTACATCTTCCGACGATCCTGCGCGCTGCATCGAATTAAACGTGTAGCGAGAATTATCTAAAGTTAGACACTCAAAATTTTGTTGTGAAAATGAAAGACGGCTGTAGCTATGGTGTTGTCAATTTGTTTTCTTGATCGTGCTTAATTTTTTTCATATGATCGTGTCTATATAGTTGTTTTGAGACGTTTACCAAATGATGAATAATATATAAACACTTTCATACTCCTTGTTGGTAGATTTGCTTTAGCTAGTAAAGTGGAGAAACGTATGATCAATTTTTGGGCGAGGGTTAGTCAGGGTAAAAAATCTAAGCTTTCATACATTATTTATAGTCTGTTACGTAAGCTACATGAAAGTGGTGATTTCGAATCAAGGTGGATTGTGAAAGTTAAAAGTATCCTAGACAAGAGTGGAATGTCAAACTTGTGGGTTGAGGATACCCCCTTGAACCTTGGTTGGGTTAAGTCAGCTTTGGAACTTAGATTAAACGATATTGATTTGCAAAACTGGAATAATGAAGTTTATAGAAACCGTCTATGCTTAAATTATAGGCTTTTTAAACAGGAAGGTGGTTTGGAGAGTTATTTGTTGAAATTGGACGTATGTGATAGGATACCTCTTTGTAAGTTTCGTTGTGGTAATAATAAGCTGCCAGTTACCAAATGTCGTTATTTATCTGATCAACCTCTTGAGTTATGTTCGCTATGTAATATTAAGGTGCAGGGTGATGAATTTCATTATGTTTTGGTGTGCCCGGCTTTCAATGACTTTCATAAGCAGTATGTTAAGAAATATTATTACAGTAGACCTAACGTTATCAAATTTCATCAGTTATTTAATGCAAATTCTGTCAAGCAGTTAAAGAACCTTTCCAAATTTTGTAAGATCATAATGTCTAATTTTGGATAATTTGTTTTGTCCTTTTTAATACCTTAGAGTTGTTAATTGGTTGTTGCCGTTTTTAGTAGCATAGTGTACATACATGTATATAGTAGTGTTAGTACTGCCAGTTGAGATGTAGGGTTTATTTTTATTTATTTTTAAAAGTAGACCTATACCCTTAAGCTTGCCTTCATTTGTTTGTTGTTCGCTGCCAAAGATTTTCTTGCTTTTAAGATTTTCTGTGTGTGTTTAAAAAAAATATTTTCTATATGAATATCATTGTTGAACATTATATATGTACTATTCAACTGCATTTCTTCCATGCCCCAGAAGGGGCCGTTAAAGAAATACAAAATCATTGACATTGTCACTGTCATTGTCACCTAAAAAAATCCATCTTCTTAAGAACAAATCCAAACGTTTTTTTTTTAATTGATCAAGCAAAATTAAAGAAATGAAACGGCTGATTTTTAATAAAAAATGGGCCATTAAATATGATAAAGGATACATAATTAAAATGTTATCTTGGATTAAAACATGTGATGGCATCATAGTGGGAGTTTTTTCTAATTTCATCAAATCACTGCTGTTTATATAATGTCTTATTCATGAACTATATCAATAATTGAACATGAAACACTTGACTTATTACCTCCCCCTGAAAAAATTCCCTTATCATAACAATTCGTTACAGTGAATTGACTATGATGAGAAATAGTACTATACAATAAAACATCACTGGTATATCAAATTAGATGAAAAATCATTCACTTTTTTGTATATTAACGCTATTTACAATCTATGAATTTGAACATTGCCAAAAGTGTGACATATATGACAACAATTTAACACATATTTACTCTTTACCAACAGGTGATCAAGTTCCCAGAAACCATGGAAGAAGTCAGAACAGCGCAGGTCGATTTTTTTAACCTCGCTGGCATGCCCAACGTTGTCGGGGCCGTCGACGGGACTCACGTTGAACTGCATGGGGCTCCCCTCGACGACGAGTACATCTATACCAATCGGAAGGGCAAGCACTCCATAAACGTCCAGCTTATTTGCAATGCGAGGTATAAGATAACCAATGTGTGTGCAAGATGGCCTGGGAGCACTCACGACAGCCGAGTATTGAGGGTATGTGACGGTTTTATCAGCATCTCTGATCACTATTATCATCACTGCCAATATCATGATTATCATCCTACTCATCATTCAAATCATTATCACCATCATCATTATCATCATCAATCATCCATTTAGTCTATATTAATAATTTTAATTTTTAATTTAAACAAATAAATGTCACATTGATATTAAAGAAATATATTAAAGTACAATGTAATCTCTGCCATCTTTCTCAATTTGTTTGCTAAGGACTGAGAGAAGCCCAAACTGTATTTGTTTTGTTTTGTTAATCACATTTTGCAAAGATAATAATAATGATACATTTCTTCATAATTCAATACACAGAACAGTCGCATTGGAGAGCGTTTCGCAGACGGAGAGCTACCTGGCATCTTGGTTGGAGATTCCGGCTACCCCCTCCAGCCTTGGCTAATCACCCCACTACGGGACCCACAAGGCAATGCTGAAAGAAATTACAACAGGCAAGTACTCAATCCATCACGTTCACTCAAATCTTTAAAGTGTTACTTACAAATAATCAGAGAGCCCTTCAATGATTAAAAGTGATGGAATGTATCAGTTTAATAACATAATACCAACTATATTTGTACAAAGTACATCTCAAAATTTGCACATAGATCATATTACCATACACTTTATATACATTTATAAATTATGTTCATTTGAATATAAATAATGTATAACTTAAAAAAGATAAATAAATATTTAGATCTTATAATAGTATATAACTATATTGGTACAAAATGAATACAATTGTAGTTTGAGTCTTTGTTAATGATGTAATAAAGGAAGAAAAGGTCTTGGCAAGATAATAGCATATATTATATCGATATTTACAAATGGTTTTGCTTAAAGGGTAAGTTGGGTTAATAAAGATCCTGAGAGATGTAGCATGTACGATCGCTTGCAAAAAATGATTACTACAGTGTTGGATTATTTATTCATTCATTATAATATTTCTGACTACTATGTATACAGGGCACACTGCAGAACACGAGTGACAATAGAACAACTGAATGGGCAATTGAAAAACAAATTCAGGTGCCTGATGGGACAAGGGATCCCGATGTCTGCACCAAGAGCATGCGACATCATAATTGCCTGTGCCGTGCTCTTTAACATCGCCAAAGACCTTAAAGAACCGGAACAAATCATTGAAGTGGAACCGGATGAAGTGCCACACCACCCCGCAGACCAGAACCAGCTGACTGGCATTGCTCTTCGAGCAGAACTCATCAATAATTACTTTTCATAAATGTCATAACTTGTTTGCAAGCACTATACAGTATATTTCAATGTGAATGTATAGATTTAATGCTGTATTTTATAACAACAAAATACAGTGATCATAGTTTTCTGACCTCCTAACTTTAACTAATTTTAGTTGGTTAAGAAACACGGTTCTGTCAGGTTAAAGATTGACTTGTACCTAACTGGTCTATGGAACTTGCAAAACAGTGCAATTTACCATCTTCCCTTAAAGGTGGAGTATACATTTAAAGGCTGAAAATATAAACATGTGTAAATCTGAGAGTAATCAAAAGATAAAACCATCTAAAAGTTCCTCTTAAAAATATCGGAACTTGGAATTGTCTTTGTGGAAGTGTTTCTACTTAGGTTCTAATATTTCAGATACTTGTACTGCACAGTGGTATGTTTTGTGCCAAGTAAAGACTGATTCGTTTTCAGTTTGGTTATTGCAAGAGGTGGAATTACGATGTGCACATATTCAAATGTACTCTTCACATGTATTGTTAACTTTGAAAAAGAATTGAATCATGCACTCAACAGAATCTGACAATAAAGTCTTAAAAATTACCAATATTCTTTGTTTCATTTGGATTCTAGGTCACTATCAACTTTAAACAGACAGGAATAATCTGACATAATTGTGATTCATGCTGCATTTGACAAAATTAAAAAATTGTTTGGAAGAAGAGAAGGAGATGGAGATGGTTTAGGAGAGAGAGAATGGAAAGGGGGAGGTGAATTTGTACATAGTTTGAAGAATACCAAAAGCGTCTTACCAAATATTGAGCAGGAGAAACTTGATATGTTTGAAGTCAATGGAATCAAATCAAATAGCGTTAAATTTTCTAAACATGAAAAAAAAAAAAATCATTTTCCACAATCATGATTTGATGAAAAGTATTCTGACATCACTGTCAGCATACTTTTCATCAAATCATGATTACTTTTCATTAAATCATGATTTTTTTTCATCACTTCAAGCTTCTCCTGCTCAACTTGAAGGAGACGCTCTTGGTACTCTTCATACGCCACCCCCTTAGACTTTTTCACTGTTTTTTTCCCACCAAATTTTGTCTTCATCTTCCCCCTTCTGGGCTCCCTCTCCACAACCATCTCTACCTCATCCCCCTCCACCTTCTCCTCCTCCACCTCCTCCTCCACGGCTCCTGCCTCCTCCCCCATTCTTTGGAGAAGCTCCACGGCTCCTGCATTTTGAGACAACTGTGAAGTAGAAATGAAAACAAAGCCAAAACTAAATTGTAAATACTATTCCTTTTTTTGGTCAAAAATTTGAAATGGAAATTGCATGTTTAGGTGTTTTGCTTATTCTCAAGAAATTCAGAACAGTTGCTCTTTTTATATTAATTACAAAAAAATATATATGACAATAATACATTAAGTAAAATTTTGAAATAAACAATATAACAAATACAGGAAATATTTAATTGAATTCCCTTTTCAAAGAAAAAATAAAATTACATTGATAAATTGTAAATTCCAATACACCCTCTACATTCATGTGAGGGTTTTTATGACTCTCCTGTAATAATGAATACTTACCGGCAGTGTCGAAGCTCCAGTCTCGCTGGACTGAGGCAAGATCCCCTCCTTGACTTGGGTTGTCATGGCGCTCAGCACCATCTCATGCCTTGCATTGTACTCGAACGCTCCTCCCCCTGGAGATTGAGAAGACAAAACAAGAAAAGAAGAAGAATTAGATAACACATTATAGAACTTCTCAAAGATATATAAAATGGTTCTTTTTTTTTAAAGAATTAAATAAGAAAAATATTGAGAATCATTCAATGACTGTCAATTCATTCTTACATATGTATTTAATTTAAACCAAAACAATTACACTGACCTTTAATTAGACTACAGTAGGCATCACAGTGATGATGACAATTTTAGTGTGATATGTATGTGACATGAAAGATTTGCAGAGTTGTGTTGTCGTCAAGATAGACACCTTACCCTGAGCAATGAAAAGATTGCTTAATAAAAAGCACACATTTACTTAGCCTTTAAAAAATTCTGTTTGAGCTGGTAATAAATTTCTATGCACAACTCAAAGACAGACAACAACAAAATAATTGTAAAGTGGCACAGATTTTATTTCACATCGTAATTTTTTTTTAAAGCAAAAAGACTCACCTGTCTTATTGCGGCTGTCTCTATATTTTTTGGCCTTTGACCTGAGGTCGTTCCACAACAACCTCAGGTCCTTGCCCGAGCGGTTGGGGCAACCTATCGCCGCCATGGTGATGGCTGCCTCCTCCCACGCCCTTTTCTTCCTCTCCTGCACCTACATACAAATAAAGATTGGAGGTAATATTATAGTTTCGGGAACAAGAATGGAATAGCACTCATGCATATGCACATTTTATGTCATTAAAGTTCTAATCCTTGCAAAAATACATTAACTAAATGTGAAAAAGAATCATCCCGTAATACTACAAACACTACAAATATTAAATACAATTAAAAGCATCAGTTATATTTTGTTTCGGTTTCAAAATGCCCCTTCTATATTTTGCAGTGATTGGTCTCTTCACGCCCCAAATCTGAAGGGGAGGGTCTCACCTCAAAATAAAGTCATTTAGGAGGGAATGTAAGTACCATTATTAGCACGTAAATTGTTATCATGTAAATTTCAGAAGTCTTACCCGTTCGCTGCAGTTTCCTGCCTTGCCGAATAGAATGGCACATTTCCCCTGAATAAACCTGCACAGATGCTCGATTTGGCTATCGCTGTAGTTTCCTCTCCTCTTTGTTTGTTTCTGCAAAGACCAAAGTTACATTAACCTTCAAGTGTTATTCATTCGTTCATTGTTAAGCAATCATTTTTTTTAAAAAATTTGTTGCTCAACATGGGGGGGGGGGGGGGGGTCTAGAGCACCATATTTAAAAAAAAAAATTAACACCCCCCCCCCCCCCCCCCCCTCTTGAGCAAAATTTATTAAATATTAAAACAAAACAAAATATTGTTAGGGGGGGGGGGGGGGGTTTCACGCAAACCCCTGAACCTCTATTTTGACAGAGGTGCAATTACATTTAATTATATACGCAACAATCTAGATATAGGGTAGACCTAGATCTATAGTGCCCAATGTCTGTCACAACTGACACAACACACACACTAGCAGGCCTAGCTCGTTTGTAGCTGTTGTTAAAAGCTATGGAAAGCACTCGAGTCTTGAACTAAACTAAACTAAGTAAAGCAGCATATAATTCAGATTTTAGTTTTGGGTCTAACGCAACTTGCCCACGTACGTCACTAATTCAATTTAACAACACAGACAGAGTCAGCTTGAATTCGGTTATCATTCTTCTTAGTCTGTCATTCAAATTTTCAATGTCATTGACTCATCAAGTTGAAAACCAACTTTAAACCACTTAAACCAGCACCTTAGGCTTAGGCTTAAGTTGGTGGCCGCACACGACGACACACCTCCAGTTTAAACACCTTTACGGTGTCTTTTGGAGGAATCCTACCAAGTACCAAGTACCTGCATCGATAGGACTAATTAGTCAGTGAGCTGAGACTGAGTGAGTGGTTCATTAAAATAATAAAATTACAACTTGAAATCAACTGAACTTAGGTTTAGAAACAGAAAAATAATCAAGGAAAACATATCGAACTGTGACTCTGCATCGTAAGGAGCCTTGTTAGTCGTTTGAAATACCATGGATGATGTATTTCGATGTTTAAATTAATTAATAGCAGACCTTCGCGGACGTAGAGTCTATACAACAAGCAATGTACGATACCCACACACACAGAGATGCCGTTAAATCGCCCCCAGAGCTCCGGGGGAGATTCGCGGGGCCATCCCGTTCGGCACAGCTGCATCAACACACCACACAATTCATCACCGACACCGTAACAAAAACCGTCATTATATTCGATGAAATTTGAAGAGATTCGCACTATTTACGAAGTCAACATGACTTACAACAATTCATTTTCATTTCTGAAGTACTGCAGTTTACAAAAGTGGATCGATAAATTATAAAGGCGTAAACTTACGTTAGTTGGGGACGCCATTGCACCACACTGAACTTCGGTTTCTCGGAACAGTAGCAGACGGTCGACAAAAAATAAACATCCCGCTCGCCGATCTGCGCATGCGCCTGCTTGTTTCGATCGATTCAAAGACGTTGCTATTATAGTAGCTTACTACTCTTTTTATGCAATGGAAAATGCCAATTATAGTAGCTTACCATTAATTCGCCAGCCAATTATGGTAGCTACTATAGTTTCAATTATGGTAAGAAAAAGTTTTATGCAACGGGGCCCTGGTTCTCTTACTACCATTTGATGTGATGTTTTGACAGGTGTTGCTAGACCTCTTGTTTCAGTCAGACACATACGAGCTATTTTGATGCCCTCCACGGACTTTCCCATCCTGGAATCAGGGCCACTCAAAAGCTCATTACGGAACGTTTCGTTTGGCCTGGTATTAATCATGATACCAGGAAATGGGCCAGAACATGTCTCGATTGCCAGATATGCAAGGTTCATAAACACATACAAGTTCCACTTGGTACTTTTACTTCACCTGATGCACGTTTCTCTCATGTGCACATCGATCTTGTAGGCCCGCTTCTTACTTCAGAGGGTAACACGTACCTTCTTACAGATTGCCAGAAGCTAAACCTATCCCAGATATCACTGCGGATACTGTAGCACGTATTTTTGGTGGCCAGATGGGCAGCGGTATTTGGTGCTCCAACTACTCTCACTATAGACAGGGGTAGACAATTTGAGTCAGCACTCATTCCTGCTCTCACTAACCTTCTTGGTACTAAACGCATTCGCACAACAGCATACCATCCATCAGCCAATGGGCTTGTCGAGTGTTTTCACAGGCAACTCGAAGCCTATATCAAGGCGCATAACACAGTCCGTTGGACTGAGGTACTTCCCTTAGTATTACTGGGTATACGTAAAGCTATCAAGTCTGATATGGGATGTTTCGCAGCAGAACTCGTCTTTGGTACTACGGTCATGCTACCAGCCCAATTTGTGGCTCCTTCACAGGCCGACTCTGCCGGCGATCCAGCTGATTAAGCCCACAGACTGAATTTACTGATGCGTGAATTACACCCCACCCCTATCCGCAAGCAACTAGCTACCCCTGCACAGGTACACCCAGAATTGCATTCCTCATCCCGCATCTTTTTGAGGGTGGATGCAGTCAAGGGGCCCCTTCAACCTCATTACAGGGGGCCTTCTCGAGTCATTCAACGCTCTGACAATTCTTTTAAAACTATTGATCACAATGGTAAACGTGAAACTGTCAGTGTTGAGAGACTTAAACCAGCTTTCATTGAGCAAGATCTCCCTGCTCAATCTACAAAGGATCAAGATTCACCTATCCAAGTCCCTCGGCAATCCAACTTGGCACTGGATCCTGCACCGAGGCAGAACACTCCTGAGATTCGGAAGACCAGGTTTGGACGTCAGGTTAGGTGGCCAGTGAGGTACGTGGACTATTTCCGAAATCGGGTGAAGCATACTTAACCTACTGTGTTTCAACAGTGTTACCATATTTTCAAATATTCAAGTCAACATGAATGTAGGTCTATATTTCCTCATCGATTTGTTACTACTTTTCATTCATCAACAAATCTAGAGGGGAGCTACTGTAGTGACTTGACCTTAGAAGAACTTTGCCTTTGTAAATATTATTGTCTTGTCTTTCTTGTGTGGCTTGAAGTCTAGCCTTTTATTCAATTGTCATTCATTTCTGTAGTGACACCTGTTACATTATTAGAGTGTCACACATACTTTCTTTGGCAAACACATTCTAAACCTTATTGTATTGGGATGTGCAGTTATTCTGGCAAGCACATCCACACCCTATGTGTTGGGATGTGCAACCACTGAAGGTACTGGTATAGCATGCATATTACACTTGCTTTCCACATCTATATTCATCACTTCTCCTGAGCTGTTCTTATAGAGCACACATCTTCTAGAGAGTCATGAGTCTACACCAAAGCTAAATCAGATTCATGTTAATTCATGTCCTACTTCTTCATTTGTTTTTCTAGTCGGTTCTGAGGCCTTATTACTTTATAGAGATTATAAGTTTCTTCTTCCTTACTTAATCCGCAAAGAAGCGACATTACTTTGTACATAGTCTTACATATTCTTTCTACGGGTGCTGCGCAATATTTAAACTACTACTTGCGAGATAATATTTGTCCCAAGTGTTGGTATTCAACAGGTGTATCTACGAGACAAGGTAGGAAAGAAATCATTTTCTATTTCTCTTAGTTTAGGTGATCAATTCCCTAAACATTAATTGACAATATATTCGTTTGACCATTTGGTCAATACAACGATTGTCAAATGATCGGGAGTGAAAAAATGTCAATTACGATTCTCGCACTCGATATTTAGTGACGAGCTCGAGACCCACAAACGAGTCATATTTTCCCTCATGATCATATTTGATATAAAACCTTGGAAAAATATAAACCCCTTAGGCGGTCAAAAATATTATATTACACACCCTTACCGGTCAATATTTTTAAATAATTGCAGCGCTTAAAATGTTTGCATTATTCGAATAGCTTTATGCAGAGATTTTTGTCATTTTTCCTTTCCTCCCTCTCCTCGTTTCTTTCTTTTCTTCTTCTTTTGGCCTGAAATCCTTTTCCCCTATTTGTTTCTTCACATGTGTACGTGTCAGTGAAATCGGAAATTTCCCCCCGTTATTTTGTACATGCTCACAATACCCAACAAGATTGGTTTTCCTTGTAAAAGGGCGCCAACTTGGAAACATACGTCGATATAATAGTACGAAGTATACCTGCTAGCAAAGCGTACACGGAATTCATTGGATCATCGCAGCCACATAGCCATTCATAACCACTACTGTTCAGCTATGAATATGCCTGTTTGTTTCAAAATATCCTGAACAAAGATGTGGCAGCTTTTTTCCTTAGTAGTAGGGTTGTTATTATGTTCATATAGTAAGTATTTGTTGAATTCATCTAAGTGATTTAAATATTGAATATCATGTTTTCAAGGTGGACTAAACAAAATGATGAAGTCATTCAAAATCGCAAAACCTCGAGAAATAAACTCAATGGTGGTTTCATGACCTTAAGGTATATCCTACACAAATTATGTTGTGATTGAGCAATTTACGTCCAAATCTCCGCAGAGGAAGGACAAGGTTATTGAAACTGACTGAGGTAGAATTTATTTAAGTGTTGACATTGCATTATATTTACCATTTTCTTATTGTTGTTTTGGTCTGTTTTCTGAATCTTCTTATTTTCTTCAGCCAATGTGGAATACAGAAATGTAGACAAAACATGATTTGTATTACCTCAAATATAATTTGTGTTGCTTGAAAATGTATTTTCAATAATTCGGTTCTTTTTTTGAAGTGCAGATGGGGAAGTCTCAGTTATCGGAAAGAATGTTACCCTGGAATGCCCTGGAACTCCAAGTACAGCTAAGTTATTAAAAATATGGTGGGGATACACTAACGGTACACAGATATTTTACTGTAATGCGAACAGATGTAAAATAAACTCTACTACCCATGCATTAGCGAAGAAGGATAAGTTCATCAGTTTTCTAACTATTAAAAATGTCTCGATGGATCACGAAAACGAATACGGTTTTAAAATGACTGCTGTTGATTATGTGGTGGAATGCAAACACAACTTAACAATAACAGGTGAACATTTATTTTATATAATTAATCATTTACTTCAAACATATATTTTGATACAGTTTAAGAAGAGAGAATAGGCCGAATATTTATATATATATATATATATATATAAATATTTGTACATATATATATGTTAATTGTTAAATATGAAATGCATGGCCCTACATGTGATCGGTGTTTGTCTATGGTGTAATATTGAAGCCCAAACAAAAATTACGCTTCAAAATGATCACGAAGTGCCTCAAAAATAAAAATCTTTGATTGACCGGTTTTACCATACTCATTTTCTCAAATGTACTATAGTGTTTTAAAAACCTTTAGAAAAACGAAAAATGATATTTCGATTTCCAATCATAAATATCTTGATAATCATACAGGCGATCGGTGTGTAAAATTAATGGGGATACTGACTGACCTAAAGGATTATCATTATCAGTGCAGCATTAGCTAAATCCAGGATTTTGTTCCAGAATATGAGACAAATTTACCTTATCCTTTTAAACTATGTTTGTATATTTGATTATGTAAAACACATATTTCATAATAAATTTAAATCGATTTTCAGTAATAGCTATGATAAATCATTTGCATCAATTTTGTTTCATTCAACATGAAGTTCCACCGATCGGTTTGGAGTTGGTCGACGCAGACGGCAATACGCTGCTTCCGAATAACGGATCGCTTAAAATTGCTGAAGGGGAGAAAAAGACAATCGTTTGTAAAACTAATGCACCGACTAAACCAGCAGTGGATTTGGAGTGGATTTTCCCGGAAGGATTAAATGTCTCTGCTAATTCTTCAATTCACGTTCAGGAAGTTTCCGATGGACGTCTTTCTGTGCCAATGCTGACATTGAACTTCACATTAAATGTTTATGATGATGATATAGTGCTTGTCTGCAGGGTGGCTAGCAACTCATCCTTCGATGAAATCCGGGCGTCAATTTACTTCAAGAACGAAAGTGAGCATTCTAACATTTTATTTGATTTGGTTTATTTTTCTCTGTATTCCACATAGAATTTCAACATTTTTGGTAACTTAAGTAACATGAACAACTAAATTGTACTTTCTGACCATGATTCAGAAATAAACAAATATACATAATAAAAAAAAACAGAAAGTATAAATTGTAAACTTAGTATATTTCATCAAACTTTATGAAAGAATTTGCGGGATGACTGCCATATTGTAAAAAAAATTGCTTGAAAGTATGACAGCCCAAAACAAATCCTATAAAATGGTGAAACAAGTGTATTAAGCATAGTGTAAAATATAAGAATGATGATGATGATTTTGATGATGATGATGATGATGATAATGATAATTCTCGTTATATCAACAAATTGAAACATATTAAAAACAATTATATACACTTAATTTAAAATCACCATTACAGTTCAAAGTCTGGATATGCATGTTTTGTCATGGAAGCGAATGCAGAGATTCCAAATCATATGGGCAGTATAATATGCTCCGTATCTTTGATCTATTCAGATACCGCCAATTTTACTTGTAGCTACTCATTTTACCTATTAATTGCAAGACTTCATCCAATACATGTGTCTTCTGCAACCCGGATAGAAGGGGGGGGGGCGACACGTCCCTAAGAATTGGGGATTAATGAAATAGTACTTTAAACTATAAATTAATTATGGTGAAAGAAATCATGAGAAAAGAAACCTCCAAATTATATTTATGATCATATTATATGAATCGCAGGGAATGATCAAAGAAATTACAGTACGTGTTTAGTTGTATTATATTCCGAGTATCGCATACAACAAAACTCACGTCACTCATTTCCTGACATAAATATTCTAGCATAGCTGAAACCCACAGTACTCAGTTTTGGCAGGGTTTCCATTGTTGTCCCTTACCTCAGAAATACAGGATCAGAGTTACTGAAATAAATCTATAACGAAGAGAAAAAGTGTTACGATCAGATATGGTTTTGTCAACCTTTCCAAATCGTATATTCACTATATTATACAACGTACTTTTGAACTATTCAGATAACTCCAATTGTACTTGTAGTTACTCATTTTACCTATCAATTGCAAGATTTCATGCAATAAATGTGTCTGCTTTAACGTCAGAGATGGTGACCCCTATAGAAGGGGGACGACACGTCCCCTAGAATTGGGAATTAGTGAAATAGTACTTTAACAAATAAATGATTACGAGAAAATAAATAATATGAAAAAAAAACATCCAAAGTATTTGTATGATTGTCACGAGCAAAGGCATTACATCACTTGGTTAGTGGTATGAAATTCCGGATATACCATTACAAAAAAGTAGTATCATAGAAGAGTTTGTCAACCCACATTACTCCTTTTTGGCAGAGATTCCATTATGGGCCTTTACCTCAGAAATAAAAAGGTGATACTGGGATACTAGAAGGAATCTATCAAGAAGAGAAAAAATGTTACGATCAGACTTTGATTTGTCAACGTGACAAAATCAGCTCCTCTGTTATGAAAAAATAGGGGTTTGGTCAAAGGACTGTAGACGCTTATAACCCTCCCGTTCGTCGTATACTAATACACAAATATTATTGATAATATATTTGCATAGGCCCTCTAAAGAGAAAAGACCATCCGGAGTCATGACGTTACGAAGAAATCAATATCATTAATTGTGTGTTGGAAAGCATAGGAAAGTTATCCGCCTCAACATGATAGAAACATTACCGAAGAAGCTTAATCATAACTTTCTCATTTCCGATTTCATTCATACTTTCAGTAGTCTACTTCTCTGAATTTGCTAATTTCCTCTAGAGTAGTTTGCTATCAAGGTTGAATTGCCCATTGATGGGATCACAAGGATAATTAACATGGGTATGTTTATGCGCAAACGTGATTTGATTTGTAAAAATTAAATATTGTTTTACTTTTGTAAAACGACGTGTCTCACGCTTACTTTGTCACTCAAAATGTATAGGCGAACTCACTACTAACAGCAGAAATATTCGGACAACGTTTACGGGTAGCCATACGTTGACAGCAAGTAATGAATACACAAGTAATGTACAAGGTTAATTGTTTTTCATTTTTATTATTTTTTCCTTATAAGAGTTCACACAATTGTCATAATGTTGGAACTTGAGATCATGATATCAAATTAAAAAGAAATGGTAATATTGAAAACAATCGAAGTGAAAATATCATCCTGATAACAGAGACTTTTAAGTCAGTCTTGCTATTAAATCTGTATTAAATGCGATCACCATATGGTTATCAATTCGTCAATATTATTATCATTTTTATCATTACTAGTAGAAATAGGAGTTAGTAGTAGTAGTAGTAGTAGTAGTAGTAGTAGGAGTAGTAGTAGTAGTAGGAGAAGGAGGATGAGTAACAGAAGTCGTAGCAGTAGTAATAATAGTAGTAGTAGTAGTAGTAGTTGTAGTCATGGGTGTCGATTTGTATCCGTGGTTGGGGGGGGGGGGATGATAGGTGCCAAAATATTTTCGGCAATGGATCAAAGCAACTAAGAGGTAGAAGCGTGTGGCAGGTTGCACCCCTCCCTTTCCAAGTTATTAACTTTTCAAGTCACCCTCAAGAAAGATAACATTTCAGAGAATATAATAGTGGTAATACGATTAATAACATGCTAAATGTTAGTCCTGACTCTTGCCTGCAGTGTAGGCCTACAAGACTGATATCAACTATTTTTAAACGAAATTTAGACATTACAACAGAATATCCAATGGTGAGGGATATCAACTTGTGAAAGTATTATGTTACCAATGGGCAAATGCATTAATAAGCAACCAGGAAAGGTTCATGTGAAAAGTCTTTATTTCCTAGTGATAAAAACATACATTTTATTAATATTGATGTCTCCAAACAACATTCATCGTACAAAACCCATTCCTATCTCCAAAAAAAACATAGTTCTCATTAGTAAATGAAAAACATATTGCTTTCGGTTCTTCATTTGACTCTCTTCCTTCTTTAATTAAACCAACTGAATCATCTCTGCCGGAAACCCAATTCAATTAAACAGAATATCACTGATGAGAAGTTTGGTTCTCAAAATGACAGAAAATTTCCACTTCTGATCTCATAAAAACTGTCTGTTTCTTCAAGTTCCCCTTTCCCCGCGCATAGCGCGGGAGCTCTGACGTTTAGGTTAAATTATTAAAGAAAGAAGACGAATCGTTGTACCCTTCTACACTCTTAATCCTTGTCTGAATTCAGTTACCCCCCTTCCGCGCGAAACGTGGAAGCTTTGATGATTCATTTAATTATTAGAGAAAGAAAACGATTCGTTGTACCGTTCTCGACTCTAAATCCTTGTCTGAATTCAGTTTCCTCCCCCCTCCCGCGTAAAGCGCTGAAGGATGACGTTTCATAAATTATTAAAGGTAGAAGACGATTCGTTGTATCGTTCTCGACTTTTAACTTATCTGAATTCAGTTCCCCCTCCCCTTTCCCGCGCGAAGCGAAGTGCGGAAGCTTTGACATTTCATGAAATTATTAGAGAAAGAAGACGATTCGTTGTACCGTTCTCGAGTCTTAATCCTTTTTCTTTCTACGTCCTCTTCCTTTCTTCTTTCTCTTTTTAAGATATTTTATCCGGCGGTTTTTGTTGTTGTTGTTGTTGTTGTTTTTTTTTTTCTGGGGGGGAGCGACCGCCACCACCCCCCCCCCCCCCCCCTGGATACGCGCCAGAATAGTATTCCCCTAAGGCCCTGACCAGAGCACTAATTTTTTCTTCAAAAACTATAACCAGTCTTAGAAGGTGCATTATTATTGGAAGGGTGTTATAAACAAAACTTCAAACTTAATAACATTCTAACCTTCCACATAGGGTCCATGTTTCAGAGAATATTGGACACATGGGGGTCCCACATGGGCTCGCTACCTGGGTTATTATTCTCTCTGTCTCTCATTATCTCTGTCTCCCACTCTTTACTTCTTCTTTTTTTGCATTTTTGCGCTTCGCGCTTTACATTTAGCTCGTTGATTTTAACGCTGCGGCTTTGCATTTGGCGCACTGCATTTCTATGATGCTGTTGATCGAATAAATTGAATAAATAGAATAAATTCATAAATTCCTGATGAAGCCGTATGAGCGAGAATTCAATTTATTTATGTCTCATAAGCGGTTATCTCATTTTCTTCGTTTTCTATTTATATACGTATGTATTATGAAATTGAGATAGCAAAATGTGTATATTGATGGTCATCTTGCGAGTAACAACCATTAACTACTCTCGTCGGGCTCTCATAATTAATTTTTCTCTTCATTTTTTGTTGATCGTGAATTATTGGGGGGATGATTGTACAGGCCACCCCCTCACCTGAAATATTGGGGGAGATATATCCCCCATCCCCCCGGATCGACACCCATGGTTGCAGTAATAGTAACAGTAATAGTATTTTGTTGTGAGATCGATACATCATGAAATACAGAATGATTTAACGATACTAAAATCAATAATGATATTTATAATAATAAAAGTGACAAAGCCGGTAATGATAATGAAAAATATAATACAGGTCTTTCACCAATGAGTAGACAGAGATCTTATGTAGGTCATCGTTATTAATATTTTTTCTTCAGAAAAATCTCTCACCGAATATGGATGCTCCAAAAGTAATGGCATTTGTTTATAGTTATAGTGGCAAACCGGTATCAATATTTTATTGTATATAAACTTACGCTTGTTTAAATACATTTTACAGGCAGTGAAGCAACTGACACGACATCTTTGGCTACTACAACGTCAGGTATTTTACAATGATAAAACGCGTAATGAAAGAAAAATCTCAATTGAAAATGTCATCAATTTGTATTAAAAGCATTGCAAATGCAAATTTTGGAAATTGAGGAAGTTAAGTCTTATTTACAGGAAGTGTAAATAATTGTTTGTTATAATTAAATGGAACAACGCATGGGTACATTGCATTGTAAATAATACATTCCTTTAAAAAAAAAAAAAAATTGTAAACAATTTCAGGATATAGTATTCACGAACAAATAATCATTGCTCGACATCTTTCTGTAAAAGGGTTCAATATCAGAACGTCATCGCCCCTTCCTGTTTCCCTTTAGAAGCAAAATTTAAATAATCCATAGATAAAAACATGTCTATATATCATTGAATTTTCATTTTTGGCCATGTATTGTCCATGTATCTTCACGGCGATCCAGGCAGAAGATTAATAACATAAGATGTTATAAAGAAGTCAACTGCACTATTACTTTTTCTATTTTCTTGATGGGAGTACGTAGTTATATAAATGCTTGCATAAGTGAAGCAGCACCAAAGAAACACATTGTTAATGTGAATATTGTTAACTAAGCGTGTATCTCTACGATTTTCCTCTAATATACAATTTTTATGGACATCTATCCTTTTCTTTTAAAATAAATTCACCGTGATTGTCAGTACTTTAAAAAAATAATATTTGTTTTTTACCAAGAAGTGATGTTCAACTAGGAAAAAGAGACCACCAGGCCCTCACAAATGAAAAAGCAGTGATAGGGCATTTCCGTTGAAAAAGCATAAGAAACAAGGACGAACAAATGAAACCGGTTAATAATTACACATTCTACGACTGCTAAAGGATACCTTTTGGTTGTTTTCTCTGAAGACTCTGATAAGGAAGAACATCTTCCTGTTATAGCTGGAGGTTCCGGCGTGGCGATGTTTTTAATTGTACTGGCATTTGTTGGTGGCTTCATCCGATCTAAAAAAAGAAATAGTAAGTCATTTAATTTTGTAAGACGTGTGTGTGTTTTTATTTTGTCTGCGTGAATTACAGACTAGCTGTCACAGTTGTTTTCTAACGTGGTAACTAACGTGGTAACACAAACATGCTATGAAAATGGGGAACATCGGGTTAATTGATTTTTTTCTCAATAGATATAACTTGTATACTGATAACTATCCCTTTTAATCCTATTGGCCTACAAACATAGCAACCCTCTATGTCTTTCGGCGTAACGTAATCTTTGATTCATGGAATGAATACAAAGAAAACATGTTGTAAAAATATTTTGCCTTTATGCTTGACAGTCATGTTTTACTGTGAACCTTGTGAACGTGCAATTCAATGTAAATCGTCTTGTTTTAATTAGCACAGTGTTCCTCACTGTCACTAGCCTAAATTATAACTAAACAGACAAATAAATAAAAAAAAATATGACTTAGGTGTTGACGCATATCATAAAATGAAATTAATGTAGCATCTGAGGTAATGGGAATGCGAGGTGAAGGCCTAGTGCAGAACACATGAACATGATCATAGTAACACGTATGACGCTGAAGTTGTCTTTTTGTTTGTCTGTAGAAAGACGTTCTTTGAATGCCGAATCTACGGAATTCAGACCACCGCAGGGTCGACGTTCATTGCCCCCAACACCATCTGACCAGTCTTCTTTACCCGCGAATCGTTTACCCGACCAGCCGCCACCATCAGCCCGATTGTTCAGGCCAGCGCCTTCCAACCCGCCCGATATTCCGATGCGGCCGTTGGTACCTGTGTCCGAAGACGCCATCAGAACACCGGCGGAGAGAACTAGCAGCCGAATGCCAGGAGACACATTCATTACAACTGACGGCAGCAGTCAGGTCACACAGGCCCAAAAGGTAATACATGCTTAAACTGATAAGTAGGCCCAATTAATTATGTTAAATCCGATGTGAATCATGATACCCCTTTATATATAATATTCCCAATTCAGTTATACAACCAAACGGAAAAAGTGGGACAATTAAGATTGATGAATTGATTGCAATTAATATATTTTTGTTTAAATCGCAGATTTTCGTGTGTGTCAGAAATAATCATCTATGTCATTTTGGGTATGGATGCGTGAGCGTATGAAAGTTTGTGTACATATATGTGTTAGACAGAACATTTTGTTATGATTATAACCATTGAAAATCGAATCAATCTTGTACTTTCTTTAAGCACTTAAGAAAATCAAGTGCAGGTCTTTTTTTCAACATAGAGTAGTTTTTCTTTTCACCAAATATTTGGAATTCGGTTTTTATTACGTCAAGCTAAAATTATGTCAAAGTTCTGGAACCATTATTTTCAATTACAAGCTATTAATCTATGTTCTAGTGAGGCATTGCCTCTAAATAAATGGAAATCAAATTATTTTCCAGAACAACATTTTCCAATACACAATTCTTTCGTGTTTGCTGTAGGAATTAGACACTGAGCTGGAATATGATTTGCTAAACATCTCACACCATGGAGCTCCTGGAGCCGTACCACATGTCTACAGAGAAACAACGAACGGTTTGGTAAATATATTTAGATATTCTATGGGTCACATTATAAGTAATCACGTTAAGAAATTACTTTACGTATTTTTGTAGCGAAATGTAAGCGCTTACAGCATAACAAAGGGCTGTACTGTCATGACTAAATGACTACGTGATATTTGGTTTATAGTGTCCATACTAAAGAAAAATGTAATTTCTATGTTTTTTCCAGGCTGAATATGCGCTCGTCAGCCGACAAAAAGTCGACAAAAAGATGGATCACCGACAACTTCATCGTTCCAAGGTAATGTGATTTTTTTTTTTTTTTGTAGATCTCAAACGTGCTATAATAGTTCATTTAATATTGATTGCAACATATTGGGGAATGCAACTTACGACAAGGTAGTTTAAAACTTTCCTTAAGTAAGATTGGGCTAGTTTCAGGCTGCACATCGACATACTCTTTCCGTGCTGTTGAAGGTAAAGGGTGTATAATATGCGAGTCCATAAACATTTTCTTTAAAAAGTTCATATCAACTCAAAATTGTTTGTATTATTTTAACGTTATATTTGTATGCAGTATTTCGCAAAACAGAATAAAGTGCAAAATTGTTACTCATTCTGTTTTCGAACTATTTTTGTTCGTAGCAAATGGATGATGATTCGGACTATGACCTGCTCAATACATGGAATCAAGCAGAACATGGAACCGTACCACATGTATACAAGGAAACAACGAGCGGCTTGGTAAATAAAAACTTGGTTTTTCTTCATATTTTGGACAAAATGCTATTTTCAAATGATTCACATTGACTCGTCGAAGTTTGTGTATTCAAAAAGTAGAAACAGGGTTTCAGAAGTTAAGTACGATCAGAACTATAGGTATTGTAAACATTCAAATCTTATTTCAAATTATGTCCATTTGCATGTCTCTCATGTATCCATTTTGTCCTCATGGTATTTCCGACACACATTAAAAGTAAACTGTACTTTTGCTCTGCATATTGGAAACTTAACTATGCAGAGAAAATCTGTGAAAAACTTTGTAAGGAAACCATGTAAGGAAATCATACAAGAAAACTTCATGGAAACTATAGGACACGTTCTCTTCGCATTGTGCTTCCTTGACAAGGGAGGTCAGGCAAACTGCGCCGACCAGCATCCAATAGATCAATTAGCTTTAATATTTGTAGTGATGACAAATTGCAAAACCAATGCTAGCTACTGGAATTCTTGCACTTGATTGGCTTGGAGCCAATTTTTCGTGAACGTTTTGCTCTTGTCATTGAATGCTACATGTATTTGAATGAAACATGGCGCTTATCCGTCGCACTCAATGGTTCCACCCCTGAAATAAATACTGTGTCTCTTTGTATCTCTCTGATAAGGCTGAATATGCAGTTGTCAGCAAACCAGACGACAAGAAGAAACGTCAGTCTTTAGGTCCTCTTACAAAGGTCATGAAGGTAATACATTTTCACTATCTTTCTGGAAAGTTCCGTTTTCTTCCACTTCAAACATTAATTTGATATTGCTATCACCAATTCTAGTATTTTCTTAAACAACGAAACATGGAAACTTACCCATTTTTAAAGGCATTCATCCTTTAAAATATGTTAAATAGACTCAACAAAATATTTTAAATGCAATGGAATAGTAAAGACGTTTTAATTGGTATACCACAGTGACGTGAGGGATGGGGGCAACGCTGAAATTGGTTTCCCATTAAGTTAATTTATATGTTTTTAATCGGAGCTGCAATCAATGGAATAAACTGTTGTTATATGTCATCGAAAAACAAAACGACGTATATTATCCTACTCATTCATTGTGAATGGTATACTTTAAAAACATAATGAGACTTCCTAAGCCCTATAATGACAATAAAATTACCCATTTCCTAAAAGTACTTAAAGAAGGAATCTAAAAAAAAATGTGTGTGTTTCAATCTTTAAATGGAAAGTAATTGAAGTCAATGCCTTGTAAACCAATTCGTATATTACAGATACTTGAAAAACAATTGAATCATCTATATCACCATAGATAATTTTTTTAACTGGCGCCATCAAATATCACATATATTTTTTCTATTCTATAAAGAAAACAAAAGGAAAGTCGTTTGTCCACAGCAACATTTGACTGATACGTTTGAAGTTTATTTAGAGATCGCGAAGTACATTGACTCTTTCACAACTGTTTAGGGTAATGTGTACGCGAGCGCGGATTAATGTGTGCTGGGGTCAAGCTCAGGGCAAGCCTAGGTCACAGAAAATGTAAGGGGTGGGGTAGGCATATCACCCAATTGCAATGTTACCCATTCTTTAGTTAGGTTTATTGAACAAACATAATGCAATATTGATAATAATTGGTTAAAACATGTATAATATCCAGGAGAACCATATAGGCTTTAATGCTGAACTGTGAGGGCTATCCAAGTGTTAGTATCCAACGAATGGCCAAGTACCCATTTACACCCGGATGAAGAATGGTAATTTTGGACTAATGTATTTCCAAGCAAGCATGTTCCCTTTTGACCTAACATGGGTACAATTTTTCATCTGCTTACAAGGAATCTGTCTCTTCGTTTTTTTAAGAATATATCAATATTTTATTTTTTACTTGTTTAGTTTTGTATCTTTTGTTGCATTCAGGCACCTATTAATGTGGAAGCTGAGTATGCAGTAGTCGACAAATCGAAGAAGAGGGCTAAATAGAGCAAACCATCTCATATTTAAGTTTCAGTATCTACACATAAGTTTTCACTGACGAATACAATTTACAAGTAGATGTATTGGATGCAAACATTCAAGTGTTGGACTGAAATATCATGTCGTAATTCAGCGTGGTATCAATAATACACTTGAAAGTCAGAATACGAATTTATAAAGGGTGATCTTTAAAAAAAAAAGGATTATGAATAGATTAAAGCATCCAACTTAAAGGCCTCAGAAAATTTAAATCTCAACTCTGATATATTCCCGAAATTTAGAAAACAATATATATCTTTTAAAAGCACACTGCTATTAGACTATACACAAAATAAAATACAATGCTATTGAAAAATTGAGCCAATTTTCTTTTTTATTTAAAACATTTAAGTAACTGCACGAGGGGTACTAAAATAGAAATCAAATAAGTTACATCCGAATTCACAATAACTACATTGTACGTGAATATTAAAGATATCACTTCTGACAAGGTTAAAACAATAATCAAATACAACGATTACCTTGTAGTACAGAAGCAGGCGAGTGTGAATGTGTGTGTACAAATCGAAGAAAGGCTTGATTTAGTAAGTACCTTCGTATTGTAACCAGGGGTAGTTAATTGGGCTCTTTGTTTATATCTTAGTTTTAACGACCACTTTATTCACCTCCAAGAATTACTTTTAGTTTCGATACATGTCCGACCGACTCCCTCTTGTTGGTCATCACGTAAATAGCCATCAATGTTGAACCGTAGTGTACAAAATGAGAAGTAAAATACTTATTGTGTTGTTTTACCATGTATTGTAATGTTTCACAATTAATTAATTTGTTTATTGTTATATATGATATGTTATTTTATTTTATTTGTTATATTATTCAAAAAAGTTGTCATGTACTAAAGGGACTACCCCGTATAAAGAATAAATGATAAATAAATACATGAATAAGGTTTAATATACACTTCATATCGACATCGCAAGAACCACTTTAAATCCCACAAATGGGCATGGAATAATAAGGTAAACGGAATAAAATGAGAAATTATAAAGTCATATTGTTATTTCTTAATGCATTTATATTCCTATATGATTGTTAATATTCTAGTAGTAATGTTATACCACAGTCTCACCATCGATTCCGACAACAGACCGACAAGAGACCGATCAAAAATTTACATAACCTGAAAATGCCAATAATTAGTCGGTTTGGCGGTTATCATCACGTTGTATACAAAGTCAAAATCAGATTCAAGGTTTTTTATGGTATGTGGGGTATGTATATATTTCATCACTTTATTCATCACTTTTTATCACTTTTCATTCCAACATATTAATTTTTGAAACGTGTCAAGACATGAATCGTCATATGCTAAGTTGTATTTTGTGTATTGGACTTGCATACTTTATGTATATATCACTGTTTTATTATAAATGTTTAAATTCCAGTTATGCATAATTGGTGATCTTGAACTATTACATGCTTTTTACTCTGATTGTTCATTTTATGTTACGGGATACAAATGTACTTCTCTCGTGAATTCAAATCGTGTAAATACTTTTCACAAACATGACAAAGAGAATATACAGAAAGTTCTCATATAATTATAATCAACTGTTGACAATATTATATTAAAATAACATGGTTATTTTAACTATGCAACTATTAAATAGAATTACTTACTAATTAAAAATGCACATTATCTAACAGCAAGTCCTCAACATTTAAACGTTGAAAAGAAAGCGTTTGTAATAAACTTTGTTGAAAGACTTCACGATATAATCACTTGCTCTGCTTTGTGTTTTCATTATTTCTCTCTTGCTTTCTACCTTCGATTTAAAATCCCTTCAACAAGGAGAGAAATCAAACGATTACGAAATTATAATACATGATGACAATGGTAAGAAATTCATAATTTTATCTCGACAGAGGTAGAACCCTTTCGTTTTTATATGGACCTGGTAAACCGAAGCAACACGAACATATATATTTTTGGTTTCATGTCATTTTCTGTCATTTGTTTGTTTTAACTTTCATGACTTTAGGACAACTTGGTAGTACAGCTGTGCTGAAATGGTGCAGTGGGTCAGCGCGATCCTTCCAACAATATTTGTCATGTCATCATGTACACTTAACATCGAAATTATTCATACCCCTTGTATCTTTTTGCTTGTGTTCTCGTAACTCTAGAATGAAAGGTGAACTGGATGAGTTATGGCCTTTAATTTGTTGAATAATTCTTGAATCAAAATTTAAAGGGATAACTGAGTTCTGTTGCACAGGGCGCTACACAAAATAATTTGTTTGTGACTTAATGACAAACTGAGTGTCACATTTGAAATAACATAATATTTCAATGACAAAATCATCTTTGTTTGATCAAAATCAGTTCAGAGACGGCTGAAATATAACGATTTCTAATTCTTGTGTACCACCACAAATATTAGGTATTGTGAAAGAATTGAAAAAACCGTTGAAAAAAAGAAATAACGCCTTTTACGTCGTATTTCAGCCAACGCCGATGTCGGCTTTTTTGTTGGAATTTGTGTGTTGCCTGTATTAAGCACAACCAGCCGGCCCATGTAATGTTATTTTTAATTAAATAATTAATTAACGTTCACCGTGTTTTTTTTTAAGTGGAGCTAAATTGGTATGCTCGTATTGTCAAAATTCCACACATTTTGGGGTCGAAAATTACCTTCATAGCAATTTTAGGTTCTAAAAGGGCACTAGAAATGTCATAGAAAAGAATAATAGCAATAACCATGTACTTTGAAGGCATCTGCGGTTCGAAAACAGAACTCAACTATCCCTTTAATATGTCACATTCTAAAGAAAAATTAATTAAGACAAATCAATTTGTCACATACTTAATCGAGTAAAACACTTGGTAGGGGTATAACACATCTAGTTGTTAACTGTAAGTTACTACGGTTTTATATAGTAATAATATTAGTAAAAGTGGTAGTTGTGGTAGTTATAGTGGTGGTAGTAGTGGTGGTACTAGTGGTATATTTGGAAGTAGTATTACTATTAGTAGTAGTAGTAGTATTGGTTATAGTGGTAATAGTGCAGGTAGTGATAGTAGTAGTGGTGGTGGTAGATGTAATGCTAGGAGGAGTAGAAGTAGTATTAGTTTTGGTAGCAGTGGTGGTGGTAGTAGTTTGGGTAGCAGTGGTGGTGATAGTAGAAGTAGTAGAACTTCGAGTAGTAGTAGCAGTAGGAGAGGTCGTAGTGGTAATAGTACTGGTAGTGGTAGTATTAGTGGTGGTCGTCGTGGAAGTAGTGAGAGCAGTAGTAGTTATAGTAGTCAGGGGCGGATCTAGCTTTTTGCTAAGGGGGGGGGTTTGACCAAAATAATGACGATGCGGAGCATCGTCCACGAGCCGCGAAGCGGCGAGCCGATTTTTTTTTGGGTGTTTATTTGAACCCCGTAAGTGATGTTTTCCTGGCATCTATTAACACAATGGAGACCATAAAAAGCAGTGCATGATAACGTCTTTTTAAATCAAGTAACAGTTTAATACACAGTTATATCCAGAGTTATCATGTGTTTGGTTAAGTTACCAGATGAGTTGAATATCTTCTCACAATATTTGCACTTGAAAGGGTTTCTCTCCAGCGTGCGTTCTTTTTTCTTTCTTTTTTTCTTTTTTTTTCTTTTTTTTTTTTCCCTTTTTTTTTGTTTTTTTTTGGGCCGCCCAAGGGGGGGTTTAAACCCCCTAAACCCCCCCCGTAGATCCGCGCCTGGTAGTAGTAGTAGTAGTAGTAGTAGGAGTAGTAGTTTTATGAGGGGTAGTAATAGTGGTCATATTTGTAATAATAGCATTACTGGTAGTAGTGGTAGTAGTAGTGGTGGCCGTAGTTGAAGTAGTACTGATAGTAGCAGTTTTTGTGTTAGGAGTAGTAGTGGTATGAATAGTAGTAGTATTAATAGAAGTCATACTGGTAGTAGTACTGGTGTTATTTGTGGTATAGGGTTGGTAGTTGTATTTGTAGTAGCAGTAGTATTAGTAGTAGCAGTAGTAGTAGTGGCAAAAGTGGTAGTAGAACTGGTAGTAGTAATACTAGTAGTAGTAGTGGTGGTGGTATTAGTAGGACTAATAGTAGTAGTAAAAGTAGTAGTAGTAGTAGTAGTAGTAGTAGTAGTAGTAGTAGTAGTAGTAGTAGTAGTAGTAGTAGTATGAGTAATAGCAGAAGTATTAGTAGTAGTAGTAGTAGTAGTAGTAGTAGTAGTAGTAGTAGTTGTGGTGGTGGTGGTGGTAGTAGTAGTAGTAGTAGTAGTAGTATTAGTATTAATAGTAGTTTAAGTAGTATTAATAGCAGCATAAATAATAATAGTAATAGTGGTCGTAATGGTCGTAGAATTAATAGTAGTAATTAACTGGTAGAAGAAGTGTTATTATTAGTAAAATTTTGTTATTTAGGTTGGTATACGAGAAGAATAAAAGAGCGTTAAAGGAGAGAAAGAGTGTGTATTTGTTCTGAGAGAGAGAGAGAGAGAGTGTGTGTGTGTGTGCGTGCGTGAATTTATGAGAGAGAAGGGGATGGAGTGGGTGCGCGTGTTATGAGAGAGAGAGAAGGGGAGGGATTTTGTGTGCGTGTGTGTGTGTGTGTGTGTGTGTGTGAGAGAGGGAGGGAAATAGAGAAGGGGGGATTGTGTGCGTGTGTGTAAGATATATCCATAGCAAGAGAGAGGTGTGGTGTGGAATCTATAACATTTAGGATAATTGTATTTCCAATACTTGCAGCTCCAGGTGGTGTAAACAAGTCTACTTCAGTCCCAACAAGTACCCTGGAGCACAACATCTCAGCAACTACAATGCTGCATAAGGGTATGCATCACATGGAAGAGAGGTGGCCCATGACTGAGGGGGGGGGGGGGGGGAAGGGGGGAGGTTGGTGGGAGGGGGAGGGGGGGGGGGCTCGAACAAATCTTAGTTATGGGCCTGACGAGTTCGGTTCAGCAGCATTATAGACATGATCTGAAGTTTCTTTGATGAATCATAAAAAGGGGAATGCTAAAACATTATCTTATTTTGAATCATTTATTTGAGATTGAGGTCGGTTTTATCGTACTGCTGTGTATTTGGGCTATACATCACTGTTTAAAATAACAAATATGTCCTCGAATTGTTGTTTTAATTTTGTTTTAATCTGTGGACGTAGCATGATTTGGTACTTAAATCCCTAAAGGCAATTGCATAAGATAAGTAATCTAATCGAACATCATCTTCCTGATCTGGAATCGGCTTCAAATAGTGGACAGTCGCAATACTGGTCTGATGTCACTAGATTGTGAGACGATTTAGCTTTTAGTCATTCAAAGAAGCATGACATCCCTTGAAACTTGGATTTCCTTAATCATATGACTATTTATATCCTATTATTCAGATTTTACATGTGTAATACACATAGCCTATATATATTCGAATGAAAAGCTATCCTAAATTCTTCCAAAATTGAATAAGGGTCAGATGGTATAACGTGTGGTGGGCTTGATAAAAAGTCTAATACTTGTTTCCAATTTCAATATTATTGTCATGTTTTGGGGTGTTATGTATTGTTATACTTTGTTTGTAACTTCCTTATTATTTTACAATGTATTATGTACAATTCAATACAGGGATCTCTTCTTATGTACTGACGAGACTACCCTGTCTGAAGAAAACATAATAAATTTCTTTTAAATCACCTCCAGACAATGCTCTTAGTTTCAAAGCTCAACTTCCATATATCGTTGGGAGTGCACTGACTACATTCATATTAGGCCTACTTGTAGTAGCTGTGAAACATACTTTATTACATCGCAAAGGAAAGCAAGGTAAATCGTTCGTTCACGTACATCATTAATAAGATAAGACTGACAAGTTTCACTATTACCTATGCAGTTCCCATTTAGATGTCATTATCATATAAATCGTGATGTAATACCCAATTAAAGTAAATGTATGGGCCTACATTTCAAGGTCAAGAAGAACAAACGTTTTTCCACGGCAGAGTATAATGCAAAGTAGTTCAGAGTCTCCTTATTTTCAAAATTAATAAGTTTCCCTCCTCAAATTGGCAACAATAAATCATTTATATTTAGTATTGAAGAAAATTCTACATTTAACCGAAATAACTTCCATTTCTTCCACGAACATTTTGTTTTGATGTATACAATCGCATTGCCAAATATAGAGACATAGTGATAATGAAATCGCTCTTTCTTCGGGAACGGCACATTCTCCATAATTTGATAATAATAATAATCTTTTTTAGTCCACTCCGAATTTTATTAAACCGAAACGAAAATTCGTTTTGCCCAATTGATCGTGAGCCCGGCAATCACTGACCAGCGCAATATCGACGTTGCTCTATCCCTTATTGTTGAACGCCAAACAAGGTAGCAGCAACTCCCATCTTTTAAAGTCTTTTGGTATGAGGTGGCCGGGGATCGAACCCACGACCTACCGGTTGTGAGGCGGACGCTCTACTGACTGAGCCAACACCCCGACATATGATGATGTTTGCTGTTACTGCTTAAACAAAATATTTAATTCTATAGTATTGTAGATATACAAAAGAATGCAACAAACCTCACTTAAAGGAGTCACTATACTGCCATGGGTTAAAACTCGCTTTCAAAATGATTGGGTAAAACCTCAAAGGAAATACACGAAGTGTGTTGTTGTAGATTATGCTGTGACTAAAACTCACGAAAATTTACTCTCATGTATAGTTAGTAATGTTTAGTTGAATAATGTATTTATGAAATATATGCACCTTTCTTTTAATATTTATATGACTGATTATCAATTTCTCTACATTTTAATGTATTAAGGTTAAGGACACGCTTTACTTCATGTTACATTTTTTGCATGATAACAGAGAGATCAGACTTGTGGATAACAATGGAACCTAGCACCACCATTCAGCAAAGTATATCGAACCAAGGAACCTCACAAGGAATCAATGGAATGGTATATAGCTCGGAATTTCAACATTTTGTTTGATTGTTTTTAATGAAAACGAAATCATCGATTTTAAATAATAGATAATTGATGATAATTTATTGACATCAATTTTTAATTCAGTAAATAATAATATAACATTTCTAAGCAATAAAATATTATTTTAAAGTTATTGTTATTTTTTTAAATAAATATTACTTTAGCATGTTTGCTTGTTTTGAATGAGTGAAAATTGAAGTGGCGGATGTATATTCCCGGGCCCCATCTGACAAAGAATCGATCCAAATCAATCACAAGTACTGTAATCAATCGCTGTTCCCTATCTATTATTCTCATAGTTGCCTGAAATAGTGTATATATAGACAATGCAGGTGGTGTTACAATTATGTAAATATGTTTTGCTTACTTTTGGCCACACCCCTCCCCCCTTTGGCTTTACCAGATCGAGGCTGGCAACGATGAAGATGCTGATGTTTCCGGATCAATTGAAGGGGCTGCTAAGCAACCCATCCAAACTGATGCTTCCCGGTACATGGAGATGAACCCTATATCCAGATCCAAAATTTTATCCAGTCCCACCAGTAGCTTCAAAATGTCTGATCTCATTGCTTCTACATCCGTCATGTCCATCGAAAAGCATTTACAAACAGATAACAGTCTTCAGGGAGAGCAGGACTATGTTAATACAGGCATGACAAGCAGTGCCTGTCAAGGATTACCAACTGCTTGTAGCGAAATGGTAGATTCCGTGGTTACAACATATTTATAGAGTGCAGTTTTTAGAGGAGAATAACTAAATAGCCATAACGTTTAAGCTGGTATAATCTTTATAAAAAGCTATTAATCGAAAACCTTTGCTTTTTGTGTTTTTTCAAGTTTGATCTAAAATATCATATCATACATTCAAATAACATAGCCAGAATGATAATCGGACTTAAACATCGGAGAAAG
Source organism: Strongylocentrotus droebachiensis (assembly GCA_035222895.1). Lineage (NCBI taxonomy): Eukaryota > Metazoa > Echinodermata > Echinoidea > Camarodonta > Strongylocentrotidae > Strongylocentrotus > Strongylocentrotus droebachiensis. The sequence goes on along the minus strand of JAVYIG010003599.1, from coordinate 123,100 downwards.
AAGCACTGAACACGAACAATTTTTGTTATGTTTACTTGTCTAAAAAACAACTATGTCAAATAAGCTATATTACTAAAGTCTCCTTTGTATAATGTGATATATTATATTGTACGTAACATATGGTAGCCTTTGTTTTTTGTAATTAAGTTGTATGTAAAACAAAGAAATGATTACTAACGAATGGCATAACCAAATGGCACCAATCTTTCAAATGACATAAAATGCGTTATGGATGGAAGATATTCCTCATGTAGTTATTGGATTCGTTATTTGCTGCTTTCTTATTCCCAACGCGGACAGCATTACATCAGTATAATGTCGTACCCTAAAACTGAACAATTTGTCGAGTAAATTGAAGATTTTAAGAAATTACAGTCCCTTTCTGAAATGTGTTTTTACTACTATGTACAGGTTCACAAGTATATTGTCAAAAGTTTGTCCTGTGTATAGCTATGCACCTTAATTTTGGCAAGACACATTACTATACTCGATGTCACTTGTATAAACTGATGACTAATAACCTTCAGACTGAGAATGACATTTCTTTGTTAAAAACTAGTTAAAACGAAATTGAAACAAATGCACTAACTACCTTATTTGTTATTGTCTTATTTTGACATTCAAAACGATTCATCATACTTCACAAAAATTTAATGATCGTGCTTTGGGAATTATGAAGAGATATGCATGCCCTGAATTACATACCTCAATGGAATCGACCCTTTCTTTATTATTTCATGTAGGCCTTGATTAATTTTTGAAGTATAGAATTTTCCAGACGTCAAAAGAGGCGCTTGCTCATAACGCAACAAAATTACAATTATGTTATTATATTATAAGCAAATAACTACCGTTGGTGAAGGTGATGGGACAAACTATCACTTCCGAGGCGGTCTGGATGTAGCTTTCTTTCCGAAGCGAAGCTGAGGAAAGATAGCGTATACATTCTGATCGACGAGGAAGTGATAGTTTGCCATCGCCTGAAACCAAAAGGTGATTATTTGCTTTATATTCCACATCTAAAAAAAATTAAATACCAAAAAAAAAGGACGTGTATGCATCTACATGAAAGACACCAGGCCCAAATTCACACCAAAAAAGTTTAAAGTTTAACCCAACCCATTGAGGGTACGGTGCGCGCATGTGTTTGCTTTAATTGCGCTCATTTGTAATGCGCGCTTAATTACGCCTGTTTTAGTGCGCTTTTGGATAATCTTCAGTGAAAGTGCGTTGCCCTGTGTAGATAGTACCTCTATCTTCAGTGAAAGTGCGTTGCACTGTGTAGATAGTAGTACTATCTTCACAGTGTAACGAACTTTTTGCTTCTCCCATCAATAATGGGCGAACTATCTTTCATCACGTGATTTACTTTTGACCAATCGTAGAGCAAGATTCTTAGTATGTGGAATATAATCTACTATATCCGCTTTTGTATAAAGTCTATACGTATCGCTTAGATCATGTAGTGCTTAGTGATGCCGTACAATAAAAAGCAAATAATAGTGGTATCGTTAACTTCCCTCTGATTTTCAGAATAAAATTAATATATCATGTTATCGTTTGGCAACAATTTGGTTTTATTTCTCCAAATGTGTAATACGAAGAATAACATACAATTGGTAATACAAAACAGTCATATAGCAACGCACACATTAAACTATGAGCAATACATCTTGCGTTTTTATGGTGGACTTGCGAGTTGTGTTCATATGCAAACTTTGCTCCCTCACCCCTTTCGCGCTTTAAAAGTTGACACACTGGCATAAAACTTAAATCTTGTTATCATATGTCCTCAAATTACAATGAAAGATAGTCATAGTCCTAGAAATTTGAGACGACGATTATGATTCCGCATCCCAACCGTGGCAAAGGTTGCCCACACATTGATTTCCTTCTATTTCCATGATTATATTCTCATGAATTCAAGAACTTTCTCATATTACAACACATCAAGTAGGTACATAGTATATGCGACATCAAAGGTATATCACAGGGAAAGACTGCTTAACTTGTATAAAGTCGTTATCGTCATGATGTGACAAGTTTCGCTTTCTGACAGATGAAGGCTGCTTGAAAGTGATTGAGTGTCACTGTGAAGAGGTCTTTTAATGGATGTTCTAACGGCCTGAACACTTTGATGCTGTTATTCCTGAAACTACTATTACCCCGCCCACTCGTTCATGAAAAAATGCCAAGACGTGTATGTACAACCCTGTACGGTGGCGTTGACAAAACAATGAGCAACCGCGCTGATAGTAAAGATCAGAAACCATTTATTTATTATATCATCCTTACAGTACAAATTGTGTCATATTGCCGGCTGACTGCAGAGTCCATTCGTCAGTATTTTGTTTTGGCTCTTCGTTACCTGAGTTACATTGACAGTTTTGGTCAATTTTCTTTGTAGATTGGTACACAGACACTCACTCACACACAACGACACACACACACATACACAGAAAGAGAGAGAAAGATAAAGAGAGAAAGTGTGGAAGTGTGTGTGTGTGAGGGAGAGGGAGAGAGAGAGGGAGAGGGAGAGAGAGAGAGAGAGAGAGAGAGAGGGAGAGAGAGAGAAGAAAACACACTGTTGATCACCTCCTTCCAATGGGCTTCCTACTCTACCTGTACATTACGGGTAACTATAATTGTATGAAGGTAAGTAGTTCACGAAGTATGAACTACTTAAAACTTTCGTTTGGACCACACTGAAAAAAGTCGTTGAACTAGTCTAGCAGGCATACACACAACTTTCGAAAAATTACAATAACTAGATGACCATTACAACAAGTACGTATATGACTGTTAATAATAATTAGTCAGAAGACAAGAACACATACCAAAGTAGATTAAAGAAGCAAAAAAGAGAAATGCATATATATATTATATTTGCGGTATCATGAACATTACAAGGGGCATTAATAAAATTAAAAGTCTCACTATGTTTTCAAAATGTTTTTCTTCTGTGTTTCCTTCTGTACACATGCATCTGGATTAATTTCGGTTAGCAAGATGTCCGACAAAATAAATAAAAGAGAATAGGAAAAACGAAAACATGTTAAGGATTTGTTTAATTCAATTCAATTCAATTCAAATTTATTTATCATGCACAAAATAACGTGGCATAAAAATCATTTTCCGGCTGTTTCTGCACATATATATAACATCAATTAACATACTATCAATTTAGGTGTAGGCTTTGGTATAGAAACATAATAACACAAATTACTACCGTAGACATATCAGAAATCAGTTCGCGATGTCAATTTTTTTTGTTTTCCGCTTACTTATCATATATTACCATTCCCTCCAACTTCCTTGGGCAATAACATTTTTCTGTACTCTTTGCAATCAGTGAAGATTTGCTTTCCATCAGTATAATATCATTACACCTCAACAAAACGAGGAAGGAAGGAAGGCCTCATTTTAACTAGCCGATACCTAGAATGAAAGTAGATCGTAATGACTACTGAGACAAAATTAAAATATATGTATATATATAAATATATATATAAACATGTATAAAGTTTAATATTATCCAGAAAATCTATATATACTAATTGTTGGTTACCGTAAATAATCGGTTTAAGTTTCATTTTCTTAATATTTTATATTTTAAATGAAAAAACGGTACATTAACTATATTTACATAATTGATATTCATGAACAATAAGGACATCTACACATCATAATTTTGTATTGCAGTTACACTAGATGATTTCGAAATTACATGTGAAAAAAAAACTTATCAAAAGCATAGCTTGTAGAACTTAAGTTCCTCAAAAAGCATAGCTTGTAGAACTTAAGTTCCTCAAAAAGCATAGCTTGTAGAACTTAAGTTCCTCAAAATCATTTTAAACAGTGTCATTCATAATCAGGTAAAAGTATAACAATAAAAAATAAAAAAAAGAAGCAATGTTCAAGTATAGCAAGTATACAGACAAAAACATTTTTTATGATAGATGTAAGACAAAAGAAAAATAGGAAGAGAAGGTAAAGAATGGGAGTCAGAAGAAGAATGAGAAGATAGAAAAGGAATTTAATGGAGTGTTCAGGAAAGGTCTGGAGTCACAGTCAGGAAAAATAGAATAGTAGTGTAGTTCACGTTCGAATTCAATATTAACAATCTAATATGCTTTTTGAAGCGCCACAGTTTTTAAGCTGTTTCGGATTCGGATTAATGTTCCTCCAGTCGTTTGGTCCTGTGTATGACATTTTCTTTTGGGTGAGAACTGTCCTGGTTAGAGGAAGATAAAACTTTGCAAGTGTTTTATGTCGTGTTTGTTACGTGTATATACCGTAAATTTCTGGAGTTCTGAAATAAAACTGACAGTTTATATATATTTTGTAGCGCCCCCTTTCGGTATAGCGAAATGTAATAAATGTCAGATAGTGAGAAAAAGCAAGGGTATAATTTCGGTGTTTTTATCTTTTTACGTGCACAATTCAAATTTGCCTCTGTATTTATTAAATAACTAGCAATTCTGCACTAACCCTGCTGAGAGGATTATCACTACTAGGCGTATCATTTTAGGGAGGTGTTTCACAAACATTCTTAGTTGACTTATCTCTAAGTTGGACTTAACATTCATGGAAAGCCATTAGCATCTTTGAAAATATGTTGTAAAAGTTATTTTAAAAAGGCATAAAATGTTGATTCTAAATATTTTCTATTATCAAGGACATTGCATGTTCTTGATGTGGAAATGTGGAATTCATGAAAAGTCTGAAATGGTTGAATTTTTGCTTTTGAATATATTTTATCTTAAGGCTACAAATGGCTCTCCAAGATGTTTGAGTCCAACGTAGAGTAAAGTTTAACTTAGGATCTTTGTGAAACACCCACCTGATCAAGTCTTTCTGATGGTGAACAACGCCTTGGGATAACTACTTCTATGAATTGGAACAAGGTGCTACACTCAAAAGGAAAATTATTTAAACAAACGACCGACTTCCTTGATTTGTTTGGTTTAATGCGGTATATGGTACTTGATTGCGATTTCTTTTAAAATGTATTATAATATTATAGTACAATGAATATCGCAAAAGTCGGAAATAATCAAAGTACAGTATACAAAAATAAAATGGCACTCGAGGATCTAGCTGAAACTATTCGCATCGAAGGAACATCAACTAGTACTATTCTCCCGAGGGCCATCGGCCCGAGGGAGAAAAGTACTAGTTGATGCTCCTGAGTGCGAATAGTTTTAGCTTGTTTCGAGAATGACTCATTTGATATTTGTGTATATCCCTTCCATCTGTATTATTCCTACACTTCTGTAATAATATGAACATTATACTCAAGTCAACATCTTACATTCAGATCGAAAAGAAATAAAAGAAAATTGCACGGCTCAAATGAAACATTGAAGGATGTAAATATGTTTAGCTGGCGCTATTGCATTAGTGCAGTGCACTTATCGCACAACGTAAATTGCATGACTTGAGCGCCGTGACACCGCGGGAGCTGCCAGTGTGGAGGCATTGAATCCTGTACGTTCGCTGGGAAAACGCATATTTCAATTTTTCCCTAGGGAGAAAGGGGACTATGCGTGACATCAGCAATAGAAAATGAACTATTCTGATGTGGTCGGCAGGAAACATCTTTTACAGTAAAACTATTTATTTTCTTGCTGTGTAAACTTCTAATGCAACAATCTTACGATAAGGGATATAATATCGAGTAGCTTAAAAATGCTTTACATAATAGTGTACTGCATGGAATATCGAAATGAGGAAGTGTATAAACTGTTTGAACTGAGATTTATTTTCATACTAACACTTGAATTTACGTATAACGTCCAGGAGATGCGTATGGCAAGTATTAAATCGCTAATAAAAAATGTATAATAAAACAAATGTTTGTAGCAATCATTTCATCAGAGACTGGTTTGTGGAACCAAATGATAAGTGCCCCTTTATATATGTAGAGTGACAGTTTTAAGCACCCTATTGTTAACTGAAAGTAGGTTTTATATTTTGCGGCGTCCACTTGTCTCTTGAGTGTTTGACATAATGCCTGCCCCAAGTGGGTAGATCACGGGGGCTATATAGCATAACCTAAACGATATTCATTGAATCTAGATTGACATGTAAATTGACACAAACTTTTAAAAAATACAACCTTACCTAACGAAAGTGAAAATAATAAAACAAATATGACGACATCGCTATAAAAAATGAAATTTTGACCAATTACAAATTTAATTAAACAGGGTTGAAATAAGTGAAACAATTAGTAATGTATTGTATTCCCAATTCATAATTTAGCTTTTAGTAAAAGAAGCTTATATTTGTAGTAGTAGTTGTAAAATTACTAACGGTATTATTGTTGTTGTTTCTGTAAGTAATTATTATTTGTATAACCGAAGCAAACTATTACGTCGGCAAAAAGAAATATGTTTTAAGGAGAGTAGAATAAGAAACATGGATATTAACAATTCGACCCCTATTTCAATTGAGTAATGTCCGTGTAAATACTCTCATTACTCATCCTATTCACCGACAGATAATCCTGGTAATAAAAATGAAGAACAAAACAGATTTGTCATTCAAAGGCATAATTAAAAGAAACGAAATATTAAAGAATCGTTATGAACAAAATAATGAAAATAAGCTATAAAGGGAAGAGAGGAAGAAGAAAAGAAAGAAACAAGGGAAGAAAGAAGAGAAAAGGAAAGATAGATGTTAAAACAATACAGTAAAATTATATTGTCGAATGTCTAAATTGTTTCAGACAATTTCTGATATAAGCTCTTCTGCATTGGTGCACAGTATTTTGAGGATGTGGAAGATAGACAGTTGTATCTATTTCCTAAAAGTTTCAGTTGATAACGTTCCCCAAAACTATAATAACTATGGTCTTACATGGGTTTCCTTGTTTCATATGGTGTTGAGGAACTTAATTTATATTAGTGTGTGTGTGGGAACAGGCGCGGATCCACGGGTGGGGTGGGGGGCACGAGAGGCCCGGCCCCCTGGCGTTTTTTAATTTAAATTTTTAAATGTATGTTATTTATATATTTAGTAAGTGCTTACACTACCTCCCACCCCCCCCCCCCCCCCCCATGAGCGAAAATAACGGTCTGCGCTATTTTCACATTTTCTGTGGCAAATGCGAAAACAAATTATGCTCACTACCCCCCACCCCTCTCCCCCCTACACACTGAGCGCAAGATTGGTCGCCGCGATTTTTCACAATGTAGGCCTCCCCTATCGGCAAATTCTGGATCCGCCACTGCGTGGGAATGTTGATGAACCGTAGCAAGTCATAGCTAGTGGATGGGAGATGGTTGTGATCTATATGTAGGTGATGTAACAACCTGTAAGAAAAAAGTTTAATATATCGTTATACGCAGTTTACACAATTATATATTATCCTGGTAAAACAACAAAGGTTATTGCAAATGTGATCAATGCTGATCTTTACGTCTCTCCAAATGGTTGAATACAAACAAAGTATATCAACATGTATTAACAATGTGACGTCATGCTAATAAGATGAAAAGCCGAGCTTAATGTATTTATCTAGACGAACGGTCCGTTTCGTCAAGATGAGTTTTTTTGTCTTCTCTGTTGTAGTCTCCTCAGAGGATTGATCTTTTAACGAATGACACGTGTCATGTGTAAGTCTGCGTCATTATCATCATGCGGCGACATACCATTATATACAGTCCCGTCCTTTGAAAGAGCTGTATAAATGACGTCCTCCATCAGATTTATGTAATCGATTTAGGACCCTTACAATAATGATTTTAGTCACTGTCTATTTTATTTTTAAGCATTGTTAGTCATTCGAATATGTGTTAAATTATGTTAAATTCTTTCACAGGCCTTCAAGCAGAAGGTATCTGCAAAATTAATAGTTCTATTCTTAACGGCTCATACCTCGTCTATAAAGAAATGTTGAGTGAGCATCGATGACACCCGTTCCGAAAATTATAATAACGCCATCTATTGCTGACAACGTTCGTGCTATTTCCTTGGTTTATTTACATGCAGAAGAGGTTAAGGGCCAACCCTAGAACATGAACAAATTTTAAAAAAATAATAATAAGCAAACAAAATAACGCCATTTTTAAATGACACTCGTTACGACAAGTAAAATAACGGCATCTATAACTGACAACATTTGAGCTATTTTCTTGCTGTATTATCATGCAGAAGGATGGCCAACTAGGCGTTGTGGCGTGCGCCTGTTATCCAGCTAACAGTGGAATTAACAAACTGATTCAGCCGAGGACGCAGATTCGAAAACTGAGTCACGTCCTTCGGATGGTGACGTTAAAGGTCGGTCTCCAGACGTACATAATCAAATCTGATTGACACACGTCTGTAAAAACACAATACACACCCACCAACTCTAGTACTATACAAACATAAGGAGAGAAATAAACAAAATAAAAACAATTTGGTATTTGGTAAATAAAGAGGGTTTTTAGATATTGTAGGATATTTTCAAAGTGCCCGCTAGTAATCTTGTCAGTATCAATCATGTAATGTTTTAATTTCATTCATTTTCAATTTTTATTTTGGCTGCCCATTAATTAACTTAAAGTTGCGTTGAGATGGCGCTCTGTAAGGATATGACAGGTTTTGGAGTCGTGACTCGTCCCATGTCGACAATGTAGGACCCCTTCATCTGTACCTATGTAATTCTTAATCGTTATTCATTCAAGTATGTGTCGATTAACGGCAAACAAGACCTTCGAGGAAAAGGGTATCTACAAACTGATTTTTGTTTCTATTCTTAGCGGCTCATACCATGTGCATAAATGAAATACTTGATGTCACCCATTACGCCAGAGGAAATAGCGCCATCTATAGTTGACAAGAAGACTGCATGATACGGTTCTCAGCTGCCATATTTTAGTGTCTATACAAACCATGAAACTTTGTATTTGTTGTTTGATAAAGTTACATGCAGAAGCATGGTCGACTTTTTAGCAATTGAAAATAATGATTTATTTCCTTATTGGTAGTTTACAGAAGATTAAATCGAATTCTGGTCATAACTAACGATTTGAATTATTTGCATAATTATTCAAAATGCTGAAGCCGTAAAATTGCATTAAGCTTAAGTTTGATTAGAATCTATGATGGGGAAAGGATACAAAAGCTTTCCCAATGTTCAACATCAGGCTGGTTCCAAGAATATCAAGTATAGCGTATACAGGGGCGCATGTGGGGCATATGCCCCGGGTGGCACTTGTAGGGGGCGCTAAAAGGTGAAATAGGAAAAGAGTGAGGGGGGGGGGAGGGGAGGGGGGGGGGGGGAAGGAAGATAGGTGTCAAATTCCGTCCATCAATAAATTCTCAACTATATTTCGAACTGATGTTGGACAACAAATAAGACACGAATCGTCATAAATCGCTCATAAACTATATCCATTAGTTCACCAGATTTTCTTTCTGATGTAGAGTCCCTGAAGAGTATGCAATTATTTTACAACAAAAATAACCAAAATGACCAAATGAAGTGTGACTTATAAGTCAATAATAAGTAATTTCAGTCTATTCAATGTTCCCCATCATAAATTCTGAATTTTTGTTAATGGGGGTAAATTTAAACACCTTTTCCAGCATAAGGGCACATTTTTTGGTACATACAATAGTACAATCAAATCTTCTTTGCTGATAGTACAAGTTGGAAATAAATAAATCCCGTTACCAAAAGTGACTGTAATGGAAAGGTTTGGCCTAAAAGTTACAAAAGTGACCATCAGTATGGTCAATAAGATGTGCTCACCAAACATCACGATTAATTCCCCTTAACTTATTTTGGTTTAAGCTCGAAGGGGGTAGCCCCCACCCCAGAGTTAGAAAAATACGATGCGCATACATACAACCCTTCTTAAAACCATTACCTCATGCCAATACTGAACGAAAGTACAATGACAAAGATTTTTCTTTGTGTTGCGGTAAAACTGTTGTTACATTACTTCTTTAAACCAAAACCAAAATATTTCCTAATTAGATTTTAAAAACATATTTTTTTCTCCCACCATCAAAATGAATTGTATTGCATTGTTATATATTTGATTTATAATTACATTTGCATGTAAGGAATGCAACGCCAATTCATGAATATGTTAATGATAAACAATTTTTTTATTAAAATGGTAAAAAGTGCTTTACTATCAAATGCTATGTAAACGCTCTCTAATTTCTCGTAGGGGAGCAAGGGGACACATTGTCATATGCACCTAAGTCAAGAAAGTAAGTAAGTCAGTTATAAGGGCTTTAACGTGATAACTATCAGATAGGTCTAGTATTCCATTATCCATACATCTGTCTGGCCCCGTGGGACATCACAGGGGTGTCAATATTGCTAAAATGAATGTTCCAAAACAAATCTTAGTAATTTGTTTACCCGCGTATAATCCTACATGTATGAGTTTAACAATTTGTTTGCTCCAACAGTGGTTGGATTAGCATTTTGCATTTTGACTGGCAAACCCAGCTCGTTATATAAAAGAAACCCGACTTTATACGAGCTATATGCAGGCGCGGATCCAGGGAGGAGGCCGAGCGGGCCTTGGCCCCCTCCCCCCGCCAAAAAAAAAAAAAAAAAAAAGAGAGAAGAAAGGAAAAGAAGGGAAAGGGAAAAGAGGAGAGAAAGGGAAAGAAAGAAGAGGGAGAAGAAGGAGTTGGAAAATGACGAATTCCTAAATTTACAGCCAGGCAGTCCTCCAAAAATCGCCGGCCAAAAAAAAAAAAAAAAGAGAGGAGAGAAAAGGAAGAGGACGTAGGAAGAAAAAGGAGAAGATTAAGAGTAGAAAACGGTACAAAGCATCGTCTTCTTTCTCTAATAATTTAATGAATCGTAAAAGCTTCCGCAATTCGTGCGGAAGGGGAAGAACTAAATCCAGACGAGGATTAAGAGACGAGAACTGTACAGCGAATCGTCTTGTTTCTCGAATGATTTAATGAAACTTAAAAACTTCCGCGCTTCGCGCGAGAGTGGGAAAACTGAATTCAGACAAGGATTATAAGTCGAGAACTGTACAACGAATTGTCTTGTTTCTCTAATGATTTAATGAAACGTCAAAGTTTTCGCGTTTCGCGGAGGAGGGAGGGGAAACTCGCCCCTCGATCCCTGCACCCACCCCCCCCCCCCGCATTACGTCACTGCTGGTCACTATTACGTACCAATATTTTGATCGCATTATTTCAAATTTGGGCCCCCCCCCCCCCCCTAAGAAATCCTGGATCCGCGCCTGGCTATATGCAAACCCAGTTAAGGCGTTGCCTGGGGCATTGATATTTAAACGGATTTATTCGTCTGAGGGAAAAATGTTATGAACGCCCGAACTTCTTATACTAGTGCTTTCAATACTTCCCAACAAGGGGGAAGGAGCTTTATAACCCTGAAAGTTTAATTTATTGATCTGAAGGGGATCGGCGTGGGAAATGAACTTCCCATTTTCATTTCTGAATTATATTTGCCCTTACATAAATATCTCTTGCCTTCTTTTGGACCGCAGAGGAGGGGGTCTTAGACCAGATGGGACCGTGACCGTACAGCTGACCATTCATTGCCCTAGTTATAATACCAAAAAGTTTTTAACTTTGAAAAAAATGATGGATAAGAATGAGTACCCTACCCCCACCCCAATGTGGCATGCCCGTAACCACGGGGGAGGGGGTGGGGAGATCGGTTTAACTTTTTTTAGACCCCTCCCCAGGACGTCGATCGATTACATGTTTGTGCCCCCCACCCCCCCCCCCCCCCCCCGAACACCAAACTCTTGCTACGGCCCTGCAATGTGGACAAAAAAATCGAATTAAAAACTCCCAAATAATTATGTGTTAAGAATGTGAGCTAGAAATTAACAGATAATTTATGAATATATTGCTTACCAAGGAAATGGGTGTGGGATGAATGTTAGAGATTAGACTCACCAGGGGTGTGGTTTCATGCACAATGTTATTTTGTTAGCTGTTAAAAAAAGAAAATAAAGACTGCATTTATGTAAATTAAAAGTGGCATAGTTATCAGTACAAACAAGTCCCTAACATTCGAGCTTACATACCAGATTAAAGATTATTTAGTTAGACAACAAATAAGAACAAAATTAACTCTTCGGATTTTTGATTTTTTTCTTCAAATGCTGGGATAAAATGTAAATCAAACTTTTGAGTTGACGTGGTGACAATCCTTCATGTTCCCCCATCTCTCGTCTCTCTCTCTCTGTCTATCACCGACTTTCTCTCTCTCTCTCTCTCTTTCTCTCTTTCTCTCTCTTTTGTACAAGGGGTTTCCACTGACAACACCTGTCAGTTTTTGGAGAGAACATAAATACACATATCCTAAGGAAACATTCAGGGGCAGATTGCCCGTTGAGAGTTTGGGGAAATTCCCCCGACGAGCCGCTCTTGATTTTTTGCCCGATCAAGTTCCAGTCGATTTGAGGTCTAAAAGTTACTTTATTAACCCATTTTATATATTGAGTGGGCTGATCGTACAAAACTTTCAAGACCTTCATTCTAAACTGATGTGTACCAAAATACGTTGTTTAGCTGTTTAAGGGGTTAGGCTCGACTAGCACATGTGCTATTATCTGGACCCTTTTTACCAACCAATAGTCTTTTTTTATAATGTAAAATCATGGTTTGAAATGTATGTATTGCTGTTGGTAAATAAATTGAAAATCAAAAGCATGTGTTTCCGACTCTAATCTCTTGAATATCCTGGTTATTACTGTTTCTATTAAGTGCATTGTTAATTAGCTTCCAAGTGTTTTTGATGTCATTCCCATGAAATTCAAATTGATTTTTAGCGGTACCCGTTGATGCCCTTTTTCTTATGTTAATTAAGAGCTGATTTGATAATATAAACACCTGTCAGTGACCTTGCAGGGAGGTTTAATCCCTCCATTTCAAACTAGTGCAGAGGGGCTTTAACATTGCAAGTGAGTACATTTTTCTTATTTCTAGGTAGGTAGAGAATTCCAGAGTACAGGAGCGGAGAATGAAATACTCAGTTGCCATGTGTCTGTTTGTTAGTAGGCGTAACAGAAAGAATATATTGTGAGCAAGTTCTAAACGAGATCTGATATGTAGTGTGGAGAGAGGTAATTGTGAGCTTTAAAACATAAATGACTATCTGAAAATGTACACGTTTTACAACTGGTAACAAATAGAGATTATTTAAACAATAGAAGTGAAATTGGGTCTTTAGAGCGAGTGCCTGTTATGAGCCTTGCTGCTGTATTCTGGAATGTCTGGACATGATGCAATTGCTTTTAGGGTAGACCATTACAATTATCAATATTGATGTGATTAAGGATTGAAAAAGATTTACGATTAAAGTTAATGCCTAATCAATCCAATTGTGCAAACGGCCGTGACAGCTGATTGACAGGTCTTGATGATGTGATCTGACATTGACAGATGCCTGTCCATGATAACAACTTCAGAAACCGTTCGAAATTTAGGTGTAATATGTGACAAACATTTATTACTGACTGACCAAGTAAGTATTTAAAGATTTCCCGTGCAGCCTCCTTCTCCTTTAACAAAAAAGAAGGACAAATTAGGTGAGAAACTGACAGAACGACTAGTTCATAGCCTCGTAATGTGTCATGTCGATTGTAATGCTCTTCTCTACAATCTACCTGAAAATCAACTGAACCGAATCGAAGGAATAAAAAATTATGCCCCACGGCTTGTTAAGAGATCTCGTTCAAGTGAACATATCTCTCCTATTCTGAAGAAACTACACTGTTTACCTTTCCGTGCTAGAATTGAGTTCAAGATCTTTGTTTTAACCTTTAAGTGCCTCGAAGGATTTGTTTTTTTCTTATTTGACTTAATGTTTTAACCAATATGTACCAAACAGAACCCTCAGATCTTGCCAAAAGTCTCTCCTCACCAAATAAATACAAATAAATACTAAATTATACGGCTCTCACTCTTGTCAGGTTGCATCGGTCGAACTTTGGAATAAACTAACGGAAAATGAAGAAAAAAAAAGGTGTGGTACTGATGACAAATATAACACGCGTCTTAAAACATTTCTTTTCACAAATACTTTCCGAAGTTAACGAGAGAATGATGAACGATGTCTACGAAAGACCATAGACTAATTTATCGTACGGCGCCCGGGGAAAATGTAATCCAGGCATAACTACGGGCTTACGATTTTTCAAATTTGTATACATTTATGCAAAACAAAATCGTGGAAGGCCGCGTAGCCCCGCGGAGCCCGTGGATCCGTACGAAAATTTCATGGCCGCCTCCTGCCTCCGTACGGAGGCCGCACGGGCAGGATACAGGCTCCGTAGACTTATCGCACGCCAAAATGTAATGATAGATATATTTGAAAAATGTGATTATTTTATATTTTTTTCATATTTCTCTGCTTTCCTTGGGCCGAGTTTTAATGTTATTCAATTAATTATGCCTAGGTTGCATTTGCTCTACGGCTAGAATGCGGCGGCCGTACGCCCCCGAAATCGAAAGATAATCTACGGCGTATCCCTATCTTTACATGCCGTACGGGTCGTTGTGGGATTATAACGCGGAGTTTTAAGGATTTTTTTAAAAATAAGTCACTTTTGCACTACATTTGTGAATATGTAGGATTTTGTTGTTTGAAGGAGTAAATTTATACCCGTATTATTAAATAATTTATTGAGGTTTTCTTCAATTTTTTGGCGCACTTTGGTTCCTCCCTGGCCCACTGTGCGACGTAGCCATGCATTAGTGCGGTTCCACGCGACCATACGCCTGGCGTACGGTGGCCTTGCGTTTGCTATGCGGCTGCCCTAGGGTCTTATGAATTAAATATGACTTTTGCAGAACCCAACAAAATTGCGGCGGCCGCAGGAATCGCACGAGCGCCCTAGGGCAGCCTTAAGGCGACCATGCGTCATCACTTTAAAGGCCACACGGCAGCCATAGGTTTTCTGTATCCACAAATTCAAGCCAGCTACATACAATTACACCAAAATATAGACCGCTTAATGAGGAGACAAATACAAATATGGATTAAGTGCAGGTTTCAAGAAGAACTAATTTCCAAGAGAAACAATATAAGCGGCCTTTAAAGTCAGGTGAACAATCTTCATACAGTAACTACCCCAGGCTTTGTTGAATTTATAGTTATACTTTATTAAGATGAATGTTATACTCATAATATAATTATTATAAGTACCCGAATATGACCTTTTTTATATCTAAAGCTATGCTTATTAATATCTCGCTGTGAACAAAAAAAAATGCCCTGCGAAAGTTGAAATGTGTTTCGTTCCTGAAACGGTTGCGTTGCTTGGGGAATGAGTCAACAATAAATGATTAAAAACATAGTAAACGATACATAGATACAAATGTATGAACAATTCGATTGCTAAACAATTCTTTCATGAGAACATTTTACTTTAGCTGAATAAGTTAAGCCTATCATCACTTCATTTAGAGAACATGGCATCAACAGGCTACGCCGTTTTTTGAGGGGAAACAGTTTTTTTCATACAGCACGCGGAATAAATCATTTATTTTTGTTGAATAATTAATATTTATGTATTGAAGGACTACATTTGAAGCGTTTTATCGGCCAACATTAAGAACGAACTTTAAGTTTAAACGAAATAACAGTCGAAATTTAAAAAAAAACATTTACCATAGATGCCAAGTTTTGAAACAATATGTGCACTGAGCAGCAACACTCGATGGGGGTAACGATACACCTATCCAAGCCTTCGCTGGCTATATGAACACTGTATATAGTCATGAAGAAGTCACATTTAATTCCAAACCCCTGTGAACCGCCAGTTCTTCCTACAGATTGAGCACAAACAAATTTTCTTTTTGCACAACTGGGCCGAAAATTTGAAAATCGCGCAAACCATTATTTACGGTTAATGACATTGTCACAATGGATGTATAATTTAAGTGCATCCAGTCACCTTTTACGTATTAATAATGATGAGAGCAAATGTTATGCTAAAATGTTAATTAAGCGCACAGAGTCGGGGTTTATTAAAAATTTCAGAAAGTCTTACAATTTCATATATTACTGCCTTGAGAGGAAAATTGCTGCATCCATGTTTCTCATTATTATTTCATCAAATTGTATACACTTAACATATAAATAGTGGGGCTAGAATAGATTATAACTCAGATAAATTTATAATGCTTTCATTTGTGTCTTATTGATACAGTTTTCACGGAGTGAAGTGAACGGAATATCTGATATATTAGAATAAATGTATACCAAAGCTCCCGTAGAGCCCTTTGTCTATGGTATAATTTCAAATGCAGGCATATATAGGCTACCTTAATATTTTGCTAAATTAGAAAGCGTAAGTTTAGTTATAAATATTCTATTGCCAGGAAGGAGGATATACAAATCACGATATGAAGTTGTTTTACTACCTAATCATGCATATTTATATATTTTTCACATTATGTTTCGCATGTTTTGAATGTTTCATATTATCTTTAATAGCCTTTTTAACAGACGTTCTTTTTGAACTAAATTGATTTTTATTTCATTCATCATAAAACTTAAAAAAAAAAAAATGAAATACAAAATATAGCGTACAACTTAAAGAGAAAAATTTACAATGGAATACAACAACAACTACAATGTCATGTGAATGTGGAGACAGCTAAAAAAAAAGCCAAATGCTTTATTGGTGCTGCCACCGAAACTGTAATACAGTATAATATTGTTGTTTAAAAAGGTGATTACAAAAACACCAAAAACTAATGCCTATATAGAGGGTTAAACAAAAACAAGAAAAAAACAAACCTGACCGTGTACAGAATTAATCATTGTTATTTTGTTGGATTATAAATGATTTATATCTCATTTTAAAAATGTTAATTGATGGACTAGATTTTATATCACGAGGTATATTATTTCACAATTGTTGCCGTTTAATTATATAGATGATTTAGTTATATTTAGTTTTATTTTATTTAAATGAAAATTAGAAGAACTTCGAGTATTATATGAATGTAATGCAGAATTAAGTTTACAGAGGATTGCATAGAACGTAATCTTTTTGCTTCAATAACATGTTCTCCATTTCGTATTCAGTGTATATACATACATGTTGAAAGCAAAATAAGTTGTACTTAACCTAAAAAGCGTTTGAAGTGTTTTGTGATCAAAGACATATTTGTACGTATTTTTTGAAAGTTTTCTCGGAACTCATATACATTTATATTTCTTTACTTGCATTCATAAATAACTATATGGGTTGACGATATCTCGAATATTAATGTATTGCTATTGTCAGAAGAATCCACTCTTTTCTTTTCCTTTAACTTCAGAATAATACAAATTCTTATTCTTCTAAAACAAAAATCATTATTTCCTTTTCCTTTGCAATACTATATGTTTCCCGCCAAACGCTTCAATAATTTTAATGACAGACTTTACTGACAACGATCTAAGGAACTTCTCTTTGTTCAGATGAAATGAACCTATACTATGATGCCACGCTCTTAGCCGAGCATTGACTGTTCCACTAAAAGATGGAGAGAGAATGTCTTCTTTGTTCTTCTTTTCCCCCTTATTTTACTTTCAATATCTTGATTAGAAAATTGCAAATGTATTCTACGTAATTAAAATAGGGGATGGGAACCTCCATGCGATCATGTTTGTGTCTTTAAGATTGAGAGCGCCACCTCTACAAACAATCTGCGCACTGCACACAAATACTATGGAAATATAATTCTAACCGTTTGCATCTTGGTCACATAAATGTCTTGCAGACTTTCGCCAGTATACTCCTCTAATTGAAATATTATATCTTTGTGTGTTTGTGAACCGTAGTAAACACAACCAAGAATTATGTGGCAGTTTTTTGTCTTTCTTATCGCATTCGTAGTTTCTTCTCCTGGTAAGTATGACATAAAATAGTCTGAATATTTTTCTTGTACACGCCTATATAACTCATTGATATAAACTGAAGTATGTAATGTTGATGTTTTAGTATTTACAACGATCGTACAAATATATAAATGATTGTAATGACTTTGCTAAATATACATAACGTCTATCCTAGTTTGTTCACGACGTGATAATCTAAACTAATCTCATGTACTAAACCTGATATCGGTAAACAAAGTTTGTAAAAACTACAATAAAGTCATAAAGCATGACAGCAAAGAGGTAGATTTTGTAAACAACATTTACGCGCTCAAAGTAATTCATTGTGGAATTCAACATAACATTTGTTTGAAGTAGCTCAGCAACTGATCATTTTTTCCAAAAAGTAAATTGATAATTATTCTAAAGAAAAATATATCACTATTCAATTTTTCTCTCATCTTCAGAGCGCAAATTTAAGGAGTTAAAGTTAAAGGACTCCCTTATGCTTGAGCAGACCATTGACATTTAGAATGTATATTAAAATCGGAACTTTGGAAGTGCTTATTATTGTTCTTTATCATTATTTTGACCCATAGAATTCATAAATATTCTGATGAAAGTTATATACCTGGACAAAACGCAAAACACACTAATCTTAAACCGTTTAAAGACGATTGTCTTACCAGAACCCAGAGAAAAACATGAAAGGGAGCAATGCGGCCTAGTTTGATACATTTTCTCATTTTAAGCTCCTGCGCCCTCTGCACCCCTACACGAGCGACTATGTTGAACATGAATAAGATGTGCTTTGATATTTTTTTGTTAATGAATATACATGTACCAAAACGAAGAGATGCAACTTGCAGCATTCTTTTAGGCTTTTATTATGTGATGTGTTTGCATTTAAGGCGTAACTGATGTGGAAACAATAGCTGATGAGGACGTGGACTTGAAATGCATCAGGATCGAAACAACCAACCGAATACTGGTGATAAGTTGGAGACAAAGTAATGGCATTATAATATTCAACTGCGACCGATTTAAACCCTGTGATGAAGATACTTCAATTCACACACTTGGAAGAAACGACACGTTCATCAGCACTGTGACAATTCGGAACATTTCGTTCGTTCATGAAGATGAATATGATGTCACGATGCTTTCTCTAAGGAACAAGGAGACTTGTAAAATCAACCTGACAGTAAATGGTAATTAGCAGTACAGTTTTCAATTGATGATTTCAACATTAACAAATACAGCAATTATTTCATTTTGCTAACCTGTGTGTTATTTCCAAATACGTATTAGAACAATTAAACAAATGATATGAAAGGTTAAAGTAATACCGATAACAACTTCAGGTCAGTATTCGTGCTATTCTTGAGAACAAAAAATCCAGAGTTCCAGACTCTACAAAAAAAGAGCGATGAATGATATTTTGTATAGGACTTCATACTACAACTTGGCTTTTAAAAGGGGAATGGGTCCCACCAAGGATATATTAATGAGATATATGTCATGTACCGTGTGAGTCATAAAAAAGTTTACACCTAGAAAATTGCTAATTATTTTAACAATCATCTATGAACAGTAAATTATCATACATCTTATAACAGAGTGTTTTATCCCAAATCATTTTTGTATCATTGGTGTATTGTATGTGTTCACGCAGTTGGATGAACAGGAGGCATTGTTTGCGAGAGTGCAAACATCGACTTCCGCCGAAGTGATGCCTGCAGTATGTATTATGATAGGATTAGCGGAGTGAGAGAATGAATTGAACGTGTCAAATGAAATGCATTGCATATGCTTTCTGCAGAAGCAAAGTCACACACACACACACGCGTGCGCGCACAAATGTTCGTTGATATTTAATATTCAATATCTGGCATAATTAATTTTGATAAGGATGTTATTTGGGTATGCAAAGACCGAATTAATACCCACTTATTTTATTCAAACATACTTTGGCGCAAGTCGACTTTTGGACTCTCGCAAAACATGCCTCGTGTTCATCCAAGCGTGACCACATACCACACAAAATGATACTCATGTGATTCGGGATAAAACACTCTTTCATAAGATGTATAATAGTTTACTGTTCATAGATGATTTTTAAAATGATGAACAATTTTTTACGTGTAAACTTTTTTTTGACTCACACTGTATGCATCAGAATGAGGAGAGTGATAACAGTTTATTTGTTTAGCTATTAGTATTTGTAGTCCAAACAATTGTTCTTTCAGTTAAAAAAAAAACACTTTAAATTAATCGCTTATTAATCTCTAAATCATGTATCTTCACTAAATGCTAGAAGTTTCCCTTTTTAATATCAATGTTTAGTTCCACCAAAGGGGTTGATCCTGGTAAAAAGAGCCGACGGAACCATTCTACAGGATCAAGGATCACTAACGGTCGCAGAAGAGGAAAACCAGACATTAGTCTGTAAAAAAATACATCGGTAAAATCAGCAATCAATTTGGAGTGGGTGATTCCAAACGACTTAAATGCTTTTGTTGCTTCTCAAAAACATGTTAATGATGAACAAGATGAACGTCTTCTTGTACCTACACGTATGGCGAGCTAAACGTGCCATATTCATGACAACCAAACAATTATACATACATTGAACGGATATATTGTTTTAACCAATCAGAACGTAGTAAACTATACGATTATACAAATAGATGTATACTACTATACGACTATACGGCTATGGAGTTATCGAATGCATGTTTAGTTACCAGCGTGCGGGCCGAAGTGCCATAACTATACGAATATACGACTACACAACTTAACGACTATACGACTATACATCCATCGAATGGACGTACAGTTCAGCGAAGTTTAGCAGAAACCCCCAAAACCTTTATCAGGAGTTTTAACTCCACACGTGCAGGATTTTCCCTCTGCGAAAACAGAGAAACCCCCTGATCAGGGGTCTTAACTGCTTCACGTGCAGTAGTTTCTCTCTGAGCAGCAGAGAAACCGCTGATCGGAGGTTTTTACTACTGCACGTCTAGCTGCTTGAAGGGGACACATATTGCGGTAGTATGGCAAGCCGTTTTATCATTTAAACATATTTCTTGATATCAAGAAATCATTTCTTGATATCACGAAATCGAATTCTTGATATCACGAATTGAATTCTTGATATCAAGAATTACCATTGCTTTACAACGTAAAATCATTTCTTGATATCAAGAATTCAATTCTTGATATCACGAATTCGCTTTCTTGATATCACGAATTCATTTCTTGATATCAAGAAATCGAATTCGTGATATCAAGAATTGAATTCTTGATATCAAGAAATGATTTTACGTTGTGAACCAATGGTAATTCTTGATATCAAGAATTCAATTCTTGATATCAAGAATTCGATTACTTGATATCAAGAATGCATTCCTTGATATCTAAATTTCATTTCTTGATATCAAGAATTCGAATTCTTGATATCAAGAATTCATTTCTTGATATCAAGAATTCATTTCTTGATATCAAGAATTTATTTCTTGATATCAAGAATTCGAATTCTTGATATCAAGAAATGAATTCTTGATATCAAGAAATAGATTTCTTGATATCAAGAATTGTTATAGTGAATGATTTCGAACGCAAAGGTATTGCACGAATTCATACTGAGCGCGCCGTTTTAACATTTATTCCTGGGTGTGGGTTGGCGAAAGTCAATGTGTCGCGAGAATTCAACTTATGCAAGAATACATGCTGCCAGTCTGTGCAGACCGGTGCGGTGTGGGTCGTCGAAAGTCAATGTATTGCGAGAATTCAACTAATGCAAGAATACATGTTGCCAGCTAGTTTGCAGTGCATTTACCGTCTCTGTGATATATATTATGTAACAAAATCACCCCCGTTTGTTCATGGAACAGCCCAGGGTCCAGTGGGGTGTTTGTTTAGGGTAATGTACATAAACTCGCCTTGTAGACCATTTCAAGGGATGCATGCCACATCCTAACTTACAGTGCAGACCGAAATACATAGAAGTGCATTGAATGTCTATGTGAATGTCCTTGTAGAAAATATTTCGTTGGTACTGTTTAGCCATGTTTTTTAAAGCAATGTATTATCAATATATAATGCCAACAAAACTGTTTGTTTATATATGCATAGATCTATAGATCTAGTTCAATTACTTGTAAAAGTACGCGTCCGTAATTTTATTTTTAAAACGGCAACATATCAAGAAATCATTTCGTGATATGTTGCCGTCTTACGTTTTTGAAAGATGCGTTTTTGTATGTTTTATACAAGTAATTAAACTGAACAAAAATCACATCAAACATTTTCAATGTAACCTAAACCAATGGTCTGAATAAACATATGTTTGAACAGTATAAAATATAAAAATAATTACAAGGAATATCCACGGACGGTACACGCATTGCAAATTGGCAACATGTATTCTTGCATTAGTTGAATTCTCGCGATACATTGACTTTCGACAACCCACACCGCACCGGTCTGCACAGACTGGCAACATGTAGACTATTCTTGCATCAGTTGAATTCTCGCGATACATTGACTTTCGACAACCCACACTGCACCGGTTTGCACAGACTGGCAGCATGTATTCTTGCATTAGTTGAATTCTCGCGACACATTGACTTTCGACAACCCACACTGCACCGGTCTGCACGCAGACTGGCACAAGTATTCTTGCATTAGTTGAATTCTCGCGACACATTGACTTTCGACAACCCACACTGCACCGGTCTGCACAGACTGGCAACATGTATTCTTGCATTAGTTGAATTCTCGCGACACATTGACTTTCGCCAACCCACACCGGACCGGTCAGGCAGGATATAGGAATAAATGTTAAAACGGCGCGCTCAGTATGAATTCGTGCAATACCTTTGCGTTCGAAATCATTCACTATAACAATTCGTGATATCAAGAATTTAATTCTTGATATCACGAATTCGATTTCTTGATATCACGAATTCGATTTCTTGATATCAAGAAATGAATTCTTGATATCATGAATTGAGTTCTTGATATCAAGAAATGAATTCTTGATATCAAGAAATCGAATTCTTGATATCAAGAATTGAATTCTTGATATCAAGAAATGATTTTACGTTGTAAAGCAATGGTAATTCTTGATATCAAGAATTGAATTCTTGATATCAAGAATTCGATTTCTTGATATCAAGAATTGATTTCTTGATATCAAGAATTGATTTCTTGATATCAAGAAATATGTTTAAATGATAAAACGGCTTGCCATACGGTAGCCAGAATTTTCAGTATCAATGTAGTAGGCCTTATTGGTTGTCGTTGACATGTCGCAACATGTGCTCATTCCACCCAAAGATGCCCGGCCGTACTTGTTAAGAACTAGACTGTAATTGTTTACAAATTGGGTAAACACATACAGTTTCCTGCGTTGTGATTGGTTAAAACTGAACGTCCATTCGATGGCGGTATAGTCGTATAGTTGTATAGTTGAATAGTCGTATACTTGTGACAGAATTATGGCACTTCAGCCCGCACGCTGGAAACTACACATGTGTTCGATGGATGCATAGCCGTTTAGTTGCATGGTTGTTTAGTTGTATAGTCGTTTAGTTTCCTGTGTTCTGATTGGCTGAAACTATACATATACTCGATTGATGTATAGTTATATAGTTGTCATGTTTATGGCGCGTTTAGCCCACCATACACACGGGCATCAAACTTTACACCAATATACAGTGTGAGTCAAAAAGAAGTTTACACCTAAATAATTGCTAGTTATTTAAAAAATCATTTATAAACAGTAAATGATTTTACATCTGATGAAAGAGTGTTTTATCCCGAATTATTTGGTATCATTTTTGTGGGGTATGTGTTCACGCTTGCGTGAGTGCGAAATTCGACTTGCGCCAAAGTTGCTTATGTCATGTTTGAATAAAACAATTGGGATTTGGGTATTAATTCGGTCTTTCAAGATCCAAATAACAACCTTAATAAAAATTATCATGCCACACTTATCGAATATTAAATATGTACGACAATTTTAAGCGCGCGTGTGTGTGTAAGACTTTGCTTCTGCAAAAATCATATGCAATGCTTTTCAATTGATACATTCAATTCATTATGTCACTCCGCTAATCCGAACATAATACATACTGTAGGCATCACTTTGGCGCAAGTCGATTTTGGCACTCTCGCAAACAATGCCTCCTGTCCATCCAAGCGTGAACACATACCACACAAAAGTGATACCAAATGATTTGGGATAAAATACTCTTTCAATAACTGCATAATAATTTACGGTTCATAGATGTTTGTTTTCTTCTAGGTGTAACCTTTTTTTTTACTCACACGGTATGCAGATGATGAAGATATTGTGCTTGTCTGTAAGGCGGCTAGCAACTCATCTGTTGATTATATTCATACATCAGTTCTTATTAAAAATTAAGGTGAGCATTTTAATAATATCTAGGAAACAACGCATGTCATCAAAAGAACTCGCCGCCCTTGTTCCACAGTACCCAAATTGAAAATTTATAAACAAAATGTGCTTTGGTTAATGAGATAGAGAAAAACAATTCTGTATTAATATCTGATATAAAGAATACGTTCGTTTTAATGCCTTGCCCTTCTGTGAAATGTAAAATGTTAATTGCCCTTTGTAAACAAATCGTGTTTTATCTTCTCACTCTCTCTTATTTTGTCACTCAAATAGTGAAGCAAACTCACAACCAATAACAACAATCTACGGACTGACTCTAAGGAAAACTATTATTCGACAGCAACAAGATTAACAAGTGTAACAAGATTAACACATTAACAAGGCTATTCGTTGTATTCTTTTTTTTAATTTTCCTTATGAAGTCCACATACAGTCAAAATGTACAAGACCGGAACATATTTCTATGTTTCGAATATTTGGAATAAAAGTATAGATTTGCCTATTTTTAAGGGGATGTGATAGGTAACTGTAAAATGTTCTACATTGGTAATGACAAACTGATAAATGAAAGTGATTCGTTAAAATTGTATATAATGAATAATATGGGATAATTTAAAGCCGGGGTAATGACATGATTGCATGGCCCTCAGGGAGTACAGTATGTAAACTGATAGGGCTGTCCTGGGTATTAAAACTAGACATATTATTATTTTAATTTCTCTATACTTCATTACTATTAATATATATTTTGTCAACATTGCGTTTTTTAGATTCTGTTAAGCACTAGAGAGTATGCTTTGAATTCATATATGTCTTTGTCATGTTGCAGGGTCATCGTTTTGTGTAACTCAGGCATTATTAGTTGATATGAATATATGAATATAAATTCAAGTTGAATTATGTCTCTTACTTTGGATTGCCTTTAACACAAAATAACCAGGTGATATATAGGTAGCTTCTTTACTGCCTACCTTCATGAATTCAACTGTAAGGAAAATCATCATACATGCGATAACTATAGGAATGTTTCGTAAAACAACGAATAGGGATACTGCTTCGTAACTAAAAAAGAGCGCACAAACCGTCAATATGGCTGATATAAAGAAAAGGGCAAAGAAGAAAGAAAAAAAAATAAATTATAGTTTCGATCGTGAAGTAAAAGTATTTTAACACTCATGTCATGTCAGAATGCAATGGCCTTCTATTGTATGATATAAATGTTTTGTTGTTTTAATTTTCCCGGTCTCCTCTTTTTTCTTTGTATTTCGAAGGTGTTCGCCTATAATATTTTAAGTTAAGAAAACGCTTTAGAAATATGAAGACCTTCATTTTGTAGATATGAATAAGAATAAATAAAACAAAAAGAAATTTGTTGTATTGCAGCATTGTTACCAATGATTACAAACAATAGCATGAAACTATGCGACATTTGACATTGCATTGTATGTGAAAGAATATAAGAGAACATTTCTATTCTTTGAATTCCAGATGATTCCACTAATCATGCCGATGCAATTTCAAGCCAATTTGGATTGTGTGTACAGTAGCAGCTTGTGGCTTTATCAGGTGGGCTGTATCTAATACAGACCACCTTATAATTTTGTTAAAATCGCCTTTATTTTTCTTATTTCCACCCACTTTTTTGTTAGCAAGATAACTTTGTAATGGTTTTATCAAATGCTTTGATATTTGGCACACATATGTATAGGCATATGGACAAAACACGGTGAGGTTCTCAACCTTGACCTTGACTGATGACGTCATCTAGGCGCCATTTTGTGAAATTTTCGGAAAATCAATTCATGATCATATCTTCATAACCAAAAGGTATTTCTCATTCATATTTATCATGATCAAGGTCAATATCAGTCCGGTTAATTTCAAGTCAAAATACGCGCGCGTGCGAGTACGTCCGCGCGTCGATGCGCGCGCAAATTTTTTAAATGTTCAAAATCATCTCAAATTTATTTTGCATACGTTTCAGGTCATTTTAAGCATTTTATAAAAAAATCGCGCCCACGCGCATGCGCACGCGTTTTCGCGCGTAACACCATTACACAACATAGAATCGCCATTTTTTTTTCTTTCATTATATTTCCCATATTTTTTCAAACTAGTAATAACCTGATGAGAATCCATTCAAGATAAATGTCCGTGCGCGCGAGCTCTTTTAATACATAGCATATATGGGCAAAAACATGCCTATACAAAATCCATTATAGCTCTTTGGAATGAACCGTGACCTTCAATTTGTTTTCATATTAGGATAGAGTATGAGTCGGAGATATGATTCCATGTCTCATTAGGCCATTAAGTGTATCATGACATCATCATAATGGCCTTGGAACTCAAAATACGAATTTGCATATTATGAAGTCAGCATATTAATGTAAAATTGATTGTATCTCTGTAAATATTGATCGATTTTCTTCCAAATTTCGATATGTTGTAGCTAAAACAATTCTCTACAAGCTCAATAATCACCATTTTTAATTTTGATAACGTCATCATAGTGAAAATTACGATGAAAAGGGCACATATCAGAAATTTCTTAAGTTGCGTGTTATGCCTATAGAAGGTGAATTTCGTTCACATCATTAATCTACATGACATTGTTTTTTAGCAGTATCTCGCTTATTTTTGCTCTATTTTGTTTAAAATTTTAGTTGACCAGCCCACCTATACTTGTTCCAAACAAGTATTATGTCTAGTTCAGGTGTGGATTACGATGCCTTTTTACCACATTGTAAAAGGGAAGGAAGGTATGTTGCAGGTAACTACTGAGATATTAATTTGTTTCTTTCTTCGTTTCTTCGAATAGTTATGATAATAATGACTCATGCATGGACACAAATTAATCATATGTACAAGTCATGTTTGCATGAAAAAGGCTAATGCTTACACAACTGCAGTTAAACGTATATAAAGCATGCATAAGATAGTATTCGCCTCTTGATTCCTTTCATGAAACTATAGTAATAGAAACAACATTATTATTAAAGTGTAGGTTATTCCTACAAATTCCTTAAAAACATAGCACTTCTTGAGCCATATTAGTATCGCGAAAGAAAAAAAGTAGGACAAAACGAACAAAATGTTGTTTAGATGCTGGAAAACAATTGTTTCTATGCCAACACATATGTTATGGTAATGGGATAAACAAGGACCGTATCGACACCTCAAAATAAATTTCCCTTTGTTATAAACTAGGAGAAGGATCAGCAGCTCCAGCAATACAGACCTCATGTAATCACCCAGGTGATGAAACATTTTACAACAGCAAACAAACATCAACAAGCGGTAATAAGGTGCAGTAACCTCATCGATAATCTTTAAACATTCAGATATTTCAATACTGAGCAAAATATTATCACTAATATTTCGTAGAATTAGGCCCAATTAGGGACATTTAGATGAATAAATCTAGATATTCCATTAGTTGATTTCTTTTACAGTGTTTGATCGTTTCTATTATTTGTGTGTATTTTTTTAAATGTATTTAATGTTCATTCGTTTCTATTTTTGTTTTGACTGATTTGAAAGGATGATAAGAATGATCCGAGCAATCTTCCTCTTGTTCACATTATCGTGCTGTATATTTCTCTTTAGGTTAACAGTCCTTGAACCTTTAACTCGGACCAATCAGACCTCAGAAATGCAGTTCCTGATGCTCCCGAAGTACCCCATACCTACACGGCAATGAAGCATATAAAGAAGTGCGAATCCCCAGATAGTACTAGCATGGACCTTCTTAGCAGGTCCATGGCACAAGCCAACAAGTCTCCAATCCCACCATCTCAGTTGACGACCATGGTGATACTGTGCTTTACGTTAGCCCCACTCTCGTCGGCAAGCAAGTAAAGGCAGAAAGAAGAAAGAGCCTACTTATGTTGTTATTGTATTTTACTTTATTTCTGCATGTTTTCAAATATAATTACTGAATGAAAAAGAACATATTAACATAAGGTATACAACATATATAAACAATGTTAAATTAATGTAAAAATGTTTAACAATTGTACATATAGTAACGAAACTTAATATTTCTATAACATATTATTATAAATTGTGAGTATTATCCAAAACTATCTGTTAAAACAGTGCAGGAAACCGTTATAAAGGGATGCTTGACTTGGATGACGGCCTAAAAAAAAATCTTAAGATAAATTTAAAAATGAAAAAGTGTTTAAACGATCTTTGGGTATGAGTTTGTGAGTCCGTTGTGTGAGTGTATATATATATATTGTGTATGTGTGTGGGCGCACATGTGTGTGTATGTGTCTAAATGTGCGCGCGAGCGTCCGATTTTGTATCTGTCTGTAGCGAATAGTGGATGTGCACAAAGCTCTGTGTTGTATGGTGGAGTTGAACAAAATGTAGCCTTTTCAATAAAGGAAACCAAGAATACGAAAGAGAATACAAAATTTGCCAAAATGCGTTGCAATGAGACCAAAATATGAGATATCAACGATAATTGCCTACTGAAATCAAAATGTTAATACCGAGGTTACGTCAACTTATTGTGAACATAGACAAACTTTTCCAAATATTGTTCAGGATCACACTGGTGGCCCTGATGATGTGTTTATAACTCACATCTAAAGAATGGAAATTGAAGTTTTCATTTGTTAAACGAAGTTTACTTGCAGAGTCTTTATTCGTTTCAATATGTTCCCTTGCCTTTTCCTGTAAGGAACACTATATAATCGTTGTGTCTTAATCAGATTGTATGTTTTTCATGTTTTCTCTAAATGTATAATGATGTGTATTATTTGTCCGGCTTATAATGTCCTGTGTATTTAGTCTGTTGCATAGGCTTAAATTTTTCTTTGTACATGCTTTCTCTTGTTATATTCAATAGATTAAGTACATTGTATGTGATAAACAAAGATTGTACAGATTTTAGGAATATATTATAAATATTCGAAACGTTATTCAAGATAACACTGGTGCCCACGGTGATATGTTTCAAGAAAATAATTTCAACAATAGATTGAATAGATTTAACAAGAAAATTGAAAGTAGACATTTTACTACTGTTCCTTTCTCTGCATCTAAAAAATTATTTAATCATATACAGTGATTATGGATTAAAACAATTTGAGTTTTGTTTGTGTTAATACTTTTATTTTTCGCATCCTTTATCTGCGATTAATTACACAACACACTGAAATTCAAATAATTATAGTAATGAAGAAAATAGTATTAGCGTAAAGTGTTAATGCATTTAAAAGAAATGTATAATTTTTGTTTGGATGTGTGTGTAAATTTGAATGTCGTTTTTTGTTACATTCTTCTCTGAATTTGATAATATTTAAGCATTGTAAAACAAATCATAACCAATAACGACGAAAATGATTACATTTCTTTCAATTTATTTTTAAGCTTAAGCAATTATAATGAGATGAAAAGGAATATTGAATTCATCTGAAATATCTTAGATAAAAAGCAAGTCTATTTCACAGATCCGATATACTTTAAAAAATGTGATAATATGTGCGTATTGCAAAGATATGATAAAACCAGAAAGCGGTACACGAAAAGTCATTGCAATTATAGTACGATGTATATATCAAAAGATGAATACAATAATAATAAATAAGGCGTAACCCAATAGTGTACTGTATGGAAGATCGAAATGAGGAAGTCAATCAAATTGTTGAATTATGTTTTTTTTTTTTTTTTTTTTTACTTACACTTGAAATCACTTATGAAGTCCAGGATAGGCGTTTGACAAGTAAATTGCTAATTTGTAGCTATTACGAAACTGGTTTGTGCAACCAAATGATTAGTATCACTTTATAGAACTAAAGTGATAATTTTAAGGACCTTATTGTGTACTGAAATTAAAATTGATATTTTGATATGTCCACTTGTCAGTTAAGTATTTGAAATAACGCCTGCTCCCACGGGAATAGATCAAAGGGGTAGGGTAAACATACTCTCAAAATACTTTCGTTTGTAATAACATATTCAAGAATATTACTCCTATATAGTTATTCGTTTGTTCGCGGAAGAAATATGGGGGCCTTTCTAATATTGCAATTTCCCCGCGCCCCCCTGCTCGTTACATATAAGTGTGGCACTGCAATTCGTTGTATTCACGAATGTGGGCTGTTAGATTTTAATATATTGACAATAAAAGCGAAAGCAACAATAACTGAGAAGTTCAAATATTGTCAAATCCTGCATAAAGATAAGTTATGTTATCGATAATGACCATCATTAATTCAGAACACAAAGAGGTATATCTCATTATGATTTGTATCATTACTCACTCTTTTAAGGTTAGTTCTCATCTAACTTGCTCCTCCATTGTTCAATAGACATTGAAAACATCCCGTCAATTGGATAGGATATTCAAATAGTTGCACAGTGAAGTATGTTTAGAGGAGAGTCATAACTGTTGCACGTTGAGAACTAAATGCACTCTCTGTAACGAAATTCGGTTTTTTTTTTCGGTGTATGTAGTGGTAAACCCGAACGCCTGTAATCAGTAATACCCGGAGGAAAGAACAGAGGGTAATGATGATAAGTTATCCATCCTCTCCAAGGAACTAGAGACGCGAAGTCATTACTGATAATGGCTGTCATTATTAAATAGATTAAGGGAAGGGCCGACTGATATTATTAGTTTACTTCCGTCTGAGCACAAATTAATCTTAAACGGAAAAAATGAGTATAATTATCAATGTCTCATCAGTCATTAAATGATTTTTTTTTTAAAACCAGAACTGGATAAACCAACATCAGGTTTAATTGTAACCAAATATTTCTTCTGCGCATAAGACAATATTTGTTCAAGTGAAAAATGGAAATAATGAATGTACCAGTGAGAACAATTAAGTTGTTAGGCTTGTAATATGTGATATTTTTGCTTTAAAGATGAAACCCCCTCCCCCCTAATCCTCCCCCCCCCCACGGTCCTTTTCGGATTGACGCACATCGGTTTCATCTTTAAAGCAAACACTTTCTGGAAAAGACGTCAACTTGTATTGCCTCGCAACGATTAAAGCCGACGGAATATTGTCGATAGCTTCTACACAAAGTAATGGCACGATATTATTCCACTGCAACAGGATTAGTAGTCCATGTGAACAAATACTTCAGTTCACACACTTGGAAGAACCGATGAGTTTATTAGCAGCACCTTGACAATTCGGAACGTTTCGTTGGTTCATGAAGATGAATATGATATCCATATGATTTCAGCAAGCGACAGACACACTTGTAAAATCAACCTGACTGTAAATGGTATTTATTTTTACAGATTATTTTCAAAATAACGATTTCCTCCTTTAAAAATACAGCAACCCTATCGTTCTTGCTAACCACTGTGTGCTTTTCCAAACATATTTTACAGTAATTCAGAAACGTCATAAGACAGGTTAAAGTAATGCCGTTAAAAAAATCAAGTCATTGTTACCGTTATTCTTTAAAAAAAAGAATCCAAAGTCCCAGACTTAAACAAAGAAAATAATGCATGTTATATTGTTTAACAAATGATACTACAACTGTGCTCCTAAAGATGGAATCGGTCCCACCAAGGATTTATCTTATGAAGAAGATGGAGGAAGGAGTTAAATTTCATTTGTACATCTATTATTTTTCGGTGATGTAATAGAACTATTCTCTAAGTTAAAGTTAAAATAAATTCTATAACTTAATCGCATCGTTGAGTTATCACCTTTTATCAAATGACACTATAATGGCAGAAGTTTATCTTCTTTTAAATTCATTTAAAGTTCCACCGAAGGGGTTGATCCTGGTCGAAAAAGTAGACGGAACCCTTCTACCGAATCAAGGATCACTCACGGTTGCAGAAGGGGAAAACAAGACACTACTATGTAAAACCAATACATCGGTGAAACCATTCGTCGGTTTGGAGTGGGAAATTCCAAACGGGTTAAATGCTTATGTTGATTCTCAAAAATATATCAATAATGAACATGATACCCGTCTTCTTGTGCCTACACGGACAATACACTTTACACCAACATATGTAGATGGTGAGGATATTGTGCTCGTCTGCAAGGTGGCTAGCAACACATCTTGTTATAACATTCATACATCAGTCCTCATTAAAAATGAAGGTGAGTATTCCAATAACAATATTTGGTAAACGATAGAGTTGTGCTACTAGTGTCTCTAAAATGGAAAGTAAAAACTAAACTTTTCTTCAAACGTACTCTTCGTTAAAAACACAGACAAACACACGATTGTATATAAATAATAGTGCACATATTTATTTATAACATGAGGCGATAGTATATATATATGTTTATAGGTTTATATATATATATATATATATGTGTGTGTGTGTGTGTGCGCGTGTTGGGGGGGGGGGGGGCTGTGTTATGAACCAAAATATTTTTGGTTCGTCATACATTATAGGAGGGCGTTATGACCCAATGAGATTGATTTCCTTGTTCCTGTATTATTTCATTGATGAACATTTGTTTTGTAATTTGTTTCACAATATGTGTAATTGTCTTTGGACACTCCTATATTATGTCTAATTTTTTTCCTGCATGGCCTGTGGTATTCTCAAACCAATGGAAAACAGACTTTCTGTTATGATGCCGGATGAATCAATTAAATCAATTAAATTAAATTAGGATTTGCATTTCAAAATCTCTAAAACGGTTTTTAAGAGGGGTGATGTAGATATTGAAAATTATCTGTTGAGTAAACAAGACGTCGCTTATTTTTAATAACTCAGCTTGCCTGATACAACTTTTTATAGTAGTCCATAACTTTCCACAATTCTAGTTAATGTGAAATCTTCAATATCCGGAGCGGCGATCCACATTTGATCCCCAGACATTATTGGTCGCTTTTGATATCAGACGTCTTCAGAAAAACCCGTTGCCCCTGTTTAACAGTACTGATTGAAAAGACCTTGAGATAGAGAAAAAAATATTCGTTGTAATTAGAAGAAAAAACAATCATTGGCTAGCGTTTCTGTGAACACGTAACATTTCAATTGCCCTGTGTAAAATGTCGTGTTACATCGTCTTTCTCTCTCTTATTTTGTCACTGAAATTGTATAGACGAACTCACCACCAGTACGAAAGGTTTAATGACTGGCTTTAAGGAAACCTCTACGTCAACAGCAAGTAAAACAACATTAAACATGATATTCGCCATTTCCCTTTTCCACATCATTTTTGTATTTTCCTGATAGAGTCAACACATAGTCAAAATGTACAAGGCTAAGACATATATTGAAACATTATCTTATAGTAGAAATGAAAGTATTTAAATTTAAATTAAATTTATTATGTTATCATATATTAGGTATTAAATAATGTGCTATGAACTCATATTCATTTGTTATGTGGCAGCGCTTTTGTTATGTGTAGCTCTAACATAATAAGTTGATACGAATATATGAATATACTTCAAGTGGAATTCTAATTATTTTCTTTCTGGTTTTGATTCGACTTTCACAAAACATCTATTGAGGTACTTAATTTTCTTTTGACAGGTAATGGAGCTTCTTTGGTTTCTACCTTTGTGGTTTCAACTACAGGTAACATAATTATCTCAACAGGTATTGTAGGAATATTTTTTTTATAGCGTCACATGGGGATTTTGTTTCGTTTATGAAGATTAAGTGCATAAACTGTCACTGCGGCTGATGTGAAGAAAAGTTTGAAAAGAAAGCTAAAATAAAACAAATCATTTATAGTTTTCAAATCTTAAAATCTTCTTCTGATATATATGTTTTTCTTTTGTAGTCCCCTTTTGTGTTTGTTTGTATATTTTTGGTATTTGCCATTGATATTCCTGATTAAGATAATGCTATAGAATATGAAGACCTTTATTCTGTAGAAATGAATAAGGACAATAGAAGTAAGTTGTTTGTAGTCTTATTAATAAGTATTACACAAAAGTGACACTAAGCAACATGTATCACTGCATGCCCTGTGAACAGAATGTTAATTCGTATTTCTTAAATTCCAGACGACTCCCTCCACTCATGCCAATGCAATTTCCAACCGATCTGGATTGTGTATATAGTAGCAGTTTGCAGCTTGATGCAGGTGTTATTTGTGGTGATTGCTTACAGCATTGTCAAGAAGAGGCAAGGTGGGTTGCACATTACTACTACTGACTACTACATTATTTTCAAAAGGTTTGTATACATAGTATTTACACATTCATGGAAACCAAACCATCATACGAACAACCCATGTTTCCATGAAGAAAGGCGTGTGCGTCCAGAACTACATGTTACCCGTATACAACATGAATACGAAATTATATTCACTTCTTGATCTCCAAAAGCAAAACAAATAACAAAAATAACTGCAATGTATTATTTAATTTTTTTAAGATACATCATATGTATTGACTTCTTGAAGAGTGGAAGCTAAAAATTGATGACATTTTTTTCTTTCTTTCTTCTGTTGGAACTGTAATAGGATTAGCATCTCCAGTAATGCAGACCTCTGGAAACCTCCCAGTCGATGAGACATCTCAAACTAGCGAGCCAGCATCAGCAAGCGGTGTTAAGGTGACAAAACCCTTGAATAGATAATAACTGAGTAAGCTAGATGACCAAAAATATAGGACTAAGCCTAATGTTCTGATTATGGACCAAAATCAATGTTAGCAAATTATGAGATAAGAAATTCTAACATATACCTTGGTTGATTCCTTTTATAATGTTTGATCATTTTCATAGTTCTTGTATTTGTTTATTCATTTAAATTTGTGCGCAGTATGTTTGTTTTAACTGATTTTAAACGATGATAAGAAGGATTCTCCTCTTGTTTATTCATCAAGCAAATTATGGTATTTTACTTCACCGTAATTCACGTTGTTGTCCTTGGTGATTCTTTCTTGTTTGTTTACAGCCTTTGGACCACAATTTTGACCAATCAGACCCCACATATGCAACTCCCGATGTTTCTGAAGTACCCCATACCTACATGGCCATGAAGCCTATACAGAACTGCAAGTCCCAAGCTAGTACTAGCCAACATGTCTCCCATCCCATCCCCCCAGTTGTGCATTACGTTAGCCCAACACTCGTCCGCAAGCAAGCCCACGCACACTCTAATCTGAAGGAGGAGCCTACATATCTTAACACCGAAGGTGCGTTTACTTATTGTGAAATTAGTACCGATATTCCAAACGTTGTTCGGGATGACATCGAGGGTCGTGATAATGTGTCAACTACGTACCTCTAAATAAATGAGCAAGAAGTGTTAATAGATTAAAGTATTACCCATCCATTAAAACAAAAACCTGTTGGTATGAATTTTACTGTTATGTTAAACATGTCGCTCTGCATCGAAAACATTACACTTATTATAGTAATGATGCAAATGAAATTGAAACAATCTAAGTGTACATTTATATGAAATACTTTAACTTTTGCTTGCACTAATTGTACTATCAGGTTTCATACAATTACTTTGCACTTAACTTAAATCAATGAATTGGAATCGTAGTTAGGATGAAAATGACATGAACTTAAAATGTACATTAAAGAAAATAAGGTAGTTTCACTTTCTTCTCTGAATCTAATAACATGTACATATTATAGCGTAATCATAACAAAATAATTATAAGAATGAATTAAAATTCACATTTTATCAATGTATGTTCATCTTTACTAATATCTCAGATAAAATCAAATTTCTTTCACCGGAATACTTAATAAGCGGTTATTTCAAAGGAATGATCAAACGCCAGAGCGGTATACGGTTCTCTGATGCAGTTTTATATGAGAAGACGATATTTCGATGTAAAAAAACGAGAAACGGGAATAATTCATGTAAATTAAAGAATAATTCATGTACATTTAAGAATCAAGTATTGAACTTGTAATATCTACTGTATGGAAAATAAAATGAGGAAGTAACGAATCATCGAATCATGTTTTAATTCCAAACTAACGCATGAATGATGCCCAGGGCATGCGTTTGGAAAGTAAATTGCTAATATAAAATGGGAAAGAAACAAATGTTTTTAGCCATCACTGTATCAGAGACTGGTTTTCGAAACAAAATAATAAGTACCAATTTATGTAAGTGGAGTGACAGTTGCATGCATCACATTGTGTACTGAAAGTAGAATGAGATGTATGTCATGTCCACTTATTTATTAATTATTTGATATAATGCCTGCCTCATGGGGGTAGATCAAGAGGTTAGATATACATACTTGTGTGTGTAATAGCATATTTCAAATAAGCTGAACCTATAACTTCTGCAAAGACATTTTGCAATACCCTTTTATAAAAGCCGCTTGTTAGTAGGCTAATTGACGCATCCAAGGCCGCTGTAATATAATAGGGCCCACATGTCCGTATGGCGCGCTCTGTTACTTTATTTTTATCATTTTCTATATACTGGTAATCCGGTAGCCAAAAGAGAGCCTTGGGAATTTTGTTGGGGTGGTCTTATACATTATTTTTGTACACAATATATGTGTGTACAAATTTATGAAGGTGACTGTTTTAGTAGTGAAAAGGTATGTTTTCATAAATGCTTTCCAAATAATATAAATAGGTCAGGAATGTCCTAAAATGTAAATGTAATTGTGTGTATGAATCTCCCATTCATCTACAATGGATTGTTTGTGTGTTCGCAAGAAAAATATCAGGGCCTGATTTCGATCAGCCCAAAACCTCCCTTTTCTGTCTGTGTAGCTACGATTGGGGGCTGCCGGGTTTCGATATATGTACAATAAAAGCGAAACCAACAATGGATGCAATTCTCAAAACTGATCAAATCCTGCATTCATATATTTTTGTGTCCATAATGACCATCAATGAATTAGACTACGAAGAAGAGGATATCATTATCAACATAATTAATCACTCCAATCTCAGGTTTCAATGAATTTTTACCATGATTATACATACAATCATTTTAATTTTAATTATAGTATAATTGTGACAGACATAAAAGTGTTCAATGTGTTTAAAACTTTTAATTTATTCTCTATGAAGGAAGTAACGAGTAAAGTGGAAAATCCCCTTCTATTCGTTGAAATTTGAAATATTGAGGAAAGTCGCGCCTCAACAACTATGAACCCAACGTGCAGCTATATACATGTATATCTAATTAAAATATTTGACCTATTTTTATACATGTAGAAATGCAAAGCTATTTACATGACTGTCGACGGTACTTTGTTGATGTAAATCAAATCGATCATTACAGATAACAGTTGGTAAGACAGTTGGTAAGACTATTTAAATATATGTATATAGGTATGTTTGTATATATATAAAGACAGAGAGAGCG
This sequence comes from Strongylocentrotus droebachiensis, assembly GCA_035222895.1. NCBI lineage: Eukaryota > Metazoa > Echinodermata > Echinoidea > Camarodonta > Strongylocentrotidae > Strongylocentrotus > Strongylocentrotus droebachiensis. The sequence continues at coordinate 85,581 of JAVYIG010003599.1, read as the reverse complement.
ATCCTCTTTAGCATTGTACATGCATTGCTGGATATGTTTTTATCCCTTTATACATTTGCATATATTTTGTAAAGTAATAATCTTGCACTAACCGCAATTGTCAACTGTATTTCGACAAGTGCCATCTTTTTGAGTGAATATAATAAATCGTTTAAAAACATACACATACAATTAGTAGTATTTTTCTTATTGCAATGCGTTGTCAAAATAACATATTAAACTCCTTATGTCGTCTATGGTTTTGTTTTTTAATATTATTTTCATCATCATCACTATCTGTTTGATCAATATTGATTATTGCCTCTACTACGATTGTTCTTCTTGTTATTCTTCTTTTTCTTCTTGGTGTTCTTTTTTTTTTAATATGTCTTTTTCACAATTAAATATTGGGGACTCAAGATTGAATATTTATTAATACATTTGTTTACATACTGATGGCTTAATAATTGTCAATATGTCTTACTGGTAATAAAATGACAACATTATCAAAAAACTAAAACAAATCAGAATTACAATAAACATAATACAAAATCAAGAAATATAATTATAGATACAATATTGGCAACCTATGCCCCCTTTAGTATACCACCTTCATTTGTGATCTAACAACCTGTATGCAAAAGTGTAATATATCTTTATACGCAGACGACGCATTTATATAATACCATGGTAAAACAAAAAAAATATTGGATATGTGGTCATTATTGATCTTATACGCCCCTCCAAATGGTTGAATTCAACAAATTATCCCTATTACAATGACAATATAAAGGCATGCTATTTGTAAAGGAGAGATCACTTAATACCTATATCAATACTGCAGAACCGAAACAGATAAACCAGTGCAAATAAATAGGTATGTTATTGATTAGTGATCTCGATTGGGATGAGCATAATTTTTGTTAATGAAATATGAAGAAAAGTTATTTAAAGAACCTCCATTTAGCTCAAAATAGAATCCTCCGATCTGTACTAAAGTCAATGCAAAATATTCCCCAACTCTTCTGTAAGAGCACTTGAAAATTGATTCCTTAAATATAAAAAGAAACAAAAATACTCTTTTTAAGATGTACAACATCGCAATTCGGAGCTGCCTAAATACTTGACACATATATTTACATGTAAACGGTCGAACTATATAACGTAAGAAACTCATTTAACAATTTCCGGTTGCCAAAATGCCACATAGAATCAAGAGACTTTAACGAGTAAAGTATATTTCATGCCACCTCCTCTCATGTTGTATTTCCTTGTTCATATATTATTCAATATCATTATGTTGTAAATATGTTTTTATCGATAGTGTATGTTCCTTTATATGCTTGGTTCTACTAAAGAAAAATCACCGTGCTGAGGTAGAACCCGTGCTTAATAAATTTTGTTTTAGGTGAAATGGAATTTGTTCCACCACCCCACAATAATGGTCGAACAATTACCATTTGTTTTTAGACTGCAAATGTCTGATTACACGTGTGTTAGAAATTGAGTATGCTTGCCTCTCCGCTCTCTCCTCTGCATTTATGGAATATGTATATTTTGTTTAATAAGAAAAAACACTAACGGCAACTTGTTTATCACTTAGAACGTTCATGCAAAATAATGATAATTCCGATTAAAATTGGTGTACAATTTTTTTTCTTGTATTTTATGACACACCCAAATCAATTGTGGTTTAAGGTTTCCTTAAAATATCATTTACAAAATATCATTTTTCTTCAAAAGGGCTAATTCTTTTACGCTACCTCCGATTAAGGGATGAGCTGCCATATTTCAAAAAGGAACTCCTCTGAAATGTTATGTTCATGTATTATCATAATGATAACATCTACCAAATAATCGATGAGTGCATTTTTTTCTTCCTCAGTTCAGCAAGTTTATTTATTTCATTTTGGTAAAAAAAACATAGCAAAAGAAAATAAATATACAAATATACATATATACTAAGGCAGAGCACGTTCAATTTATACAATAACATCAAATGAAATAGGAGGGAGGAAAGCCTATGGTGGGCCTTGTTTAAAAAAAGTTCCCCTGAATATAATAATTAATATTATTGAGTATAAATTTGTTAAAGATATCACAACAGACAGCGTTAAACACAATATAAGGTAAATTCAACGGTACTCATAATACAAGGCCAGTTTCGTTTGTTGTTTAACCACTGAAATGTTTTAATACACGTATGAATTGTGGTACAGTGTTCCATACGAATGGCAAAGTATTTCTTACATTTTTTTCTTAAAGAGAATTAACTTTTTTCACTTTCCATCAATAAAACATAATGCAAAGCCGAGTATTATGATAATGATGTTGATTATTGACTACAAATATGGATGTTATTTTATTTGGTAGCCTATTTTGAAAAGTTGAAAACCAATTAATGCAGTATGGTATTTAAATGGTTTATTGGTTCTTAAACTAAGAACTAAAGTAGCAGCATTGCCGTAATAATTATACCTGTACAAATACGTAGAGCCTTTTATTGTAATTTGAAGAGGGTTTCAATTTGTCCATGACATGAATTTCCCAAAATAATAGTACAATATTTTCAATATTTCAAATAAAATAATATAAGTGAGTTGTAAAAGTAAGTACCATAGAAAATGGTACATGAAATTTCAATGTATATAAAACACGCATACATTTTGATACTTTGTTTATAACATTATCGATGTGGGATTCCCAACGAATGTTGTTATCCATGGATACTCCAATGAAATTAACAACATATAATTTCGACATAGATGTAGTATCAACACTTAGGGTTACCTTATCCACTACATTGGACACATTTTTACTTTTATTGTGCTGTTCCCGCAGACGGTCGGTTTCGACAAGTTTAGGGTTCTTTATCTTAAATGTTCGAATCTACACGGGGGAGGGGGGGGGGGGGGGGTCGATCTGTCAAGAAATGGCACGTGTCATGTGTGAGTTTGCGCTGTTATGATCATAGGCGACATTATACAGGCCGATCCTTTAAAAGAGCTCTATAGATGACGTCCTCCACCAGAGTTCTGTATTCGATTTGGGACCCCTACAATAATGATTTAAGTCACTGTCTATTTTATTTTTATTATATCGTTATTTATGTAAGTATATATAACATTCTGTTACATTCTTTTACAGTATCTAACACATCAATTATTCTACTCTCAACGGCCCTTACCTGGTCTATACACAAATGTCGAGTGAGCATTGATGACACCCGTTATGGCAAATAAGATAACGCCATCTGTGGCTGATTTATTTTTCGCTATTTCCTTGGTTTATTTACATGCAAAAGCATTGCCGACTCTAGTACAATATAGCATTAAAGAAACACATAAGCAAAATATAAACATTATGATATATAAAGCGGGAGTGTATAAAAACGTATTTGTGAATGGCAATTTGTAATATCATCTTGTCAGTATCATTCATGTTATTTTAATTATATTTATTTTTAGTTGTTTTTTTGGCTGCCCATAAATTAACTCAAAATTGCCTTGAGATCGTGCTTTAAAAGGATATTACAGGTTTTAGAGTCGTGTCTCGTTCATTGTCGGGGAATTTATCACTTATGACGGTTCTGTGAAAGAACCCCCGGGGTTCTATATTCGATGTTGGACCCCTTTATCTGTGCCTATTTGATTCTTAATCAATATTCTTTCAAATAAACTAGGCATTCCAATAAATGGTTTCTACACAATTATTGTTGCTATTGTTAACGGCTAATACCACGTCTATAGGGTAAAGCCTTGATGACACCCTTTATCGTAGGGGAAATAACGCCATCTATAGTTTACTGCATGATTTGGTTCACAGAGTTCAATTTGTATTGTTTGAATAAACTATTGAACTTTGTACTATTATGTTATTATAAATAGTAAAATGCAGAAGCATGGCCGACTTTTGTACAACCGACAAATAATTTCGTCGCATACAAAGGGTTATATAGAATACTGACCCATTCTTACCATTCGTATGATTTCTAGACAAATTCAAAATGCTTGAGCTGCAAATATCGCAATTCGTTTATGGTTAATCAGAATCTATTATGGGGGAACATTAAAAAAGGTGGTTTAAGGTGTCGTTCAACTATAATTTACAAAATATAATTTAATCTTCAAAAGGGGTACTTCTTTTACGCTCCCCGGATAAAATGATAAACCTCTACAATTACAAAAAGGAATTCCTATGAAATGTTATGTATTATGATAACATCTCCCGAATAATCAGGAGTAATAGTTGTGAACAAAATTAAAAAAACTACAGTACAATTTTGTTTTCAGTTCAGCTCGTTTATTCATTTCATCTTCATAAAACACACAGCAAATGCAAACAAGCATACAAACATATTTACATACTCGGACAGACAATGTCTAATTTATACAATAACTTCAATTGAAATAGGAGGACAAACACATCTAAAATGGCCTTGTTTAAAAAAGTTCCCCTGAATATTATAATTTATATTATTGAATATAAATTAGTTAAAGATATCACAAAATGCAGCGATAAACAAAATATAAAGACAAACAATTACAAGAACATGTGTGAAATAATGTAACATTGGAGGGGGTAAAAAGGTTTGGAAGGTAAGTTCAACAGTACTCATACCACAAGGTCAGTTTACTTTTGCTGTTTAAACATTGACATGTTTTCATATAAACGTATGACTTGTGGTATAGTGTTCCATTATTTTGGCAAAGTATTTTTTACAGATTTTTCAGAGTATGAACTTTTCACTTGTCATAAATGAAACATATTGCAAAGCCTAGTATTATGAGAATAATTGTTGATTATTGACCAAGAACATGGATGAAATTTTATTAGGAAGCATATTTTGACAAAATCGAAAACCAATTATTAAAGGCAGTATGGTATTTGAATAAATCAAAATCATTACGGTTTTTTAAACCAAGAAATAAAGGATTAGCATGTCCATAATAATCACTACCTGTACAAAAACGTAGATCATTCCCTTGTTATTTGAAGAGGGTATCAATTTTCCATGACACGAATTTCCCCAAATAATAATATAATATGTCAGATAAGGTAATATAAGTGAGTTATACAAAGTGAATCAAATTGGAAATGGTACATGGAATTTCATCTATATAAAAACACGGAAACATTTTAATTCTTTGTTTTATAACATTATCGATATGGGATTCCCAACGAAGGTTGTAATATCTACGGATACTCCAATGAAATTAACAACATATAATTTCGACAAAGGTGTAGTATCAATACCTAAGTTACCTTATCTACTACATTGGACACATTTGTACTGTTATTGTGCTGTTCCCGCAGACGGTCGGTTTCGACAAGTTTAGGGTTCTTTATCTTATATGTTCGAATCTACACGGGGGAGGGGGGGGGGGGGGTCGATCTGTCAAGAAATGGCACGTGTCATGTGTGAGTTTGCGCTGTTATGATCATAGGCGACATTATACAGGCCGATCCTTTAAAAGAGCTCTATAGATGACGTCCTCCACCAGAGTTCTGTATTCGATTTGGGACCCCTACATAATGATTTAAGTCAATATCTATTTTATTTTTTATTATATCGTTATTTATGTAAATATATATTACATTCTGTTACATTCTTTTACAGTATCTAACAAATCAAGTATCTTACTCTCAACGGCCCTTACCTGGTCTATACACAGATGTCGAGTGAGCATTGATGACACCCGTTATGGCAAATAAGATAACGCCATCTGTGGCTGATTTATTTGTCGCTATTTTCTTGGTTTATTTACATGCAAAAGCATGGCCGACTCTAGTACAATATAGCATTAAAGAAACACATAAGCAAAATATAAACATTTTGATATATACAGCGGGAGTGTATATTTTTAAGGGTATTTTTGAGTGGCAATTTGTAATATAATCTTGTCAGTATCATTCATGTTACTTTTAAACTATATTCAATATTTCAGTTCTTATTTTGGCTGCCCATGAAATAACTAGAAATCGCTTTGAGATCGTGCTTTGAAAGGACATTACAGGTTTTAGAGTCGTGACTCGTTCATTGTCGGGGAATTTATCATTTATGACGGTTCCGTTAAAGTATCCCCATGGTTCTATATTCGATGTAGGACCCCTTTATCTGTGCCTATTTTAGTCTTAATCATTATTTATTCAAATATGTGTCGAATAACGACAAACTAGGCATTCTAGAAAATGGTATCTACACAATTATTGCTGATATTGTTAACGGCTATTACCACGTCTATAGAGTAAAGACTTGATGACACCCTTTACGGCAAGGGAAATAACGCCATCTTTAGTTGACTGCAATATATGGTTCACAGAGGTCATTTCTTATCGTGTAAACAAACCATCGGACTTTGTACTATAATGTTATTATAAATAGTAACATGAAGAAGCATGGTCTACTTTTGTACAATCGAAAACAACATTATTTCGTCGCATACAAAGGATTATATAGAATGCTGACCCAACCTAACCATTATTTGTATGATTTTTTGACAAATTCAAAATGCTTGAGCTGCAAATATTGCTATTCGATTAAAGTTAATCAGAATCTATGATAAGGGAACATTAGAACAATTATCCAATGTTCAACATCAGGTTAATTAAAAAAAATTACAAAGTAGCGTATACAGGGTGCAAGGGGTACAGGTGACGCATAATCCCAGGGCGGCACCTGTAGGGGTAAAAGAAGAAGAAGCTGAAATAGGGAAGAGAGGGGGATAATTAGGAATAGGATTCGCCCCCAATTTATTTACATTGTAAATCAAATAGGTATTTCGTTTTTTTGTGTGTGTTAGTGTTGAAAATGGGAAGTGTAGATAACCTACAGCAAAGACGAGGATTTACTATAATCCATATGCCATTGTTGGTCACCCATTCTTACCTACATGTTCGGTGTCCAAACCCGTCCACCAATGAATTTTCACAACATTTCGAACTGATGTTGGACACCAAATATGACACGAATCGTCATTGGTGGCCAACAAGTGAACATTACCACTAGACCATCGTGAATGATAGTAATAATGATAAATATAATCTGCACAATCGTCCCCATCATAAATTAGGACTGAATTAAATTCAATCCCAAACTTAGAATTTGGTTACAGAAATCATCCTAAATATCAGGTAAAAGTGGCCGAAATGGTGTAAAATACTGGAATGGATAGGATTTTTCTTGAATCAGTGCCTAATTCGACATTTATTTTAAATATCAAACTCATCATTTTATCTATTAGTTCTGTGTGATTTTCTTTCTAATGTTAAATCACTAAAGAATATGCAATTTGTTTATTGCAACAAAAACAACCAACATTAAAAACTCAGCTTTTTTGCCATAGTTTGTGGTTTGTCTGTTTATTTCCAGACATATAAATGGGTCTAATGGGAGCAAACGTTAATTCACATGAGTTTTGCGTTACATAATAAAGTTTAATTGTGATGAATAATGATATAAAATATCGGTATATACATAATTTATTCAGTGATATAATTTCAAGTGATATGCGTTCTATTGGTAATGCTTATATTTACAAAAAATCGATTACAAAATAGTAAACATAAAAACGTTTTTTTTTGTTCAAATTATTGTTCTATAAATCCAGAGACATAATCGATTGCAGGTACTTGTTAGTGGCTAAGCTACAATTGAGTAGGGGGGGGGGGGGACAACCCCCATCCATTCTCCTTTATTCCAATATTAAAAAAATCGTATACATATCGGATTTATTCTTGTAGGGTTGTATAGAGTAAACGATAATAAAAACAACAAAACACTGATACAATCTTTACAAGCCAGGTTGCACTCATTACAGAATAAACTTCCTATGATCATGATGATGTTCCTGCATGTTTTCCTATAACAATGTGTATACAATAGTAATGGAGTTCATTGCCTTTCATTTCTTTGACACTTTAAGAAAAAATAATAACGCTTTTTTATGAATACGTCATATATAAAGGTGTGACAGGTTATTTTGATGTCGTACTTTTATTTCGGTATCAAGTATCAAAATACAAAACAGAGGAAAAAAAACTAAAATCGATTTAAGTTTAACACTAAGCAATAAAATAGAAAATAAGGAATCATAAATTGTCATATGTTTGAATAGTTTCAACACACAACCAATCCGAATGAATATAGTAAGCTGATAGCTCGACTCTAATATCATGCCATAACAATGATGCGTCCCTCAACTAAGCTCCTATGCAATCCAGCGACAAAATATTGTGTGTCATAAACGTCCAATAGAACAAAGTAGAATAAGGAGGAAGTGATCAGAGCGTGGTACAAAGAATGCATTTAAGAATGTATATGCTAAATCCTAAAATAGCACAAACATATATACAGTTGTTTATGGATAAATATTGAAGTTAAATCAGATACGAATCGATAAAATATGATATGAAAATAAACGCAAAGTGTCTACAACTAATTCAAGCTGTTGAACATACTATAATTTGACTAAAGACAAACAAGATTTCAAGTGAAATACAAGTGAGATATTAGTGTTAAACCGGATTAAAGTTAATTTCGATCAACGATAAATCGAACTAAGCTTTTAATAACTTAAATTAAATCTCTAGCATGTAGAGACCCACGTAATCATGATGTACAGTACCCCCAAACTAAAAAGTTATCCTAATGTGAATGGGGTTAAGCCCTGAACAATGTAGCTACAATCCTGACTGACCTTTCACCTCTAGTCTGAACACGAACCGTAAAACTACACATAAGTACATCGTGTGCTGTTGTTCATTTACCACACTCTATTAGTTTCTATGAATGACGCATCTGGTCAACAGCAGTTCAAGCTGGTGACAGATATTATCTTGGCACTCAACAAAGATCAAGTTCTTATCGCCTAGCACAGGCCTTACATGTACAACATCACTGATAATGTTACACTACAATGGAGAAACATAATTATCGCTATTGAATATGAGAGAAATGATCGAGTTTTATCTAGCAACACCATTTTGAAGATCAATTCCAAATATATACTTAGTAAATAAACATATTCTTTTTTTAATACGCAGATTGATCAAATAAATACTGATAACGTGGACATGGTTCTCTAATACAACAATATCAATATCTCTTCTCAAACAATTACCTAAAGAAGTTTACGAAGAATGATCGGATTAGGTAACTTTGTACATTTCAGATAGAGGAAATGAAATCAAAGTATCCATGCACATCATGTTCAATAAAACACTTCTAGACATCGCCTCATAGCACATATAGCACATGTATAGCAACTGTAAATGTAAATCTACTCTCATGAAAAGATATATAGTTATTTATTCCAAATATTCAGGAAATTGAAAGCATTCCACAAATCATACATTTGGCAAACTATCAAATTGTGACATGAAATCGAATTTTTCCTCAGTGGATGTCATTTGTCATGGAAACGTCAAGTTTTGGTCAAGTTCTCTTCTCTATAGATATTGTCTCGAATGTGATGAAATGAATGCATTGACCTTTCTTCATTCAGATGGGCAGTAATCTTCACTGTCCTTATTCACAGTAATCTTCAATAAATGAAACATAATTCCCGAGGCAAAATCGTAGCAATAATACTGATATTATACACATGTACATTTATATCAATACATAATATTCCAGTACATACTTTGTTCGTATCAAAATAAATAGCCATGGAAGACAGAAGGCGTGTTTACATGTTATACATTTAATCCGCAGTCATTTATTATTCTAAAACAATTGTTTTTGTTCGTGATTATTATTCTCATCATCATCGCCATCATCACCTATAAGCACAATCATAACTGCAATTAATATTAAAAGTAATACTAATGATAATACAAATAATAATAACACACATGCTACTTGTATTACTACTATAACTAAAAATTATAAAATAAATGAAAATAATAACAATAATAGTAATGATTCAATTTCACTAAAATCAATGTGGTTTATTTAAAAAATTTCATAAAATAGGATCGCCAATTAATTAAAGAAAGAAAGAAAATTAATTAGAAATACATAATCTATGCAAATCAAAATCACACTTTCATACAGGTAAGGAGCTTGGGAAACAAAACGTTAATCAATTTAGAAAGTAGAAGTAAATGATGGATCAAATATTTGGCTGCAAATTAGTTGATGTATCATCATTATAATGAAATGTAAACGACAAATACAAAAAATGATTATTCAAAGATACATAATTATATGTGATAACATTTATGTTTCTTATTAAATGATAATACAAATAAGAATGACAATATAAATATTTCCTACTTATCCAGGCCAGCCTAACTAGTTTTTATACAATTTTTCCTGAAGGTCCTTTAATCGTATTGTTACCTCTGATTTTATTATTATCATCCTTAATACTACTATAATTATCATTATCATTATAATACTTATGATAAATAATATTGTCACCATTAGCATCACCACCGCCTCTTATTACATGTTAATGAGTTGCAAGAGTTGATGCAAATAATGAATGTTTTATATATATATATATATATATATATACATATGTAATAATAATCAAGTGCATCCAATGTATGGAAACTACCATTTGAAATTGTATTATGAATCGTTAGACTGTAAAGCCATCACTAGTCTAGGTAATTAATTGGAAGCCAAACAAGTTGCTTCTCTTGCTAGAAAGTACCTTTACGTTATGTTTATGGGCTTTGTCGTATTATATGCATCTACATGCATTTTAAGTACGCAGTAAGAAGAAGGTACAAGTATCTCCTGACACTATCATATCTTTTAAACATCAAGTGATGCATCTTGTTGTATGTAAGGCTCTTGGATGGCTGTATCCTCTCAAAATTTATACCCCAATTAGTTTACATTGGGAGTCACCGTTAGTACGTATGGAGTAGAATAAGTTAGATATCTGAAAACAAGCACACGTTCTGTATTTGTCTCCGTCAGTGCATCTAATAATATCACATTCATGGTCAATGGGTTGCAAAAATATTAGGACTTATGTTCGGTGATGGCGCTCTTTACTTTGCAGTGAATATATGCATTGACCAGCTTTAGTTTAAAAGGTACATGCACATGAGAAGTTGATGAATTGGTGTTTTGATAGAACTTATCTCCCATTGAAACTGGTAATTTATCCGTCATATATTGAATGTTGCTGGAGCCATATTTTGATATCAGGTACAACTATAGAAAAAAGTAAAATATGTTTAAATACCATAAATCTTCTTCAGCAAATGAATTAAGTGTGCAATTTTTTTCTTCCGAACCTACGTCATCTTTATTATTGGAGATTGGGGATAAGTTAGGCTTGCGTTACGAAATCCAGAATCTTTAGACGATAATAAATATTTCGTTGTTGTTTTTTTTTTTTTTTTACAATTCTCTTTTTTATATCAAAAGTTAGTTTCCTGTAAAAATATATTATTTCAATTATTGCATACAGTACTAAAGCAATATGTTGATAGATGAATATCACTGGTGGTGATGATATTAGCTACCTTCAAAATCTTATTGTACAGCTTATTGTAGTCTAACATCATTATTTCACCCTAACACCATTGTATAAGGTCATAAAGGAATATTATGTTCAAAGTTTGATTGAAACAAAGTGAAATGGTTATTGAAGACGTTAAGATTGATCTACCATTAAGTATAAGTTTGTCACAAAGAAGTAAGAAGCTTATATTTGTTGTTGACTGAGTTTAATGCCAACAATTGCATTTTCTTTTTTTTACCACACCGGTATAGAAAGAGTTAAAATGTTTGTTTAATTCAGGTTTTGCTACCAACTGTTATTGACAGTGGTTTAGCTAGATTAACAATGATGTGTTTTGGTTTAACTTCAAATTTGCATAATGGTTAAATTTTTGGTTTAAAACAATAAACATGTACAAGTATCTCCACGTGGTTTGTTGTGATGCTATCATTTTTAAAATTAATCTTTTAAGGTAAATGATATATCAGGTAAATTTGTATAAAAAACTTAGAACAATTTCTTGCAAATTGACAACTCTGTTGTTTAGTTAAAGGGATCTTATTTCCTCTTTGATGAAGTTGAGTTAAGTGAATGTAATACAGTGTACGTAGTAAATGTTAGTTTAAATGTTCAGTAAAGCTTCACATTTAGAGGACCGGGATGTCGTGTGTAGAAAGCCCTTTTGGTTAGATTTAGGCAAGACTGTGACGTCACTAGCGATAAATAAGAAGTTAAAATTAATTTGGCCGCTTGGAGGCGCTATTAGGCGTGCTGCTAATTTTCCTGTTTTGGAAATGTTATGTTAACCGGAGATGCCATTGATTTTTTTTTCTAATTTCGATACAAGCCCAATGATGTGAGTAAACTATGCATGTTATCTTGAAGTTAAAGCCTTAATGTATCTTTCTAGCCTATTGGCTTTATACATTATGAGATTTAACTGACATTTGTGATGCCTTATAAATCAAAGGCCGAGAGTACACATGTATGTGAAAGTGCACGGGTTTGTGTGTATGTATTATGTAATGTACCTTGATAATGAATCTGGGGTATATGGGCATTTACGTTTAGGTATTGTTTAGCTATCAAATTAAAGATGAATGATTTGACATTATAAGAGGCATATTATAGAGTTTCGTAGCTCAGTTGGATAATTATAAGTGGGCATGCTCTCTACAAAAGGGAGACAAATTACCATGCAGCACTAGACACATTGGTGCAGTGCATGATTTGATTTGTTATGTCAAGGTTATGCCAAGGTTGTGATCATGAGGTATAGGCCTGTAAACTTCTACATTAATTAATCACAATTATTCAGTGCATATACGATGAAGGAATATAATGGTTTATTTAGTTGTACACGTGTGGAAAGGCCCACAGAGTATTATAGATCAAGAATATGACATTTGATCTTGGTTTAAGCAAATAACAATAGGAATTAATACAAACAAGTTAACTAGGGTTGCAGTATTGTGTTTCACTGAGGTGAAATTTATTACATCTCAAAAGATATTATTTCATGATAAATGAGTTAAAATAATGGCGACATATGACTAAACAAATGTTTATGTTTACATTAAATTGCAGATTGAACCTGCATTGTTTGCACGGTATCCTCACAGTTTGTCAAGTTCTATCGTCGATGGTGTCAAGGTGTTTTAGTATCCCAAACTTAAGGTTCATCTGTGAATTTTTTTAAAAGAAGCTAATTCAACTGATTTGGGTAGGTATGGGTATGGACAGCTACCAAAAAAAGGAAGGAGCGATGGGGGTTGGGGAGAATTTTTTTATTAGAGGTCAAAGGTCAATGACCTCTGCCTAAATCACTAAAAATTACATTTCAGCAACAAAATGTGGTATATAGATGATCTTGGTGTCAAAATGCACAGAATTACGAAAGAAGATGACATAGAATAACTACTGACCCTTAGAATAAAATCTTGACCTCCGAAAATGAGGTCAAAGGTCAAAAAACTATTTTATCTCTAAAATGTCATATTTATAACAGTAAAATTACCATATCATATAAAAATGAGCACAAACAAATAAAAAAGGCTAATTTCAACTTAGTGTGGCAGAAATGGGGGTATGGGGGTTATTACTTATTCCAAGAGCAGAGGGGGAGGGGTAAATTTCCTTTCTGAGGGTCAAAGGTCATTGAACTTGCACTAAAACACCATACATTGTATCTCAGCAACAAAATAAGGTATGTAGATGATCTTGGTGTCACAATGCACAGGATTACAAAAGAAGATGACATAGTATAACTACTTACCCTTAGAATAAAATCCTGACCTCCAAAATGAGGTCAAAGGTAAAACAAATATACGTTTTATCACTAAAATGCCCTATTGGTAATAGGAAAATTACGATCTTATATAAAAATGAGCACAAACAATCGAAGAAGCTAATTTCAACTTATTGTGGCGGGTATGGGGGTTATTGTGTTTTCCAAGAAGAGAGGAGGAGGGGGAAAATTTCCTTTCTGAGGGTCAAAGGTCATTGACCCTGCACTACAACACTAGAAATTATATTTCAGCAACAACTTGTTTTACATAGGCCTCAATGATCTTGGTGTCAAAATACACAGAATTATACTGGGAGATAAAAAAATAAAAAAATGGATTCTTCACAACCAAAATACGAGGTTGAAGGTCAAAATGAGGGGGGGGGGGGGTGGGGGGGGGGGAGGAGGGGGTTAAAGTTCATTAGTGTCAATTAGTTTGTGTCGGTAAAGTATATGTGCAATTTGCAGATACTACTCACAACTTAGAACTTACAGTAACTATTGGCAACACAATACAAATTAATAGTACTCAGTCTGTATCCTCTTCATCGCTACCAATAACTTCTTCTGCATCTATGCTTTCTGTTCAATTGGAGCAATGTCCACAGCACACTCCACATGCAGATACACATGACATGCCAGCTCTCATGCAGCTTCATTTCATGTTTTGACACTGCCTCTCCCCTTCCTTGCAGTTGTAACAAATTCCTTTAAGAAGGTTGTATGGCGCGATACCAACAGACAGCATCTTTGGTCTGATTTTTCTGTTGGAATCTAACTCCTATCCTTTTCCTTTGGGATCAAGAATAGTGTTGTCAAGATGTTTGGACATAAACAGCAAGATGCATGTTGTTGATGGAGGGTGGTTACTTTATCAGGTAAAGTGTTCCAGTGGTGCAACCATCAAGACTTTAGTTGATATATTATGTCGGGTATATGTTCAAAACAATTCAAGGATGCTACTGTAGTGGATGGTACGGGGAAGAATCATCAACGAAAGATCATGAACATATGCGGCGCCTGGTTGGGAAGCGTCACACCGGACTATATCATGTGACAGAGAGGTTTTCCTGGTAAATGAGAAGAACAAAGGAGCCTTATAATGACAATGATATCTGCAAGGATGGCAAGCCACAATATCACTGTACGCCAAGCAAAATATAATGGTGACACGCTGATCGTTAGGTCTGCAATAGACATGATCGGAAGTGTGAATTCCCCAGTTGTTGTTGTCGCCCAGGACACCAATATTTTGATATTGCTCTGCTATCATAGGCATATCCATTGTACTCATTTGTATTTCCAAGCAGGCTTTGATGGTCTTTACAACAGCTGTAGCATAGACAAACAAGAATTCCTCTTCAAGTATGGCTGGTCTGGAAACGACACTGTTTCATGCATTCATGGACATACCAAATGTGCTCTCTGCAAATGCAGATTTCCTGCCAGTGTCATTACTGCATTCACAAGTAACACTTTAACTGACTCCACAATTCGAACAGCTGGGTTAAAAGTAATTCAGATCGCATAATTATGGCTCTGGATACTCCCCTAGAAAAGTCTTGCCTATGAAGTTCAAGAAGCAAGCATCCAAGGGCAAAATCGATCCTGACCGCCTTCCACCAACAGAAGATTCAACAGCTCAACATTCCCTTTGTGACCATCTTCAAGTTGTGGTATGGAAGTATCTTGACACCTCTTTTCTTAATCCCAAAGGAAAGGGATGGGAGTTAGATTCCAACAAAAAACTCAGACCAAAGATGCTGTCTGTTGGTATCGGGCCAGACAACCTTCTTAAAGGAATTTGTTACAACTGCAAGGAAGGGGAGAGGCAGTCGGCCGTCAGATGGTAAAACGGTCTAACTCGAAATTTTGACTTTTTGAGGTAAATTCACTTTCCGGGTAATGTGAGGGCGCTATTTCCAATGATGCTATCGAGAAAGTCCCATCATGTCTTCTTTTAGAGATAATTTCCGCTATCTTGGTACTTTTTGTATTTTTCCTTCAGATTTGATGGTAAAACGGTCTATCTCTGAGTTAGCCCATTGCCGGTAATATCGTTTGGGGGTAAAACGAGCTATCTTTTACATAAACCTTTTAACCTTCTGAATTGAGATTTTTTAATCATCGCTGTCAGATGGTAAAATGGTCTATCTTCGAGTTAGTAGTATGGCAATAGTGTTTATGGTCTTTCTAGAAGATAGACCATTTTACCATTTTATGATGTGTAGTGGGAGTGTATTCATGTGCTGTGGTTAAACAGTCTATCTGCACAAAAATCTCATTTATTTTATAATTAAAACCCCAAATAAACACAAAATTCTTCAGTTATCAGTGTTTAATATGCTTCTTCTTGTCCCATTGCTAAAAATGGATTATACCCATCTCCTAAAAAAGCTGAAACCTCTAAACTTCAAAGTCATTTTTCTCAGAACAGCGATTTTCGAGTTAGACCGTTTTACCATCTGACGGCCGCAGTGTCAAAACATGAAATGCAGCTGCATGAAAGCTGGCATGTCATGTGTATCTGCATGTGGAGTGTGCTGTGGACATTGCTCCAAAGGAACAGAAAGCATAGATGCAGAAGTAGTTATTGATAGCGATGAAGCGGAAACAAAATGAGTACTATTAAGTTGTGAGTAGTGTTCTGCAAATGGTTGATTATAATGATTATAAATGCACATATACTTTACATACACAAACTAATTGACCCCCCTCCTCCCCCACTGCTCATTTTGACCTTCACCCTCGTATTTTGGTGGTGAAGACTCCATTTCTTATTTTGTTTATCTCCCAGTATAATTCTGTGCATTTTGACACCAAGATCATCAAGGCCTATGTAAAACATCACATGCTGTTGCTGTAATACAATTTCTAGTGTTGTAGTGCAGGTTCAATGACCTTTTATCCTCAGAAAGAGAATTTCCCCCTCCTCCTCTCTCATTTTGGAATAATAACCCACATTCCGCCACATTAAGTTGAAACTAGCCTCTTCGATTTTTTTGTGCTCATGTTTACTCTTATCGTCATCTTCCTGTTACCAATAGGACATTGTAGTGATAAAACGTATATTTTTTACCTTTGACCTTATTTTTGGAGGTCAAGATTTTATTCTAAGGGTCAGTAGTTATTCTATGTCATCTTCTTTCATAATCCTGTGCATTTTGACACCAAGATCATCTACATACCTTATTTTGTTGCTGAGATACAATGTATAGTGTTTTAGTGCAAGGTCAATGACCTTTGACCCTCAGAAAGGAAATTTACCCCTCCCCCTCTGCTTTTGGAATAAATAATAACCCCCATACCCCCATATCTGCCACAATAAGCTGAAATTAGCCTCTTTGATTTGTTTGTGCTCATTTTTATATGATATGGTAATTTTACTGTTATAAATATGACATTTTAGGGATAAAATAGTTTTTTGACCTTTGACCTCATTTTCGGAGGTCAAGATTTTATTCTTAGGGTCAGTAGTTATTCTATGTCATCTTCTTTTGTAATCCTGTGCATTTTGACACCAAGATCATCTATATACCATATTTTGTTGCTGAAATACAATTTTTAGTGATTTAGGCAGCGGTCATTGACCTTTGACCTCTAATAAAAAATTCTCCCCAACCCCCATCGCTCCTTCCTTTTTTTTGGTAGTTGTTCCTACCCATACCTACCCAAATAAGTTGAAATTAGCTTCTTTTAAATTTTTTCACAGATTGGCTCAATGTGTGGCTAATTTACGGTTACTATTTTGATAGTCACAGTCTGTGAAGATGTGTTATTACATAATCAACATTGTCGCGTCAAATGAATGTCCTCATCAACATACACTAGGTGGCGATGGTCATAATGTGATCAAAGAAAGACTTTTAGTATGAGTCCATCTGAAGTAGGGTTCATGGGTGCACAAACCCAGGGGCGGATCTAGCTTTTTGCTAAGGGGGGGGGGGTTGACCAAAATAATGACGATGCGGAGCATCGTTCACGAGCCGCGAAGCGGCGAGCCGATTTTTTGGGGGGTGTTTATTTGAACCCCGTAAGTGATGTTTTCCTGGCATCTATTAACACAATGGAGACCATAAAAAGCAGTGCATGATAACGTCTTTTTAAATCAAGTAACAGTTTAATACATAGTTATATCCAGAGTTATCATGTGTTTGGTTAAGTTACCAGATGAGTTGAATATCTTCTCACAATATTTGCACTTGAAAGGGTTTCTCTCCAGCGTGCGTTCTTTTTTCTTTCTTTTTTTCTTTCTTTTTTTCTTTTGTTTTCCTTTTTTTTTTTTTTGGGGGGGGGGGCCGCCCAAGGGGGGGGGGGGTTGCAACCCCCCCAACCCCCCCCCCCCCCTCTAGATCCGCTTCTTAACCCCTGCCAAGCGCCCCGTCACAAGCCATCTCATCCACCTGTCAGGAATAACTGCATCTCTACAGTGAGAATGCAAATCGCAGACAGTACGTGACGCCAGAAGGAACATACATTATTATAGCAACAATCAATGTACTCAATTCGCACTCCGAGCATCGAAACACAACTATCCGCAGCAGGCGAAAGAACAAAGTTGCTACGAAGCATTCAACAAATAACCGAGCACCAAACCCAATCACGAAAATCACGGCCCATTCATCGACACGTGTGTAAACATAGGCTGCACCGTCAACAAACATGTGTACTTTCTAATCATGCAAGACACCCATACAATACTTTGAAGTTAGTTGTTGTACAAATAAAGGTGCATGCGTGAGACTTGTTTGCATGTACTTATAATTCCAAATTTATCCGTGAGACGTAGGCCTAACATAAGGCAGGTTTTATTTGCCTTTATAAATCAGTATTGCTGTGAATGAAAATAGAAACATAAACATATCATATCATACGTAACATGTATTTCTTATCTCACGCAAAAACATATAATATTGTCACCAGCATATTGGGTGTTCAATATGACAAATAACTAATTTATTAATTCCTCACTATGCATATTTAGCATATTTAATTGTATTAAGCAAGATGCTTTGCATATCATATTACAATTCTATACTTTATATGTCTATCATTCAAAGTTTTCAAAATGTGTGTCGCGATTTTTGATGAAATAACAGGTACTATAAAAACTCAAAAGTATTATGTACACACATAAACGCATATAATCAACTGGGTATTCTTTGAAGTATTGAATTATGAGCAATGCACACTTTATGTATACATTTTGTATCACGAGAATATAAAGTATCATAATATATTTCGACATAACCTTTAAATATATTTCATTTATAATATTATATGAAGCAAACTAAAAGTGTAGTTTACATTCGTAAGTAATCGATGCATGATAAGAACGCGTAGAAAAACACTTCCTCTTTAAATAACATTAATGCATCAATGTTAACTTATATAAATATTGAATATTATCAATTCATTGAAAATAAGTTATTCTTGTAGTCATGCTGAGATGAGTACGCACTTTTTAAAACAAATAGCAGGAAGTATTGTAACGCCTAGTACACATTTGTAATTTATTAATTACAACAGGAGTCTTTCCGGACTCACTGAAAATAGCAAAAGTAATTCCAATATACAAAAAAGACGACTCTTCTCTAGTTTCAAATTACCGACCTGTTTCTATCTTACCAAGTATTTCTAAAGTCTTAGAAAGACTGACTTATAATAGACTGTATGATTTTGTAACAAAAAATGATCTATTGTATGAAAATCAATATGGTTTTAGAAAATTTCATTCAACGGAGTTAGCATTGTTACAATTATTTGATAGAGTGTCAAATGCCTTAGCTGATCATAAGCATGTTATTGGAGTATTCATGGATCTGAGCAAGGCATTTGACACTCTTGACTATACAATACTTATAAGTAAATTGGAATACTATGGATTGAGGGGTGTTGCTATACAATGGTTTACAAATTATTTAACAAATAGAAAACAATATGTACGTTATGATTCAAATGAATCAGAATTATTATCTATAACGTGTGGAGTGCCACAAGGGTCAATCATCGGCCCTTTGTTATTTCTGATATATGTAAATGATATTTATATATTCATCAAATGCACTACAATATATTTTATTTGCTGATGACACCAATGCATTTTGTTCCAATTCAGATTTTCAGATCCTTTTAAGAAATATAAACGCTGAATTACCAAAATTATCAAAATGGTTTAGAAGTAATAAACTGTCTCTTAATTTAAAGAAAACAAACTATATATACTTTCAGAACAGAAAAAATATTGATATTCCTGACATTGAAATTACTTTGGATGGTGAATTATTGAAAACAAAGGATAGTACAAAATTCCTTGGTGTTTTGATCATGAAAATCTGAGATGGAATAATCGTGTGCAATATATTTTTAATACTATTTCACGTAATATTGGTATTCTCTGTAAATTGAAATATTATGTACCTTCAAATATCTTGTTTATGTTATATAATTCATTAATACTGCCAAATATTTCATATTGTAACATTATATGGGCAAATTCGAAAAGTAACGTTGACACCAGTTTACTGTTACAAAAGAAAGCAATGCGTTTATGTACTGATTCTTCCTACCGCGACCACACCAATCCCTTGCTTTCAAAACTAAAAACTCTTAAAGTTGATGATATATATATATTCTACAAATAACACTTTTCATGTTTCGTTTACAAAATGGTCTACTACCTTCATATTTCCCCCCATTGTTTAATTTAAATATTGATCCTGTCGTGTGTAATTGTACTGTATTCATGTTCGTGTGTACATTGACTGTATATTCAACAATAATGTGTACTCGTCCATGACCTATAGCATCGTTTAGCCATTCATAAATGAACCTGCATTCAATCAGCAGATGTACGAGATTTATTGTATTATTACCAACGCTCCTTCTCTCCCCTTTCCTTTTCTTCTCTGCAAGTCAGTCTTTTCTATTTGTATATGTTATTGTTGTTGTATCTAAGTCGAGGGCTGCGGGCACGTCAAGCTACTTTGCTTATTCACTGTAGTCCTCCTGCATCTAATGTATGTTAATTATGCATTCAATATATTTGTTTAAATTCGTTTATTATCTGTATAAATTTATAAACACTTAAAATATTGTATCAAACCATATTGTGTTCATGAAAATGTATGATGAAAAAAAGAAAAAAGATGCAGAAACCAAAAAATCAAATTAAATAAAATCAAATCAAATATTAAAATATAAGGAACAAAAGTGCATTGATAGTTTATCAATACGATATTGTTTCAATACTAAACGATGACATCGTACTGTTTCGGAAATTTAAAATAAATAAGCTTATGAAGCATCACCAAGTATAATTCATAATCAATAATCAACAACGATAAAAATGGATATACTTGACCAAATTTATACGGCGTACCACTCTCCTTGGCGCCATTTTCTAGCTTAGAAGAGATCTTGGACTTGTTTGCTCCATTTTTACTTTTCTCGCAGGTCGACGAGCGTGTGGTCATCTATGATGAAGAAATTCTTTTTCTTCAGAGCCTCTCTATTTTTGTGCATTATTTCTTCTTTATCTCGATAGGACAGCCGCTTTATCAGAACACGATGAGGCCTATCCTCAATCTTTTCCCCATCTCTCTAGGCGCGCTCTCCTCTGTTTTCTATGTTTAAATGGGTGCAAATGATGTTTTCGAGTCCTCAAGTTTATGTATATTTGGGATCAACTTTGGGTCCAGACATTGTTGTGTAGAATATCTGAATGTTTAATTTCTAGATGGTAAAATCAGAATTCTAGTTGCATATTTTCAAAGTCCAAAATTGTTGAGCAAAAAATTGTGAAGAGCGCCATCTAAAAGACGTCTTGTCGGTGCTTCTTGAGGAATATTCTACCTGGGTTCCAAATAATGTCGCGACGGTGCATAAATGAATAAGGATCACATAACTTTCATGACCGAGTATCTAACTTCAGTCTAGTGTTTATTTATTTATTATTGTTTTACATAATGACCTTAATCTGCCCATTCGTATTTTGTAACCAGCTTCTCAATACCAAGACTTCCATTTACGCATGAGTGAATATAGCCATTTAACAATAAATGGGTCTATGAAAGGCATTGGCGGAAATGGTGCATCTGGTATTAAAATGTTTTGAAGAGCATTTCCACCTCGTAGAGTCAAATTTAAAGAATGAAAAAAAAAAGAGGAGGAAAAATCAACAATATCCTAACGGCGAAAAACACGAAATGAGAGGCATCTTTATTGACCTGTGCTCCTCAAATCCATGCAGTCCTGAAACTACAATACACATCCACAGTCAGGGGCGTCGCCAAAGGGGGGGGGGGGGGGGTGCGACACCCCCCCCCCCCACCTGTCAGGATTTTGTCGGTAAAATTGCGCTGCCGTCGGGAAAAAAAGAGAAAAGGGGGGAAAGAAAGGAAAAAAAGGGGAAAAAAAGAAAGAAAAGAGAAGAAAGAGAGAGAGAAAAGAAAAAGAGGGAGATGAGAAAAGGAAAAGAAAGAAAAGGAAAAAAAAAAGAAAACAGAGTAAAAGGGAAACAAAAGAAGCGGGGAATGAAAGAGAGGAGAGAGAGGGGAGGTAAGAGCCTGAGAGAAGAGGAGTGGAAGTAAAAGAGAGAAGGGGGTTGTTGGGTGGAGTCGTCTCGTAAAGGGAGCAAGAAAGACACGGTCAAATATGTTGCTGTGTCGGGTCAGCCGTGTCGGTATTCTTGCTCGATCCTCATGTACTAATATCAATGCAGAAGTTTGAAATCGGAGAGATGTATATTTAATTTTTTTCCCTACGAACTGTGACTTTTTATCCGCTGTGACGACTTCGAGAGTGACTACAACTACAATACTTGTATTTTCTCGAAGTTTCACTTTCCTAAAATATCAGCTAAGGAAATCAGAGGTTTAACATTTTCGGGGAAACTAAATTCAAACAAGGTTTAAGAGTCAACAACGGTACGACGAATCATTTTCCTTTCTCTATATTGTGATTAAACGCCAGAGATTCCGCGCTTCGCGCGGAAGGGGAAGCTTCATTTAGACGAGTCGAGAACGGTACAACGAATCGTCTTCTTTCTCTAATAATTTAAGGAAACGTCAAAGCTTCCGGGCTTCGCGCGAGAGGGGGAACTGAATTCAGACAAATAGGGCTTATTAAGCGTCGCAAACGGTACAACGAATCGTCTTCTTTCTCTAATAATTTAAGGAAACGTCAAAGCATCCGCGGTTCGCGCGAGAGGGGGAAACTGAATTCAGACAAATAGGGCTTATTAAGAGTCGAAAACGGTACGACAAATCGTCTTCCTTTCTCTATATTGTGATGAAACGCCAAAAATTCCGCGCTTTAGGCGGAAAGGGAAAATTTCATTTAGACGA
>JAVYIG010003599.1:0-57500 GCA_035222895.1 Strongylocentrotus droebachiensis | reverse complement strand
TGACTCAAGACATTTGTTCAGATTAAAAAAAAAAAAAAAAAAAAAAAACACAGTAGTGTACGTACCCTAAGTACCCCGGGGTTATATCGTTTTCATCATGGGATTTAATTTAATTTTATCCATGGAAGTTACATCCTGGGTTTCAAGCTGGTACCCCACGGTAAAATGCAATTGAATCTCACAGGCAACCAGTGTGAACAAAACAAAATATGATCGTTTTTCCTAAATCTTGTTAGCTCTGTTGTTTTCGTAAACATTGTGTCATGAAAATTCTTTAAAATCATTTAATAGAAGTAAAACACCGGTTAAACAAATACTAGGACATGATTTCTCGAAATCGACCAATCGGCATCAAAATCAGGATAATTAGCACGGGCATTGACCCAGGTGCGGATCCAAGGGGATGGGGGCCCCCCTCTGGCCAAAACAAAGAACAAAAACACGGGGGGGGGGAATGAAAAAAAAATTGTGACCAAAACATTACCTTTTCCTTTTTGCTTTCAAATCTCCGAGGGCAAAAAAAGAAGAAAACAAATGTGCTCACTAACCGCCCCCCGCCCCCCCCCCCCCCCCCCACCCCCCCCCCCCCCTCTCACTGAGCGAAATATTAGCCGGCACGATTTTCAAAATTCAGCACACTAAATTTCAAATTGATTATACATTTGGGCCTCTCTCCTCCCCCCCCCCCCCCCCCTCCTCTACCTTCATTCGTGTTTGGAAACCGTCATATTTTACCGTCGAGGGCTGTTCCATCATGATCTTAACATGCGTAAGTGCATTGTATACAGTTCAGCGATATAGTTACCTCATACTCCACTCCTCGCGCTTCATCTGCTTCATTCACTAATAAGAGCATACACATTCCTTCCACGGCGTATGCTGTCCCTTGGCCCTCGCGACACAGAAAATGGGGAAGGGGCGGTAGGAATGTATCAATCCTGTATTACACAGCCATTGAGATAAAACATAAATAGAAAGAAGGGTGGAATGGGGCATTTGCCTCTGAATTATACCGGAAAACGTATCTCTGTTTCAAAGCTCTTTTTCAGCCATTCAGATATTCCAAACGTCACTGTTGGCTGTTATAATGGTTTTGAATATGTAACTCTTGTTATCATAACATTTGATAACTCTAGTAATATTAATAGTAATAAAACAAACTATAGGGATGAGAAGGGTAGCCAAACCCGTTATCCCATTAGGTGTCAGCAAGTTTTGCAAGCATTAAGTTAATTTGTTTTCCTCTTTTTAGAGAGGTAATTGTTGCCAGTTTGATTTTTTTTCCTTATACAATATAGAATAAGATATTAGCAGATAAATTAATTTGTGAACTTGTAGTGCTATTGGAGGTATGCACATTTAGGACATTACATGTAGACAATATTTCTGCATGATTACTGAGTAGGCATGTTTTATATAATTATAATCATAAACAAAATAAGCGCTAACAAACTCAATGTTTTTACACCTTTGATACATAAACGGTATAATATGCTGACTGTTATTCTGTAAGCCCAAAGGCATTTTTTTTGGTCTAGGATGTGCCCTTAAA
The DNA here is from genome assembly GCA_035222895.1 of Strongylocentrotus droebachiensis. Taxonomy (NCBI): domain Eukaryota; kingdom Metazoa; phylum Echinodermata; class Echinoidea; order Camarodonta; family Strongylocentrotidae; genus Strongylocentrotus; species Strongylocentrotus droebachiensis. The sequence continues at coordinate 55,948 of JAVYIG010003599.1, read as the reverse complement.
AGTTTTGCCGCTATATAAAAGAATATAGTATTTAAATGAATATTGTGTATTTGCTGTGTTTAAATTACTGAAGGTCTATTTTGCTGTCAATTATCATAAATATTGGATGTTTCATTTAAGACGGCCGTTTTTCCAAGTTTCTATATTTACATTTAAGACTGTTTCATCGAGTTCCCATAAAGAGTTGCAATTATTGGAATTCCACGGTGAGAGTACCATTTAGTTGCCGTCTCGTTTTCGTGGGTATCACCAGCAGTCTCACGTTTTCCTTCCCGCTTCGTCGCCTCAACTCCACCGTACCAAGGCGTGACCAAAAATCTGTCAGTGAAAATCATAAGTGATTTCAACTCAGCTCTACGGTCTTCGTCAACAGTATCCTTACCATTTAACTCTCGTGGCATAACGTTCTTCAGTCTTGAACAATTACCATAGTCCAAAGACTCTAGACATCTTTTGAATTTGTTCCGTTCGGAATCACCGATATATCTACATCTTATTTAAATCGTTAAATAAATGTCAACAGCTGATATTTCATACAGGGCTTGATTTTGTAAAATGATTCATATTCTTGATTTTGCCGATTCATTTGTTATATATGAAATAAAGTTCATTTTAACTTTAATTTACCAAAAATATCTTGAGTCATTTGTGTATGTTGTAAATTTAATCTTCAATCTATTTAGGTGAGAAACACACGTACATCGTGACAATGGCGTTCTTTGCAATAAAACAAGACGGAGCCATTGTAATGTCGTTGTGTGTTTAGGCACACACAATAATCATGTGCCAATTATTTTTCTTTCTTATCGGATTCGTATTTTGTTCTGCTAGTAAGTATACCACAAAATAAGCTGATTTTTCTTGGGTGTACACGCCGTAATAGGTCATTGATTGATCAATGGCATCTCTTTCATTTTTCCTTTTCAAACTTTTCAATACGGTTTCGTATTCGGAGCAGCGTACAAAATACGACTTTTTATTCAGCGGCTAAAATGCCTTGTAAAGGTATGAATGAATAATATTTATGTTTAAGCTTGTACATGGTATATTATTGGATAAAGTAAAACAAACATTAAAAAGTATTCGCCACTTATTTCTTTCCATGAAACAATGTTTATGAAAATATATGATCAAATGAAGGGTATTTATTCCTCCCAAAACCTTAAACAAGACACTTCTTGAGCAGTAGAAGTATCGCGAAAGAAAGAAATATTATTTTTGTTTAGATGCTGGAGACCAAATTATTGTATGTTCAAAAATATGTGATGGTTACGGACTAAACAAGGACCATAATATTATTGGCACCTCAAAATGAATTTCCATTTTGTGATTCACTAGATGAAGGATCGGCAACTCCACCTATACAGACCTCTCGAAATCTACCTGATGATGAAACATCTCACAACTGCATACCAACATCAACAAGCGGTGTTAAGGTGAATTAAACTTATTGATAACCTTACATATGAGTGTTTGAACAGTTCATATATTTAATGAGCAAAATAATATCGCAAAGATCTCAAAGAATTAAGCCCAATAAGGAAAATGTCGATACCCTTTGTTTGTTAAAAGTCATGTTCGGAATACGATAAACGTCATTGTTATATTCGCAAATTATGAGATAAATTAGTCAAATTTTTAATTTGGCTTATTTCTTTGACAGTATTTGATCGTATTCATCGTTTTTGTATTTGTTTGTTCATTTATATGTGTTCGTTTGTATGTATTTTGTGACTGATCTGAAAGGATGAGATGAGATTAAGTTTCGTGTAATCTTCCTCTTGTTAATTCATGAAGTAGACAACGGTCTTGTACTTCACCATCAGTCATAATTTCTCCTTTGCAGTCTTTGGACCTCACCTTTGACCAATCAGACCTCAGAAATGCGACCCCAGCTGTTTCTGAAATACCCCATATACCTACATGGATATGAAGCCTATACTGAACTGTAGATCCCGAGCTGGTACTAGATAACAGGTCTCCTATCCCGCCACTTCAGTTGACGATCTTGGAGATGCTGTATTTTACAGTAGCCCTACTTGCGTACGAAAGCAAGTGAAGGCACACTCCAATCTGACGAAGGAGCCTACCTATGTTAACGCCGAAGGTGCGTCAACTTATTGTGAAATGAGTACAGATAGGCGAAGAATTGTTAAGGATCACAGTGATGGTCTTGATGATGTGTTTACAACTTACCTTTAAATAAAGGGAATTGAAGTGTAAATGGGTTCAATCAATGTTACTTACCATATCATTATAGTCAGTATGTTTACAACCTTTTCCTGTAACGAACACAATATACGAATTGTATCTTAATCAAAGCAATGGTGTAAATTATATATTCCAAACATTGTTATGAATAACGATGATGGCCGTGATTGTGTGTCGACAACGTACCTCTAAATTATTCATTGGTTACCTTATTACTTCCGAGTTAAAGAGACAATTGGTCGTATACTTTTTACTGTTTTCAAACACTTCTCTTCTTAGTATACAAAGCGAACTTTAATCATAGGAATGATGCAAATGACAAGAATTTCAAGTTTCAATGAATACAAAACATTTGAACTTGTGTTTGTCAAAATGTCACTATTATTTATGAATTAGAAATGTGACTTGTACATCTATCAACACAATGGTATGAACAGTTTGTTTTTGTTAACCTGCACGCTTTCCTTCCTCTTAATAGCAAACATTGAATTTAATCGTAGTTAGGATAAAACTAGTATGAACGTCAACTGTACATGCATTTGAAATTCGATTGCATGTTTTTATTGTGAATGTACATTTTTTATAACATGTTTCGCATCCTTCTTTGATTCTAATAATATATAAACATTGTCTATTGTTCCGGCTTGTTCGGTTTTGGGGTGTGGTCTGTGGGTGCTGGCTGGCACTGTGAAGCACAGTATTGGCATCTTACCTGAGGTCCTCTTTCAATCTGTTAATGATGTGAGTTTACTGTCAGTGGCATACACACAGTATGTATCATATTATTACATGTTCAATGCTGCATCCAGTCATTGTTATTATCACTCAACAGCTGTTGTTATGGAGACAAATGTATAATGCAATAAAACGCCATACTGTGGGTAAAAATAACATTATATTTGATCAATAAAATAATTATAATAATTATCAGTTTTCTCTCAACTTATTGTTGTGTATTAAGCCTAGTAATGACGATGAGATATGAAGGAATCTTCCATTCACTAACAAATATCTAAGGCGATAACAAATTTATTTCACCGGAATACTTATTAAGTGGGTATTGCAATGGTATAATATATCACATCCCAAAGTAGTATAGGGTACTTCATTGCAATTTCATGTTCACATTATTTAAAAACTTTAGTCCGATGTTTATATAAAGATATGGATATATTTTATTTAAAGTATCGCTCTTGTACTGTATGTAAGATCGACATGAGGAAGTCTGTCCAAATGTATAATGTTTTATTTTCATTCTAACACTTGAATTTACTTATGACGTCCATGGTTTGCATATAAAAAGTAAATTGCTAACGAAACGTGTAAAATAAAACAAATGTTTGTAGCTATCATTTTATCAGTGAAAAATGAAGTATCACTTTATGAAAGTAGAGTGACAGTTTTAAACACTTTATTATATACTGAGAGTAGAATTGATATATTGCCATCTCCACTTGTCTGTGAAGTATTTGATATGAAATATCAAGGGGTGCGGTATAGATACCCCGACACTTTTGTGTGTTTGATAACATATTTTAAATACGCTGAGTATATTGAAAAATAACTTTGCAATACACACTCTCATAAAACGACTTGTCTAGTACTAGTTGCAGTAGACTACTTGACGCAAGCTTGCATAATATAGGGCTTACATGGCCGACTTTGTGTCCGTTTGCACTTTCTGTTATTTGATTCTTTATTTGTTTACGTTGATCTTTATACATTATATCTATTCTTAGGTACACATTAAATATAAATGACTGTAATATTATTCAAAAAATGTTTTTTGACATGATATAAAAATATTGGAAATAGATTTATAACGTCCTGAAATGTGTTAAAAAATAAACCTCACTCCCATCTTCAATAGAGTAGTGGGTTTGCGTGAGATATATTTATAGGCCTCATTGCGACTTCACCTTCATCCCTTCCATCGGAAGAGATTAATACGCCACTGCTTGTCCTTGTAATTATGATTGGGGGCTGCTGGGTTTTCATGAAATCACAATAAAAACGAAACCAAAAATAAATGAAACTTTCAAATCTGATCAAATCCTGCATGAAGATATTTTATTTTGTTGGCAATGACAATCAAAAGGTTTCAAAACAAAAGTGAAGATATAATTATCATTATCACTACTTAATCTTACTTCAAGTGTCAATGCATTCTATCATGGTTTTGGGCATTCAATTTAATTCAACATAAAATGAATATACATAATATCTGTATCAATGTATTTGTATAATTGTAACATATATAACATTTTGTTAGGTCTCTTTATATATTTTCTCTTGCAATACATGTATAAATGCTTAGTTACTTTCGTCTCAAGGTACTCAGGGATAACTGAGTTTTGTGAGCATTTGAAAGAACATACAATTGAAATGGCAAAATAATCTATGTTTGATCAATATCCGTTCAGAGACGGCTGAAATATCCATAAATATAATAATTTCTAATAGGTGTGGGGCCCTTACATATATTCGGTAATTTTGAACCAGCCGTTGAAAAAAAAAGATAGCGCCTTCTACGTTTTATTACAGCCAATGCCATTGTTTGCTTTTTGTTGGCTTTTCCTGTTGGTTATAATAAGCACAACCGGCTGATCCGTGTATTTGTATTATTAAGTAATTAAATAATTAACGGTCACCGTATTTATTTGAAAGTGGAGCTGAATTGGTATGATCACATTTAATCTAAAATTCACACATTTTGCGGTCTAAAATTACCTTCATGGCATTTTAAGGTCCTAAATGGGCACTAAATAAGAATAAGAGCAATAACCATGCACTTTGAAGGCATTTGCGGTCTTAAACAAGAACTCAACTATCCCTTTACTTAATGTAAATCAAATAAGTCATTAATAAATAAGTTAACATATACATGTTGTATCATAATAATACACAGACTCATAGGGAATTATATATATGTATTTTTCGTCGGTCATAAAAATAAACGTGTTTAAAAACACAAACATGAAACGCTGAAAAAGATGCGTTTTGTATCATGATTCTGCAGAATCACGGTCGCTAAAATTCGATTGAACGGACGGAGTTCTCAATCATGATTGTATGACGAAGCCTTTTCCGGTTATGGAAAAACCGCGCGCCCGCTTTGCATGCAATTTGCGTTCACTATACCATGCTCTTTATCGTGGCCTGTTCCGTTATGTTATTCCTTGTTTTCCTTTTATCATTTTCTCTTTCTGTCTTTCCTTATGTTATTCTTTGTTTCTTCCTTCTATTCTTGTGTTATTCTTTGTTTTTTCCTTCTATCACCTTTTCTTATGTTATTATTTGTTTGTATAATTCTATCACTTTCTCTTATGTTATTCTTTGTTTTAATAATTTTAACACTTTCTCTTTCTGTCTTTCCTTATGTTATTCTTTGTTTCTTCCTTCTATTCTTATGTTATGCTTTGTTTTATCCTTCTATCACCTTTTCTTATGTAATTCTTTGTTTTAATCATTCCATCACTTTCTCTTTCTGTCTTTCCTTGTGTTATTCTTTGTTTCTTCCTTCTATCACCCTCTTTTATGTTGTTGATTATTTTCATCATTCTATCACGATCTCTTTCTTTCCTTCCTTATGTTATTCTTTGTTTCTTCCTTATATCACATTCTCTTTTTGTCTATCATTGTGTTATTCTATGTTTCTACCTTATATCCCCCTTCTCTTATGTTATTCTTTGTTTTAATCATTCTATCGACTTTCTCTTTCTGTCTTTCCTTATTTTATTCTTTGTTTCTTCCTTCTATCACCTTTTCATTCTTTGTTTTATTATTGCGATCTATGCTCAAAACAGCAGTCGACAGTCGGCCGTAAACGATTCCAGAAAGCGCGCGCCGAAGTTGGCCTATACTTCCTGAGTCATACTGCGCAGTGTGATGCGCAGTGGTTGGGCTCGAAATGAGCTAGAATCAGCGTTGACGAAAAATCGCTTGAACGCAAACCGCAGTGACCTTGTTTTTTGTAACGGCGTTTTGATTTGTGATTCATGTTTGTGATTCTAGCTTCGAAAAAATCTATTAAACGCACCCTTGGTTAACGTTTTATTTAGATTTTTAGATTTTTTACACAAGACTAGGAGGGACCAATGGATAGAAGAGGATTAGGGAAAGATTGTGAATGTTTGTTTATGTGTATATGTGCATGAATGTGAGAGAAAGAGATATATTCGGGGGGGGGGGGGGGGGGGTAATGACTCGAATGAAATAGAGGAAAAGGCAATCGTAAAATATGAAATGAACAGAAGACAAAAGAGACAACAAAATTATTCTAACTGAGATAATGAAGCGGAGTAGAACGGCGTTGTTCAGGTGAATTAAACTTATCGATAACCTTTTGCATGTATGTTTCAACAATTTATATGATTACTGAGTAAAATACTATCGCCAATATCCCAAAGAATTTCCCCACATAAGGGAAATTTCAATTGCATTTGTATTGTCTAAAAGTCATTTTCGTATTATGCAATAAAGTCATTGTAATATTCGCACATTAAGAGATAAATTAGTCTAACATGTTATTTGGTTGGTATTTATGACAGTGTTTGGTTGTACCCATTATTATCTTTTATTCATATGTGTTCTTTTGTATGAATCGTTTGAATGATCTGAAAGGATGATTAAAAAGAAAGCTCCGAGAGGAGCAGAAAGAGATAGAGATATATATTTGGACACATGAGGGAGAGAGACAGATGATCAAGTACTATATAAAGAGTTACAAATGAGAAAGAGAGAGAGAGAGAGAGAGAGGGTGAGGGAAAATATTTAAACTTAACTTTATTAACTTGCAATGACATTAAATCTTTTTGTGAGCATAAAATTAAAATCTGGCACAGTGCGCTGTTTTTTTAATACAAATGTTTGGACAAAATTAATTGTTTGTGCAACTTTGTCGACCATATTGCATTTAAATTATAAGCTGCTGTCAAATAAAAACTCTTATGGTAAATCAAATATGTGAGTACTAAAGTTTTAAATGTAATCCTACATTGAAATGCTTATTATCGTAGGGGTGTCGGGGTAAGGTGGTTCATTCAATTGGCCCTCAATCTTAGAATTCAGGGTTCGAATGCCAACCCGGTTCTATCGTTCTTTGACAAGGTATTAATCTTTGTTTGCCACTTTCCACTCATGGGTAAATGGGTACTAGGCAATTGACGGGGTTTAAATTATGATAATAATCTCAGGGCCTTCATGAAGAACAACTAGGATACCGGCGATACCTCCCTGGGTAAATATAATTATCATTATAAATACGATGCAAGGTAAATACCATCAAACCAATGAACCTTTGTTGATCATAATTGATTTGACAGATAAAATTTACAATTATGGTCCAGTCACTTTAACGAGATCAACCCCAGACCGACAAGAGACCAAACAACGATTTGCGGGTAGAAGCAGTTCTTACAAATATAAAGAAAACAAGAGGCCTAAGTCTATAAAAATGAGGTAAAAATGATTTATTAGGAAGAAAAGCAGACAAGAATTCGGAAGAGAAAAGAAGGGACGAAACAATTGTATCAACCATTTCATTCATGAAAGAATGATTTAAATGTAACTAATTTTATATAGACTTTGAATAATGCTTGGATTGTTTAATACTTGTTAATCAATGTACATTTTCATACTATGTACGGATAATCTTTGTTTATGCACTGTGTCATACTATATGTAACTATTTCAATACACGAGTACGTAATTAGCAGATCGTACAAGTATCTACTTACATTCACATCTATTTTACTTGGAGAAATCTTACTTTTTTAAGGCTCTTGAATATCATTATCCTCATTAAATTGATTCCCCAGTTGGTTTATCAGGACCTAATTAATAGGTCCTAACTAAGTCTCCGTCAGAGCATGGATATATTAACATATGTATTGTCAAAGGAATGCAATTTGGTACAGCATTGACCTTCCTGTGTAAAATTGAACTTATATCTTTGATAGATGGCGCTGTTCACCTTGTAGTGAATATGTGCATTGACCGGCTTTAGTTAAAAAAAATATCTACACATACAATGTTGGTTAATTGGTCTTTTGCTAAAGCTCTCCCAATGATACTGTGAGTGTATATCTAATTAATGGAATGGTGTCGGAGGCCTAATTTGATATCAGGTACAACAAAAGGAAAATAAATATATAAAATCATATCTTTCAATATACAAAGTGGGTGAGCAATATTTTTTTTTTCTCCGAACCTACCGTCATTCGAATGATAAGAGATTGGTGATTAGTAGGGGTTGCGTATTAATATCCTGAATCATTAGACGAGATTGACGGCCCACGAGACAAGGATAATATTCACGCCATGGACCTGTAGCAGCACCCCTTCTGTGGAACCACTTGGAGTTGAGAACGACATCATCATTAGATAGTTTCATATCGAAGTTTAAATTATACCTTTTTAGCAATGCTTGACAGGAGAAAATGGCCCTTATTTGGACTCATGTTCCTCATCTATTTTTCTTGTGCAGCCTTTGCCATTTCATTTCCGTTCGCATTGTATTTTTATTTCCACGAGAGTTGACACAGATAATGGATATGTTATCGTCATACTCTTACTATGTACGCTCAGTTAATAAAGAAAGTGGATACTAGTTACACACCTAGAAATTAGGGTGAAATTCTGCTATAATAACAGCACCATCTGCCAAATACTCGTAGGCGGATGCCAATCTGCACCCCAGTTGCACCCTTTTTCTTAGTGTGTATAATTCGATATTTAAATAAATATCTAATGTAAATGTATCATTCATTAATCAAAATAAACATAAATTAATCCTCATTAAGATGATATGCAATTGGAATCATACCATTCCCGCATGATTGAGTATAGTCATTTAACAAAAAATGGGTCTCTAAAAACAATTGCAAAAGTGAAGCATCTGACCAATCAAATGTTTTGATGAGCATTTCCATCTCATCGTGGCAAATTTAGGCAATAAATAAAGGAAAAAAACAACAACAACTCAATGACGAGACACACAAAAGGAGAGGCATCTTGACCCGATCTTTTAACAAATCATGCAGTCTTGAAACTGCAGTTGACATCCATATCATTCTATGTAATGCAATGTTGAACATGAATATCTTACGGATGCATATTTGCATTAAAGTAGATATTCATTGATTTTAAAAACTAACTTTATTTTCATTATTGCAAAGTTGAAACTCTGATTCGACAAGGTTATCAAAATTCAATGCTTGGAAACATTCGAAGTAATAATTATTATAAATTACAAAACGCTTAAATACAGCCCCGGCATAGCACCTGAAGAGCTCTCCGAACGCTGCTGAGATGTGTGAGATCACAGTATGGACATGACTTGCACAAGCAGACGATGTCCCATGACATCTCACACATTTTCAGTGCCTGTGTTTTCATCTTCTCTCGAGTTCTTTCTCTTACTTCACTACCGTCAGGCTAAATGTATATTCTATTGCCTCACTCTAAACCCCGCGCATGGTTTTATTTTGATGAAAAATGCAGCGATACAAAAATAAAGGAATCTGTCGCTTTTAAACAAAATAAGACGCCATTGTATATTCAGCTGCACACAACGGGGTATGTTCGGCGTTTCAAGAGGGAACAAATGCCGTCCTTAATATCATTCCGGAGGGTTTCCAATTTGAAAGTCTGGTTTCTTTGATTGTTAATTAACCCCTATCCTGTGTATTTACAAGCAAAAGATTTTAGTAATCAGAATCAGGTCATATCCCCTTTTGAATGGTTTGACATGCCATTACATTTATATACACTAAACTCATTATAATTTGAGAAATAATAGCTTTGCAATTATGTTCATTCTCTATTGGATGTCGCCTGCTTGGGCAGTGTTGGTCCATATAGTGACGTCATTAAAACACGTTATTTTTCCGGCGAATCTCTCGTATATCCCAGCTGCTATGCAGGTGGTTGTATTTGTATTTTTATAAATCACCCGATATGTAGTTGACCTAAAACTTGTACGATGGCCATCTGTTAGCTTACCAGTTTCTAGTGATCCATTAGTTGAAATATTTGTGATCTTCTCTGAATTTCACCTTTAACATTCGAATGGCTACTTGCTCTATTTCTGCAACTTTCTTAATCAAATCTTCTAACGGTTAAACGGATATGTTCATCCAAGTGTGAAAGTACAAAACTTGATCTTGACTCATGTTGGGAGAGTATTAATTCTCCTTTAATACGATGTATATTTTATAATATTTAGTTAACGATTTACATGACAATTTTGAACAATAAAGAGAGTCCACTTTCTTTGTTCACTGAGTGTATATACTACTACTACTACTACTACTACTACTACTACTACTCGATGAATTATTATCGGTAAATAAGCAGGCCTTGCATTGGTTGCCCGAATTCTCCGTCTCCAGCCTCCTTTGCTCATTGTTAGTGCAGCTCGCGGGGTGCAGCTGTCAGATTGAGCTCCCTTATATATCTGTTAATGTTATCCATCCAAAGATTTGGAGGGCAAAGCACGTGGCCGATACAAATCATTAGCAAATACATGTATATCCCTTCAAATGGAGACCGTGAAAGGGGAGACCTTGACAAAGAACGGAAGCCGCTGTCGCAGTGTCTTCCCCGCCATGCACGCGAAAGTTATTGTTCACATGGACTTTGTTCGTTCGCCACTCTCGACTTGATTTCAATCATTACCAAAAAAACTGCGGTAGCTTGTGTTCCAGATGAGGTTCAATTTTTTAAACCGAAGAATAGAACTGAATTGAATTTATTTTCTTCTGCAACATACAAATAAATATACATTTACAGTACTGTGATACAACACATATACAATATATAGCTCATTGGTCTAACGTGTATACAATGTAGTAATTATCAATGTTTACATTAAAATTAAATGTAACTTCGACACACTACCAATAATTATTCATCTAGAAATATGCACAAGGAGGGCAATCACAGCAATGAAATGAAAATATGGAGGTAAATTTAAAAAGTACAACAATACAAATCTCGTAATCATCGCAGTTTACCTCACTTAATCTCTTCTTCCTCCCAATGAATTAAATTTTGATTGAATAAAATTACATGGATACTTTAAGCTAAGAATCGTTTGTGGTCATATCATTGAACGTTCCTAATATCATATACGATGTTGCATACGTAATATCTTATCCGCGGAGCGAGGTCATTTCATGAAACCTTTTTTTGAGCAAAGAGATCAGTTTGATCAATGACATACTGTGTATCAGTCGCTGTATTATGCGGGAAAATGTATTAGTCATACAGAAGGCTTTTAAAGTACCCGCATCTATCGTGTTTACGAAATTTTCACGAAGTGACGGTAGTGAGAAAAATCGTAACGCAAAGTGAATGCAATTTTTTTTCACTACCGTCACTTCGTGAAAACAGCGACTACGTATCAAAACCGATACAGACCTATACAGGGAAGTTCTATGTAATTCTGAATATATATTAATAAATTATGTGCAATTCTAAGCTCTTTGTTATGAGATCATTAATTTTGCAGCTGCCTGTATTTGCAACGGCTGAAAGACAAACGTGCAATTTCATATAAGATTTCTTACCCACACCCCCCCCCCCAACACACATTAATTAAAATAATAATTGTGTGTGTGCGCGTGAATTTACATCTTGCATGTGTGCGTGTATGTTGAAAGTACAATGAGTGGCTCATTTCAATACCGTATAGCTGTTTTATTCGGATTTTGTTCCAAATTTTACACATGTGTTTTTTTCTTTTTCCTTTTTATATTATATGAAAACAACTTAACATCAGGGTGAATTTTCAAGTTTCAATAGATCAAATAAAGATTGGTAAATTTGTGACTAATCTTGCGACGTCTCCTCCTGCACTAAAGAGACATCCTAAAAATTATATTATATTTGAAGAGATATTTTGATCAAACATACACCTAAACCCAAGAGAGTCTGATATAATTTCGTTTAAATGTCTGATATGAGTTGCAATAACAATCGTTACCTTCAAAGGCATAGACCAGCTTTGGAAAGTGAAATGGAAGCTCTTTTTACAAATCATGTGAAAGAATATGTTTGACTAATACGAGATGATACAAATTTTGCCGGGAAATCGCCTACTAATTGATATATTTGGTAAATCATTATATCTATCTGGACCGAATAGTTATCGCGCACGTGTCGCGTAGTCCCATACACATCTTTCTGTGTACAGTGCTTGTAACTTTACCAAGACTGGGCAACATTTCTTATGACTTTGATGATTCCAGAACCTTGCAGTATACACACCAATACTTATATGCTACATGGTCATCCTCTTCTGATCGATTTCACAACGTTTCTTTCACAATGCAATCGCATGACCAGAACTGGTCATTATCTTTAAGGGGGATATTGCTCTCATAGGTTGCTTCCTGTTATAATAAAAGCTTTCTGCCTAAAAGGATGCATGTTCTTTTTTTAGATACACGTATTTGAAGCATATTCAGACTTACAATATTTAATGATCGTTGTCTTGGTTTAAATTTAAATAATTAAATCTTTATGTTATATAGCACCCTCTCAAGACTGATATTACTTCAGCTTCAAAACAATGTTTTTATCTCAGTACAATCGACCGATTTGCTATGCTCGTTTGGAAATTATATATTAGAACTGCATATTCTGAGATTTTCATGGTCGCAGCTACCATGGAATGGCATTAGGCGCTATTTGAAATATTTGAAATTCACCGGGAGCACTGGTAAATTTTTAGTTTGTCAATTTCTCGGAAGCAGAAGTGTTTTAGGGGCTATAATTTCTAATGGTGGAATAATTATATTTACCACAATTTATGGAAAGATTTTGACAATGTTTTATTCCTAATAGATCTAGATAATAGAATACATTCTCAAATATCGTTATTGCTGTGTGTATCTGTGCGTATCTATCGCACTCAGCCTAACGTCTCCGTGGAATAGATACAAACGAGCTCAACTCGAGCGCGGATATATCTAGACCGAATTTTTCTGTCTCTTTCGTTCGTTAGCCTCTGATTTGGGTAGGTCGGCTCTCTCTTTAGAGACAGAACAGCCCCATACGCTGTAGTGGCCGTGCGTTTGTACTAAGAAACGTTACACAAAACTTGGCCAAACTTAATCCCTAATTTTGATATTTTACCGGATGCGTATCCGATGCATTTAAAGTCCTAAATTAGCTAAATACTTAACTACTTCGGTTCCACTTACCAACTTGACTGGAATAATCCGTTTAATGGTCCATTTTTAGGAAATTATGGGTCAAGATCGACATCCATGAAGAAAATCTTGCAGTCGAGTCTCATTCTTTCTAGTCTACGCCGAAGGCAAAATGATTATAACGGAAAAACTGTGCACGAGCTACGAGTTCGTAATGACAGTTCGTTTGGCCAAGTTTTGTGTAACGTTTCTTAGTACAAACGCGCGGCCACTACAGCGTATGGGGCTGTTCTGTCTCTAAAGAGAGAGCCGACCTACCCAAATCAGAGGCTAACGAACGAAAGAGACAGAAAAAATCGGTCTAGGATATATCGTGTAATGAACTCATGCGCATGCATCATTTTTGATTGAGAAATGGAAGTGGCTCTTATTAGAAATAAGAAGGGGGCACGTGTCAACACAAAAAGGGCACCTATCAGAGGTGATAAGTGGCATTCATCAAAGAAGAGGAAGGGGCCCCTTTTTCTACCAAAGAAAAGGCGCTTGTTAAAAGTAAAACAGGCTCCTATTAGAAATTAAAAGAGGCACTTATCTGAAAAGACTCTCCGGTCATTACATACGATAATACAAATAACAAAATGTTGATAAAACGTTTGCATTCTTTTATCAATACGCGCACTATATAAAAGCCTCCACAAGGGATGACCTACTCTAAAACGGCTTCAGCGCAAAGACTACGTAATTTTCGAGAGTGGACTGCTGTCGCCATGGCCGATCCATTTGCAATGCCGTCTGAAGCTATACACCACTACTTACTCGTATTTCATATTCCCCGTTACCATGTGAATTCGTGCCACTCTCGATATTCCATTCACCTTTGACTTTCATCTCTCTCTCTCTCTGCCCAATGGTTGCTGTTTCATATTATAGTCATGAAACCGATGAGTCTTTTTTTGTCTGTTTACTTTTTTTAAATTTGTTTTTACTTGGGGTTAAATAAAAACACTATGGTAATGTTATCTCATGTTCATGACTTAAAGTAGAGTACATAAAGTGTAACCACTGGTTCATATTTTAAATAGAAATGACCAGATTCAATCCCATATCTTTTCAGGATGCATGAATCTCAACTACATTCACATTTACACTACCTTGCTAGGCACTACATTTTGTGTGGATTGTATTATTAGGTACATCTTGTGCGATTCTGTTTTCGCTCTAGCGTATTTCTATGTTCTCTTTTCGCCTCTTGCTCTTTAGCTCCCTGTCTCTCCCTGTCTCTTCCTGTCTCTCTGTCCAGGGGCGGATCCAGCAGGATGCAAGGGAGCGGGCCCAATTCGTGAGAAAATGTTGAGCGGCGAGTCAGCCAGCAGTCGAATAAAAAAAAAAGGGGGGGGGGTGATCTTATTCCAAATTCGGAACAGCGGAACAACCGTCGATATCAGAGACTGAAGCGGTGGTGATGGTGATTATTTTACCTGACTGCTAAGAAAGTATAAATGCTTGTTAGTAAGCATTCAGACGGCCGACGGCTTTAGGTCCTCTCCGAGGGACCTGGTAATGAGGATTAATGCTTCACCAAAGGGCACTAGAGCATCGACTTGGTTTCGAACCCGGGTTGGCTTACTGTAAACCAGCTCAAGTGCAAAGACTACGTTGTTTTCTATAAGAAGGTAATCGAGAGTTGATAGTGGTCATGACATTAACATAATATATGGCAAATCCATTTCGCAATGCTGTCTGCATGTACTTCGCCTTATAGCCTATGCACGGTACACTGCAGCTATACGACTTTTGGTACACAAGCTATACTGACTCCTTGTTTCCTTTCCCCCGTTCTCATCATGTGCAATTCGTGTAACGTACTCTTTATAAACTACATCCACCTTTCGACTTTCATCTCTCTCTCAGTCTCTCTCCCTTATCAATGATGCAGTTCCATGTTATAACCATGATACCAATGAGTCATGTTTTATGTCTATGTTAACTTTAACATGGGCTTTAACATGCTCATGATTTCATTCACCTATTATATGACATTCCTTTTCGCTTTCTCTTGCTTTATTTCTCTTTTTTCTTCTCTCCCCCTCTTTTCATTCTCCCTGGCCTTCTGGTTCATGGTATCTATTTATGTCAATTCTTTAAATCAAATGTTCACGATGGCATTCATAATTAGATTGTATAAACCAAATGCACATTTCGATTGTTTGTCCCCTTCTGCATTTTTCATAATTCATGCAGTTCGACGTCCTGAGCTGTATTTAAAAAAATAAATAAATATATCTCCCAATTAAAGATACTATGTCCCTTTTGCAGCCAACATCACATTCTGTATAACTTTGCAGGAAATATGAATATGTCATGTATGTCCTATCTCTGAAATGTAAACGTTAGCAGTGTCCTAGTATTCAAATTATGCAAATAAACGTGTTTACTTTCTAGACTTTTCTGTCAGACACTATGGAGTGACTGACTGACATCTTTTTTTCTTTGTCAAATAACATGCATATAATGAGCTGTAACAGGTACATGAGCATTTGTCTACATCAATGACCCACCACTTAAAATGAATGGCTATAATTAAACGACAATCCGGTACAAGGGTCTAAAATTCAGACTATTACTTAGGTGATTGCAATCAATTATGTCGATTGGACAAGTAATGGTCGGTATTTTACCACCATAATACATTTTCAAACCCTTTCGTTTTGAGGGGAGTTCTAAATAACTATTGTCTTTCAAATGCCGTTGGAGTTAAACCTATTCATTATTTTGTTGACCTGCAAATGGAACAAAGTTCCTTTCTAACTTATCAACAGTGATGATTAAATGTATGATGGTTCTATGTGTGTCAGTGGCGGAACCAGGGGGGGGGGGGGGGAGGGGGCCGGCCCCCTCCACTGGCAAGAAACCCAGGTGAAAACACGTTAATTTTTACCTTTTTTTGTAGATGGGCCCCCTCGCCTTAGTGCTCACTACCCCCCTCCCCCCACTGAGCGAATTGTTGGCCGGCGCGATTTTTAAATTTTCGGGATCCGCCCCTGCTGTGTGTGTCTATATTTCACTCATTCCGGTTGACTCCAACAACATTTACTTTACTGAAGTCAATCAAAAGTGCGCCCCTCATTCCTTATTGGTTAACCGGTTACACATGTAAATATAGATCAATCAAGGTTTCTTCATTTGATCATTTGGCTCCTTCTGAATGCAAGACAAAGATGTTAATTCAAAATGCGCAAAAATATTAACACAGAAAATGTCCAAAGTTTGGTGGGTAATAATTACCTTGACTTTATCTTGACAGTTAATATTTTGTTTATTCTTTAATCTTCTTTAACCAAACGTTTGTACTAAAGTACAAATTAAAAGCAACGGTAGACATTTACAAAATGAACTCATATAGAGTAAACAAAGTAAGAGTTAATACCTTGGATTCCTAAACTAATATTGCGTCACAAGATATCATACCTTTTCCCTGATTCATTGTCTTTTAGTATTACTCCCATTATAAATGTTTTTAATATAAGTAGTATAAAGATAAAACAATAATAATTTATTTCTCCAATATCATAGCTTTATCTTTCAATTCAGTGATAGTATATTTCATCCGTCAATTTTCCAAATTGAAAAAACCTGACCCGTAAATACCCGGTAACTCAAATAAAGCGGGACTGACATATCGATTTGATTAAAAAAACCGAGTACAAAAACAATAAACACTCCACCAAATCGTAACGCTACATTCTTGTTTTCGTGCCGTATAGGATCTAGACATGATGTGTGCCGCAAAATTCAGGAACATGCATCACGATAAGTGCCAAGTCACCATCAATTACCGTCCCTATAATCCAGACCACTCCCCGAGATGGAGCCGGCGGGTATCTATCAATTATCATTGGATTATCTGCCAGCCAGTAGCAAACGAAAGTATAGCACAGCTTCCCACAGACTCAAACACAATTAGTTAATTTCTTCTCTTTACCAGCCAATTAACACACGAGAGCCAACAGCCAATGTCCCTGTCAGAGTACCTATCCCACATACTAGGATTGGTCCATTTATCTGCCAATTATAAACAAGAATAACATGCAAAGTTCATGCAACTGAGATTTGCATATAATGTGCTAATAAGTCCGACCACTTGTTCGAAGAAACCGAGGTGTAATGTCACACCCAGCTGGGGGCCAGCTGTCTGGCAGCAGTAATTCATGGTCTCACCAGGGAGGTGTTTTAGGGGCATTTACACTGTCAAATGAAAAATCGAATCACCGACTGAAAAGCTCAGTGATGTTTTGGCGTGTTTGGGTTGGTAATACGCATGCACGGCACTCTGATGCAAAAACCTTCCTCTTTCTGTCTTTCCTTATTTTATTATTTGTTTCTTCCTTCTATCACCTTCTCATATGTTATTCTTTGTTTTTATCATTCTATCACTTCCTCTTTCTGTGTTTCCTTATGTTATTCTTTATGTCTTCCTTATATTACCTTCTCTTATGTTATTCTTTGTTTTTATCATTCTATCACCTTCTCTTATGTTATTCTTTGTTTTTATCATTCTATCACCTTCTCTTATGTTATTCTTTGTTTTTATCATTCTATCACTTCCTCTTTCTGTCTTTCCTTATGTTATTATTTGTTTCTTCCTTCTATCACCTTCTCATATGTTATTCTTTGTTTTTATCATTCTATCACTTCCTCTTTCTTTGTTTCCTTATGTTATTCTTTATGTCTTCCTTATATTACCTTCTCTTATGTTATTCTTTGTTTTTATCATTCTATCACCTTCTCTTATGTTATTTTTTGTTTTATTATTCTATCACTTCCTTTCTGTCTTTCCTAATGTTATTCTCTGTTTCTTCCTTCTATCACCTTTTCTTATTTTATTCTTTGTTTTTATCATTCTTTGCTTTTTCTTTCTATCACCTTCTATTATGTTATTCTTTGTTGTTATCATTCTATCACTCCCTCTTTGTTTCTTCCTTCTATCACCTTCTGTTATGTTATTCTTTTTTGTATCATTCTTTGGTTCTTCCTTTTATCACCTTCTCTTATGTTTTTCTTTGTTTTAATCATTCTATCATTTTCTCTTTCTGTCTTTCCTTATGTTATTCTTTGTTTCTTCCTTCTATCACCTTCTCTTATGTTATTCTTTGTTTTGATCATTCTATCACTTCCTCTTTCTGTGTTTCCTTATGTTATTCTTTATGTCTTCCTTATATTACCTTCTCTTATGTTATTCTTTGTTTTTATCATTCTATCACCTTCTCTTATTTTATTCTTTGTTTTATCATTCTTTGCTTTTTCTTTCGATCACCTTCTCTTAGGGTATTCTTTGGTTCTTCCTTCTATCACCTTCTCTTATGTTTTTCTTTGTTTTAATCATTCTATCACTTTCTCTTTCAGTCTTTCCTTATGTTATTCTCTGTTTTTTCCTTCTATCACCTTTTCTTATTTTATTCTTTGTTTTTATCATTCTTTGCTTTTTCTTTCTATCACCTTCTATTATGTTATTCTTTGTTGTTATCATTCTATCACTCCCTCTTTGTTTCTTCCTTCTATCACCTTTTGTTATGTTATTCTTTTTTGTATCATTCTTTGGTTCTTCCTTTTATCACCTTCTCTTATGTTTTTCTTTGTTTTAATCATTCTATCACTTTCTCTTTCTGTCTTTCCTTATGTTATTCTTTGTTTCTTCCTTCTATCACTTTCTCTTATGTTATTCTTTGTTTTAATCATTCTATCATTTTCTCTTTCTGTCTTTCCCTAAGTTATTCTTTATTTCTTCCTTCTATCACCTTCTTTTATGTTATTCTTTGTTTTTATCATTCTATCACTTCCTCTTTCTGTCTTTCCTAATGTTATTCTCTGTTTCTTCCTTCTATTACCTTCTCTTATGTTATTTTTTGTTTCTTCTTTCTGTCACCTTCTCTTATGTTATTCTTTATTTCTTCTTTCTATCACCTTCTTTTATGTTATTCTTTGTTTTTATCATTCTATCACTTTCTCTTTCTGTGTTTCCTTATGTTATTCTTTATTTCTTCCTTATATCACCTTCTCTTAAGTTATTCTTTGTTTTTACCATTCTATCACTTTCTCTTTCTGTCTTTCCTTAAGTTATTTTTTGTTTTTCCTTCTATCACCTTCTCGTATGTTATTCCTTGTTTTTATCATTCTATCACCTTCTCTTATGTTCTTCTTTATTTCTTCTTTCTATCACTTTCTCTTTCTGTCTTTCCTTATGTTATTCTTTGTTTCTTCCTTATATCGCCTTCTCTTATGTTATCCTTTGTTTTATCATTCTATCACTTTCTCTTTCTGTCTTTCCTTAAGTTATTTTTTGTTTTTCCTTCTATCACCTTCTCTTATGTTATTTTTTGTTTTTCCTTATATCACCTTCTCTTATGTTATTCTTTGTTTCTTCTTTCTATCACCTTCTCTTAAGTTATTCTTCGTTTTTATCATTCTATCACTTCCTCTTTGTTTCTTCATTCTATCACCTTCTCTTATGTTATTCCTTGTTTTTATTATTATTTTCTTTTCTTTCTATCACCTTCTCCTTCTATCGCTTTCTCTTTCTGTGTTTCCTTATGTTAATCTTTGTTTCCTCCTTCGGTATCACCTTCCTTATGTTATTCTTTGTTTTCATCGTTATACAATTTTCTTCAAGGACGACAGCTAGCTCCGCTCCGAAAGTCACGTGACCTAAAATCGCGATGTTACAACTGCGAGCGTTTATACTTGCCAAACACGCCAAAACACGCCAAAAGATCATACTTCGATTTAGCATGTTTAGGGCTTGGCATTTTTGCCGATAAAGCGTAGTTGCCTTGGTAACATCACTGAAACATCGCGGTCAGGCTCCGGTTGGCGCATTTATACTGTCAAATACCTCATTTTGAAAAGTCGCGATGTTTCGCGCACCCGTTTACACTTGTGCGGAAAAATCACCGACTGAAAAGCTCAGTGATGTTTTGGCGCGTTTCAGTTGGTAATGCGCATGCGCGGCACTCCGATGCAAACACTTTCTATCTTCCCTTGTTATTCTTTGTTTTTCCTTCTATTGCCTTCTCTTATGTTATTCTTTATCACTTCCTTCTATCACTTTCTCTTTCTGTGTTTCCTTAAGTTATTCTTTATTTATTCCTTTTATCACCTTCTCTTATGTTATTCTTTGTTTTTTAATCATTCTATCACTTTCTCTTTCTGTCTTTCCTTATGTTATTCCTTGTTTCTTCCTTCTATCACTTTCTCTTTCTGTCTTTCCTTATGTTATTCTTTGTTTCTTCATTTTTGTATCACCTTCTCTTATGTTATTCTTTGTTTTTTATCATTCTATCACTTCCTCTTTTTGTGTTTCTTTATTCTACTCTTTGTTTCTTCCTTCTATCACCTTCTCTTATGTTATTTTTTTTTTAAAATCATTCTATCACTTTCTCTTTCTGTCTTTCCTTATGTTATTCTTTGTTTCTTCCTTCTATCGCCTTCTCTTATGTTATTCTTTGTTTTTAATCATTCTATCACTTCCTCTTTCTGTCTTTCCTTATGTTATTCTTTGTTTGTTATCATTCTATCACTCCCTCTTTCTGTTTTTCCTTCTTTTATCACCTTCTCTTATATAATTCTTTGTTTTTTATCATTCTATCACCCCCTCTTTCTGTCTTTCCTTATGTTATTCTTTGTTTCTTCCTTTGGTATCACCTTCTCTTATGTTATTCTTTGTTTTTTATCATTCTATCACTCCCTCTTTCTGTGTTTCCTTATGTTATTCTTTATTTATTCATTTTACTCCCTTCTCTTATGTTATTCTTTGTTTTTTAATCATTCTATCACTTTCTCTTTCTGTCTTTCCTTATGTTATTCTTTGTTTGTTATCATTCTATCACTCCCTCTTTCTGTGTTTCCTTCTTTTATCACCTTCTCTTATGTTATTCTTTGTTTTTTTATCATTCTATCACTTCCTCTTTCTGTCTTTTCCTATGTTATTCCTCATGTTATTCTTTGTTTCTTCCTTCTATCACTTTCTCTTTCTGTCTTTCCTTATGTTATTATTTGTTTCTTCCTTCTATCACTTTCTTTTTCTGTCTTTCCTTATGTTATTATTTGTTTCTTCCTTCTATCACCTTCTCTTATGTTATTCTTTGTATATATATATCGTTCTATCATTTTCTTTAAGGACGACATCTAGCTCCGCTCCTAAAGTTACGTCACCTAACATCGCGATGTTACAACTGCGAGCGTTTATACTTGCCAAACACGCCAAAACACGCCAAAACACGCCAAAAGATCACACTTCGATTTGGAATGTTTTGGAATTGGCATTTCTGCCGGTAATGCGTTGTTGCCCTTGGTAACATCGCGGTCAGGCTCCGGTTTGGCATTTTTTGGCGTGTTTGGATGACAGTGTAAATGCCCTATTCTTTATTTATTCCTTTTATCACCTTCTCTTATGTTATTCTTTGTTTTTTTAATCATTCTATCACTTTCTCTTTCTGTCTTTCCTTATGTTATTCCTTGTTTCTTCCTTCTATCACTTTCTCTTTCTGTTTTTCCTTATGTTATTCTTTGTTTCTTCATTTTTTTATCACCTTCTCTTATGTTATTCTTTGTTTTTTATCATTCTATCACTTTCTCTTTCTGTCTTTCCTTATGTTATTCTTTGTTTCTTCCTTCTATCGCCTTCTCTTATGTTATTCTTTGTTTTTAATCATTCTATCACTTTCTCTTTCTGTCTTTCCTTATGTTATTCTTTGTTTGTTATCATTCTATCACTCCCTCTTTCTGTGTTTCCTTCTTTTATCACCTTCTCTTATATAATTCTTTGTTTTTTTATCATTCTATCATCCCCTCTTTCTGTCTTTCCTTATGTTATTCTTTGTTTCTTCCTTTGGTATCACCTTCTCTTATGTTATTCTTTGTTTTTTATCATTCTATCACTCCCTCTTTCTGTGTTTCCTTATGTTATTCTTTATTTATTCATTTTACTCCCTTCTCTTATGTTATTCTTTGTTTTTTAATCATTCTATCACTTTCTCTTTCTGTCTTTCCTTATGTTATTCTTTGTTTGTTATCATTCTATCACTCCCTCTTTCTGTGTTTCCTTCTTTTATCACCTTCTCTTATGTTATTCTTTGTTTTTTATCATTCTATCACTTCCTCTTTCTGTGTTGTTTTTATTCTATTCTTTGTTTCTTCCTGCAATCACCTTCTCTAATGTTATTCTTTGTTTTTTATCATTCTATCACTTTCTCTTTCTGTCTTTCCTTATGTTATTCTTTGTTTCTTCCTTTGGTATCACCTTCTCTTATGTTATTCTTTGTTTGTTATCATTTTATCACTCCCTCTTTCTGTGTTTCCTTCTTTTATCACCTTCTCTTATGTTATTCTTTGTTTTTTATCATTCTATCACTTCCTCTTTCTGTGTTTTTTTATTCTATTCTTTGTTTCTTCCTTCAATCACCTTCTCTTATATAATTCTTTGTTTTTTATCATTCTATCACCCCCTCTTTCTGTATTTCCTTATGTTATTCTTTGTTTCTTCCTTCTACCACCTTCTCTTATGTTATTTTTTGTTTTTTATCATTCTATCACTCCCTCTTTCTGTGTTTCCTTATGTTATTCTTTGTTTCTTCCTTCTATCTCCTTTTCTTATGTTATTCTTTGTTTTTTATCATTCTGTCACTCCCGCTTTCTGTGTTTCTTTATGTTATTCTTTGTTTTTATCATTCTATCACTTTCTCTTTCTGTCTTTTCCTATGTTATTCCTTATGTTATTCTTTGTTTCTTCCTTCTATCACTTTCTCTTTCTGTCTTTCCTTATGTTATTATTTGTTTCTTCCTTCTATCACCTTCTCTTATGTTATTCTTTGTATATATATCGTTCTATCATTTTCTTTAAGGACGACATCTAGCTCCGCTCCTAAAGTTACGTCACCTAACATCGCGATGTTACAACTGCGAGCGTTTATACTTGCCAAACACGCCAAAACACGCCAAAAGATCACACTTCGATTTGGAATGTTATGGAATTGGCATTTCTGCCGGTAATGCGTTGTTGCCCTTGGTAACATCGCGGTCAGGCTCCGGTTTGGCATTTTTTGGCGTGTTTGGATGACAGTGTAAATGCCCCTAGTGTAAATTTAAGGTAGATGGAGAGAATTGTGTTTCGTCGGTAGTTGCTATACATCTACCAGCAAACAGAACGAAAAATGGAAACCGAGTAATCAACCTCTGGAGTCTGATTTTTTAAAACGTTTTTGGTGACCCCCCACCTCCATGCGATGGCATGCAGAGTGACAACTTGCGTATGAGCACCACTCACCGAAATGATGGAACGAGCAAACACCAATTTTTTTATTATGTTTTTGTTTTCAGTAGAGTCAATGACAACAACAAAAGATTTAAAAAAAAAAAAAAAAAAAAAAAAATCGATGATATTCAAAATGGTGCTTGGTGCTTGGTGCAATGGAGTTTGTTGACATGACATGTGCATGTACGTGGTCACCAAACTATAATGTATGCTGGTCTGAATGTCCGCCCAAATGTCTAGGAAAAATTGCTGATTGGTCAGAACGATTACAAATGGGGAGGATGGAAGAGAGAAAGATCTGTTGACTTCTTTTCTTGTCACTATTTCTATTAATTTTTGTTTCCTATAAAGGAAATACGTCACACAAGGTAACAATATATTTTCTGACATTGCAAATAGCCATGCTTGTGTGATATTTTCTTCTTTTTTCATTAAATCCTCCTCCCCCCTACAACATCTTTGTATTCCTTCCTGTATTTCACTCTTTTTGTATCCCTCACCGTCATTACCCTATATTCTGCACAACCAATATTATGGAATATTAACAATGATATGGTACATTCTCATATTCATATTCTGTATAGTTTTGCGTATTTATATTATCACAATGATCAGTGAACAAATAAGCCTATTGTCACTGGGGAGCGGGGTACTGCATTGGGTGCTTTTAGTGGCATTTTGAGTAAAAAATGTACCCCAAAATATGATTGGTTAAATAGTAAAATCGAATATCAAACTAAATTCACCACAATAATGCTCAAAACTAGACTGACAACTGTAACATTAATGTATTCACAAATTGAAGATAATTTAGATTACAATCAAGGGGTGGGCTACATAATAACGTATTCACATAATCCAAATACATACACGAGTATGCACATATACACAAATACACAGCAGAATGAAAAGAGAAACGAGAAAAAGAACAAGAACAAGAGGAAAACGAAAAAGGAGAAGAATATGAGGGGGAAGGAAATGACGACAACGGAAAATACGATGATTAACATGAGGTAGAATAAGGAGAAGAAGCGGAAGAGAAGGATGTATAAAAGGAAGACGAAGAAGACGAAGAGGAGGAGGAATAAGATGGTTTAGAAGAAGAAGAAGACGAAGAGGAAGCAGAAGAAGAAGAATAAGAAGAAGAGGAAGAGGAAGCAGAAGAAGAAGAAGAAGAGGAAGAGGAAGTAGAAGAAGAATAAGAAGGAGAACAGGAGGCTTAAAGGATAGTTGAATTCTTGTTTAAGACCGCAAATGTCTTCAAAGTGCATGTTTATTGCTCTGTTTTTAATTTATGACATTTCTAGTGCCTTTAGAACCTAAAATTATTTTGAAGGTAATTTAAGACCCCAAAATGTGTGAATTTAGATTGAATATGATCATACCAACCCAGCTCCACTTAAAAACAATACTGTGACCGGTAATTAACTAATTAATTAATAATAACAATACACGAAGTGGCGTAATGAGCAAAAACATTTGGGGGGGGGGGGCTGACAAAAAAAAAAAAAATCCACATCACCCCATTCTAACATACAGGCCCCGCTGAACGTTTTTCAAAATGAGGTCTAGGAGCAAAGCCCCCGAAGCTCAAGGGGTATGGGCATCAGTGGCGGATCCAGGAATTTCTGACCGGGGGGCACAAAATGGCATAGGTGAAATAATATGTAAAACAATGAAGCGACAGGGCTGCTCTGTTAGGTCACTTTGGAGATTCTTAAAATAGAAGTCTGTGTGGGAAATTGTAGTGGTCTTGTGAATAATGAAAAACATTATGATGTATTCCGAGAGTGTTTAGATTTTTATCAAGGACTGCTGTCTGTATGATATTCATTGTTTCTGGAGAGCTGCTATACATCAAGGATTATTATTATTTTTCAAAACGATTAATGGCTTACATTTGTCTCATATAACATAATTATTATCTCAATGTGTACCAACATATTAAAAAGTCATACGACTCCAGACCAAACGCGTTTAGCCATGGGAAATTACAATAATCCAACATGGACATTTAGAAAGTGAAGTGCCTTGAATTTAATTGTATATATACATTGCTGAATGAAGTTTATCATTAATCTTGTATTTTTATTAATATTTCATAACTAACTTTTTCTAGTTTGTGCCTCAATAACGACCTTAAAACGACCTTTGAGCACTCGAAAAGAAAGTCTTATTTCATGGATATATTTGTGGTCGGACTGATTGGGGGAGGCTTTGGGCCCAGAATGATTGGTAAAGTAATTTATTGGGGCACGCCTTTTTTTCTTCTGTCAGAAATGTTTTTAATATGTTTTCACTAAACGTTTTCTACAAATATTCGGGGACATGTGGCACCCCCGCCTACGCCACAGTGTCTCCTATCCATTATTTTGCTTTCAAATTAAAATTTTGTTTATTGCTTATTTCACTTTTTTTTAAATGAATAGCGACCCTCACCTCGTATAATGAATAGCGACCCTCATTTCGTAATATGAATAACGACCCTCATTCCTTTTTGAAATAGCGACCCTAACTCTATATTACAAATAGTGACCCTTGTTTCGTATTAATATTATGAATAACGACCCTAATTTCGTATAATGATTTTGTTTATTGCTTATTTAATTTTCATTTTTGTATAAACAGCGACCCTCTACTCCTATTATGAATAGCGACCCTCATTTCCTATTGTGAATAGCGACCCTCATTTCCTATTGTGAAAAGCGACCCTCATTTCCTATTATGAATAGCGACCCTCATTTCCTATTATGAATAGCGACCCTCATTTCCTATTGTGAATAGCGACTCTCTTTTCCTATTGTGAATAGCGACCCTCATTTCCTATTTTGAATAGCGACCCTCATTTCCTATTTTGAATAGCGACCCTCATTTCCTATTATGATAGCCTTCCTGGCGATATAGGAAGTTCCGCGTTAATTAAAGCGGTCCTTATGAATAGCAATCGTATTGAATGACGGTCCTTATGAATAGCGACTAGACCCCCTGATAATTGCTTCATTCAGAGATGCCTATTTTACCTTAGCAGGCGCCCTGTTTATATTTATTAAAATCTCATATGCTCCCTTTTCTCTACGACAAGTGCTAACTATTTGTACCAAGAGCTCCTCTCTATTCTCACAAGTGCCCCTATTCATCTGAGGTGAGTGACCCTTTTCAAGTAGTGCATTTTACCACCTCTGTTTAATTTACTCACCTCTTTTATTTGCCACTTTTCAAATCTGAGAGGTGTCATTTTCCTTTGGATATGTGCCCCTTTTTAATTTCAAGATAAAATGGGCTCATAATTTAAAGCAACTTAGAGCAATTTTTAACTGAGTTTCCTCCAAAGCTTGCTCGCTCGCATTTAAAGTTGACATAGTTATGTTTTTTAATTAATAACTTTTCTGTCTTTCATGATTACTTTGCTTAAAGCCCCTTCAGATTTCCCCTTCTTTATATATGTATTTTGCTGCAATGCAACCTCACAAATCTGAAAATGTGAGTTTGCTCGCTCGCAAAAAAAAATATTAGATACGTGCCCAAATGCAAAGTATGACGTTTAGTAGTTGGAACGTGTAAAGAGAAACAAACTTTGAAATTATTATTATTTAATAATAATGTAATCACAATACAGAGGTATATACTAATGTCTAAAAATGGCAAATTTTAACTTTGAGGTTCCCCCTTTGTAGGTGCCCTTTATCCAGAAAGTGCTCCATTTCGTTGGTGCCCCCCACTTTGTAAAACGCTCCACCGCCCCTGAATAATGGATGAATTGTTTGTTCTCATCCTTTTCCGAGGCATTAATTAGCATAACATTTATACATACAATACCAACATTAAAGTTTTACAGCAACCGTTGATACCATTTTCTGAACTTCACCTTCTTTTCCAAATTTACAGTTAAACTTCCAGATATTATAATGAGTGGGATATAAACGTATCATCTTATTGCTCAAAGTGTAACGAACATTAATTTAAACAATCGAGTATTTTCTTTTACTAGGTATAAGCAAAGACTCTAGCCTCATACAAAAATCAACATGACGGAAAACAGTACGCCATAGCTAAAACGTAGTTTGTAGGCTAACATATTGACCGTTATCGTCAATATCCTGATTTCCCCTTTAAAAAAACAATTGTCTAATATGCCGCCTGCTGATGATGCGGATTTCTGTCTGCTCCCCCAACAGTTTTTGCTCATTACGCCACTAAGTATGGGGAGGCGGAAATATAAATGACTTTAAGAAGGAAGCAGAAATAATCCTAATGGTTGGGATTCAAACGGCCTTATATTAAGTGTGTGCTCGTATTCCAACAACATTGTAATTATAAGTGTAGGCCATCATAATGAATATAATTCATGTTCGTCAGGCGCTGTGATCTATGATGGTCACGTACTTTGCCGTATTCGCATGAAAGCCTAACACATTTAATATCATTGTACATCCTCATTCGGTCCATGTTGCTCATACATACTTTATACATCATACAATTCAGGGAGTCGTGGTTGTGATGCTTCGAAGTGATTTATCTATTTGTCGTACTTAATTTCCCTATCAAATATCATAACATGGTGCATTTCATTTATTACAAGAATATTGTCATACAGGTAAAATGCCAATTCCAAAATTACAGCTTTTATTTATTGGATAATTTTATTCACCGAATATAAGCTGGCATGTAGATATTACATAATATGGCAAGACTATGTCAGAATGAATACCCTGCTCATATTGCCATTTAATAAGTCATAGATGAAGGATGAGACAGATAGGAAATGAAGGTTGTAAATATCAATTTTTTTAATCTTTTGGAACAAGGGTTATAATTTGATTTGCTTAGATTAATTGTGACTTTGTTGACATAACACCACTGCTGGACCTTATTCAAATCTGTATTCACCTCATTCATATCAATATCTTTCTTACCAGTCCTAAATGTACTTTATAAAACATACCAAATATAGTTAACACTAATAAACATGCCCGAGGTTTTATTATCTTGTTTCATTTCCTTGTTCTCCTTCCAGGGGATGTGTCCATGAGCAAACTAGAATGATATTCTACTGTACGCCGGGCATATGTTACTGATCATATGTAAAATTATGATTCATCTGAGGATGTTGACGGTATAACGTTAGTGAATCAGGATATGACACGTTTAATCAATCGGAACTACTATTGAGACAGAAGAATAACTTGGATTCTAACTAGTGATTTTAATAACAAAAATCATTATAAGGCAACATCATGCAAACATTTGTTATACCATTATCAGAATTAAAATAAATATTGCAATTGATCAGCTGCAATAGATATAACACATTTGACCCGTGGACGCAAATATGCATATACACTTATACACAGCCATAAATAGCATGCGTCCACCAAAAAGCTATACACTTTTGAAATGGCTGCCGAATGAAGAATATATTATTCTGCATGAGAAATTGTATATGCATGGAAAGCTAATAAACTCAACTTTTATATGACACCAGAAAGTCCGAAAATAATTAATGTTTGGGTGAGCACTGCTCACTTTTGTAAAGGGTATGAAAATTAGGTTGCGCAGGAATAAGCCTTCCAATTTGTGAGAGGTAAATCCTTTGGAGCTTACACAATTGAGGGTGATATGATACATTCATGATTTGCTGAGTGAATTTCATGGTTTATTAAAACAACATTTTTATGCATGAGTGAAAAGGAATTGCATTTTTATTTTAGCATTGTAACTTTCCCTGGTAGATCAGTGGTGTGTTGATGGGAGTCAGGATGAGTGATGGTACATGTTGTAATTTCCAAGTTACAAACTGTAATTTTTTACATCTGTGACTTTGAATAAAAACCTTCACCCCACATTTCAGTTACCATTTACCTGAAAAATAAATAGCCGACATCGTGGACATCCTTTTGTTCAACAAACCGTATTTGAATATTCTATTTACACAATCCCTACCTGGGTATTAAGTAAATCAACGAGATGTTCAACTAATCTTACAATAATTGAAATGTGGGTTGATGGTTTTTATTTAAAGTCACAGATGTAAAAAATAACAGTTTGTAACATGGAAATGACAACATGTACCATCACCCCATCCTGACTCTCATGAACACACCACTGAGTCTACCATGAAAAGTTACATTGATATACGGTAATAACGATTGCAATTCCTGTTCACCCATGCATTAAATGTTAATCCCATAAACCAACAATTTCACTCGGCAAACCCAAACTCATCACAATTGATCATAAATTGGTCATATCATCCTCAATCCCGTAAGCTCCAAAGGACTTACCTCTCACAAATTGGAAGGCTAATTCCTGCGCAACGTAATTTGCATACCCTTTACCAAAGTGAGCAGTGCTCACCCAAGCATGAATTATTTTCGGACTTGTTGGTGTCATATGAAAGTTGAGTTTATGAGCTTTCCATATATCAAACTTTTCCCTCAGAATCATATATATTTTTATTTGGCAGCCATTTCAAAAGTGCATAGTTTTTTTGGAACACACGGGAGAATATGTTTAAACTGGATATATTACATGCGAAAATATTTCATGTATTACACAAAAGTATAACATATAGCCTAGCTTATAACAACCGAAAGTACTCACAATATTTACAGGTTATTTTGTTTAGAGTGTATTTTTTTATAATATCATGTATTATACGAAAGTAATACATAATATTGAACGTGAAAAGTATTTTCAAAAACATTTACAGTGTTATCTATATTGGAACGGCAACACCAGAAATCGCATGTTCATTTCATTTACCTCCAATTTCACAATAAGGCAATTTAGTGGTGACACGTGACTTATTACATTCATAGAATCCACAATGATTAGGATTTAAAAGAAATATTTGTAGTCACTGTAAATCTTGACAACACACATACGTGTACATATATACGATTACCAACCCTCCCACGCCCAATTTAGCACTCACATTGTTTACATTAATATCGGAAATCCGTACCCATATTTTGTAGTGATTTATAGAATACAAAAATGACGTTTATATTCGCAAAATATACTTTGTACAAAAAGAAAAAGGAAATTCATCGACGACTATTATAGCAACAAAAAGATTCCCCAACGAAAAAGGTGAAATCTAATTTATACAGGTACAATACCCGTGTCGATGCATTTATCTTTACTTCTAACGCATCCGGGAGAAAGATTCCTATGATCATGATGGTACTCCCGCATATTCCTTCCAACCAATTTAGTTATATAACTTAATAAAAACATTATAAAAGGGCTTACTTGAAATGACATTTGCATTAAGACATAGAACATAAAGTATATTTGTATACATAAGGTCTTTTGGAGTAAAATGACGATCATTTCTTTGACCTAGCGTATTACACGCACTTTCATGGCAAGTTCTGATACAAATTCACAAAAAAATAAATATGTAAATGAGCACACTAGTTGAAATATCAAGCCGTATACGAGAAAAGCTTTCTATGTGTTACGTTAGCAATAATACGCAAACATGATTATGTTCATTTTGTTAAAAGCATGATGTCCAATGTAAAATGTTATGCTAAATTTACTATATTATATGTAAAATATTACCATAATAGAAGTTTAAAAAAACATTTTAATTTAAAGAAAATATATGTATACATAATCAACAAGTTTACAATAAGCACATCGTAATAAGGATATATTATATACATGTACTACAGCATTTGGTTTGGTTTTATTGTTTGTTATACCTGACTGCTAAGCAAGCATATGTATGATTGTAAATAAGCAGCCAAGGACCTACGGATTTAAATCCTCTGATGGACTTGGTAATGAAGATTAATGCCTTCATTACCAAAAGAAACTAGCGGTCCGACTTGGTTTCGAACCCGGGAACTCCCGGTTACGAGACAGTCGAGACCACTGCCCCAGGACTGACCTATGAGTCATCGCGTTATTTTTTCATTTAGAAATACATTTAGAAATACAAGTAAATTAAATCTAGATAGGTAGATATATAGATAGATAGGCTTGTAAATGGATAGAGAGATAGCGAAAGAGAGAGATAGACAGGGGTCAGAGAGATAAAGCGGTACTGACGCGGTTAAGCCGCAGCGGTTTACCATTTTGATGCAAATATTTAATAATAATTACTATTATTATTGTAATTCATCATCACCATTATCATTAACACGATCATTACTACAGGAAATATAATAACAACAATAATGATGATAAGAATAATCAAATATATGATACAAAAATCTGTTTGGAAATGCTATGCAAAAGTAAACGAGAGAGTAAGGGTTGAGTGGCTTAAATCAAAGTTCACTGTTGATGTCCACCTTGTTTGAATTTGCAAACGATGAAAATTGTCTCTGCCGGAAATCGAACACGGGTCACTGGCTTAAAACACGATGCCTTAACTACTAAACCACCGTGCACTAAACTACGTATACAGGCCAATGAGTTCGGCTACACCAGATTCAATCGACCAATAGATTGATACATTTTGTACCATCGTTAATTGATATATTAATCAATATATACAGTGCGATCCAGAAAAAAACGGAACCGAGAATTACGATGTTTTATCACAACTTAATCACAGTTATAATTAATAAATAACACATATTTGTAAAGCTTAAATCCTCTTTCATTTGATGAAACTCATATAATGCACATTTCACGCATGAGTGATTAAAAGCAATTTGAAGTAAGGAAACCAAAAAGTCATTTGGCGGGCGGTATCTGAATTTCGAAGGAAAATTCACATTTCTAGAAAGTTCATTTTCTGTCCTTTCATATGACACATCAATCAGGAGAGATGAGCAAGGAATAACAAAGTTCCGTTTGTTTAAAGTGATACTTGCATTTCCATACTTTGATTTAAACAGTTCGTTTCACTGGCTGCCTGCCGTAGCAACAAGGAGAATCGACAAAAGACTTTACTCCGTTTCATTGACAATCAGCCATGCATGAATTCTTTCGTCTATGTCTGATCGTCAACGAAACGGAGTTAAGTCTTTTGTCAATTCCGTTTGTTGCTACGGCAGGCAGCTAGTGAAAACGAATTCGTTTAATCAAATTATGGAAATGCAAGCATCATTTTAAACTAACAGAATTTTGTTATTCCTGGCTATATTTTCCTGATTGAGGTTTCATATGAAAGAGCAGAAAATGAACTTTCTAGAAATGACCAAATGACCTTTTGGTTTCCTTCCTTCAAATTGCTTTTAATCACTCAGGCGTAAACTATGCATCGTATGAGTTGCATTAAATGAAAGAGGAGGATCTACAAAGCTTGACAAATATGTGTCATTTATTAATTATAATTGTGATTAAAGTTATGATAACACATCTATAATTCTCGGTTTCGTTTTTTTTTTGGGTCGCACTGTACAGTGTGAGTCAAAAAAATGTTTACACCTAGAAAATTGCTCATTATTTTAAAAATCGTCTATGAACAGTAAACAATTTTACATCTGATGAAAGAGTGTTTTATCCCGAATCATTTAGTATCATTTTTTGTGGTATGTGTTCACGCTTGAACGAACAGGAGGCATTGTATGCGAGAGTGCAAAAATTGCTTATGTGATATTTGAATAAAACGATTGGAATTTGGGTATTAATTCAGTCTTTGCAGATCCAAATAACATCCCTAACAATATTAATCATGCCACACATATCAAATATCAAAGCATATTTGTGCGTGTGTGTGTTAGACTTTACTTCATATAAAAAGCATATGCAATTTATCTCATTTGATACATTCACTTCATTCTCTCACTTTAATACTTTTGCGCAAGTCGATTTTTGCATACGCTTTACCTTCTGGTCTTTAATTATAACACAGAGTTCAGTGAATACGCGCCTCATGTGGGTTGCACCGTCAGTTGTAATTTTTTTCAAACGTAAAAAAAAAAAAATAACGACGGCGGCTATATATAATTTTTTTTTTTTTTTTGGGGGGGGGGTGGGGGGGGGGGGGTGTCTGAACGAGCCTTTAACATGTGGTTCTCAGAGCCATCTTTACACACAGAGGCTTCATTTCAGGTTGTCACTCACAACAAGGCGCAATTTTTGTTTTCTGTGCTTTTTTGGTCGTTAAATGGTACGTCGCCCGCCCCCTTCTCCCTCCCACCTCCCCCACCTTTAACACGGTCATGAGCAAAAGGCATTACTACCCGATCAACAAGGCTTAGCGTTATATATTGAAATTTGAACGGATCAAGCATCACATAAGCAACTTTGGCGCAAATTTATTTTGCACTCTTGCAAACGATGCCTCCTGTCCATCCAAGCGTAAACCCATACCACACAAAAATGATACTAAACGATTTGAGATAAAAACACTCTTTCATAAGATGAATAATAATAATTAGCGATTTTCTAGGTGTAAACTTTTTTTTTTACTCACACGGTATATTGTTCATTAATATATAAGTATATATATATACATATATATAAAACTATATATATATAAAAACGTACGAGTCTTGTTAATTTGCATCCTATCTCCTTCATTAGGCTGGTCAATGATGTTATTATCAATGATACGTAGGGATGACAAAATCTTAAATTTGAAATTGGAATACAGGCACTCTATGGTTGTATCCGTGTCGTTAGTTGGAAACCAATTAGTCACAGTTGTGGTGTATGTTCCATCTATGTTTGATGTATTATCTCTGTTGGAGTCATTTTCTCTGTTGAAATATGCAGTTCCACTCTCTTCTTTAATTGTCAATATTGGGAAGGTTATCGGGAAGATATTACTTACGGAGCAGGTCACGTTGAAGCCATTAGTCTTCCGAATGTACTCGATCGCAGGAGAGGTGTCCGGGTTGGCTGGAAGTAAAACAAACATGTATGTGTGTATGTATATAAATATACTTAAACACATACTTATAGGTATACTGATCAAGGACACACATAAAATCCTGGATAAAGTACAGGTTCCAAGAGAAACAGATTTTCAGGGTAAACGATATGAGTGGTATTTATATTGGGAAGGTTATCGGGAATTCATATCTTATAGCGCAGGTCACGTTGAAGCCATTGGTCTCCCATTATTATTTATAGGCAAGTGGAATTTCTTTCTACAGGTAGTTACTTTGCAAGGCTTTGGTGAAGGTACATTAATATATTATGCACATTAGTATGACATTGAGAATAACATTACTGCCAGATAAGTGCCTAAACATGGAGTTTTGCACTGACCAAGTTAACACCCAACTCTTTACAAAGCTTACCCCTAAAATCCCATGAGAAAGTTCAAATGCCCCCCTCCCCCTCCCACAAAAAAAAAATGTTTTAAAACATGGTGTATGAAAAAGTGGAAACAAATAACTGCTCGAAATGTAACATATTAACTCTTTCATTAAAACGAGATAAGTTAAGACTATAAATACAACATATCGAATAACATGGCATCAAAATGACTTTATGTGGGTGCTTAGGTGAAATGATCTCAACTTTCCGTTTAAGTGTTTTTGTAGATCTAATCCAATTAATTGTATTGCCAATAATTTATCTTTATTTTTTTAAAGGAAAATATGAGATATGCAGTGTTCTACTTTTTTCCGAGTGATTCATTAATTCAAAAATGTCTTGGTGTTTTTGAGGCAAACCAAAAAGCAGTCTCATAGTTGCAAAAGGATAAAATAAAAAGGAATTTACCATATATGTCCAGTTTAACATCATGTGTACACACTGCAGCACCAAAAGATGGATTAACCTCACACCTATACAAGCCTGTGTTGTTGAGCTTTACACTGTACATACTCATGGAGAAGTCATCTTTGATTCCATACCCCAGTGAACTGCCTGTCATTCCATCAAACCACCATGCAAGGGCGTTGCCATTCTTTACAAACTCATCAGAGTTACTGCTTCTGTACCAGTGTACTGCATCGGTTGATTGTGGACATATAGGGCAGTTGCATGGTAAGCCAACTGTGGTGTAAAGCTCTGCCGTAACATTTTTCATTTCTCCATTTGTTCCTGAAAGAGATAAATGGTGCAAGGCTCAAATGAATCACGAGAGTACAAACACTGCATTGGTAATTAGCTTATCGGCACATTCAAACAAACAAAAGGCTAAATGACATATTTACACATGTAGTAAAATAAATAGATGTTTTGCTCCCGGATGGCGTAGAAAGGAAAGCTAACAATTTATATCAAATACCTGTTTTTACGCCTGAAAACAACGCGAACAAGGCCAGTTC
Organism: Strongylocentrotus droebachiensis; assembly: GCA_035222895.1. NCBI lineage: Eukaryota > Metazoa > Echinodermata > Echinoidea > Camarodonta > Strongylocentrotidae > Strongylocentrotus > Strongylocentrotus droebachiensis. The sequence continues at coordinate 20,081 of JAVYIG010003599.1, read as the reverse complement.
TAATGCCAATAGCGCCATTTTCTATAAAATTGTGACGTGAAATGTTTCGGGGTTGTGTGTGAGATGATGGTAGGTGGCGATTCTTGACACTAGGGGGCAGTGTTGTACGTTGTGTTATGATATATACTCCATATGGCCAGCTGCCTGGAAGATAAAGAGAACTTGCAGAGGGAGAGATGATACTCTTATTGACACTATTGATCATTCCAACATTAAATTTAGCATTAACAAAACAGTGTATTTGTTTTAGTCTGTGTCTTCCAAAATGATCTATAACATTTGTATTGCTACAATACAACATTCATTTGCTTTAAACAACAAGAGGTAATAGATTTAAATCTAGATAAGTCGGCAACTCTGTTTATTCCTCAGGACAATGCTGTCGGATGAAGCTGTTGTTTGTTTAATAATTTTGCTTGATTTTTTATTAATATGAACCCGGTGTCTATTTTAGAATTGTAGTACTTCGTTATTTTTATGATGTAATCGCAGACACGTGCACAGCCCAATTGAGCTAATTTTCTTTTTATAAATGAACATGCCTTCCTATACTTAATTCTCCCCTCATTTTTTTCTTTCTCTCTTCCATTCAATATTTTTTCTTTCCTATCAACGTTCTGTTATATAAAATGTAATTTTCATAATTATATCTATAATATTCTCTCGGTAACTGTGTTAACTCATTATGGGCGTTCCCACTTCAAGCTATGCTTTCCGGGTTTTCGCCTCCTTACGTATCTGAATTATTTACTGTATACTCTATGTTGAAACAATTGTTACATATATCATTTTTTTGATTTTGTATCACTTTATTATCAATCTTCAATAAAGGAACATGGTATAAACACAAAAGAATTGCACAGTCACAGACATATAATAAGAGTAGTCCAGGTCATGTCTCATAACTGCCAAAGCAGGGCATACAATACAAAACATATAAGACATAAAGATGTTATAAAACATGATTGCCGAGATCTTTAACAGTAGTTGTGTTCATGCCAAATTGTTTCGTTTCAGATTGAGAAAAATACACAATTTATAATTCACTTTACTCAATTAATGTATACAAATGCTTAATCGTTTTGGAGGGCTCACGTGATGCAACAAAATATAACATGTTCAGTGGCATGCATCCCTCTTCATTACTTGTTAGCACTATTACTTTTATTATTAATATAGTTATCATTATTATTACCATCATCATTATCATCGTCATTTTAATTATCATTATTATTGTGTTTAATGTTATTATTATCATCATCATCATTGATGTCATTATTATTACTATTATTATATTATTACTACTATTATTACTATTTTAAATAATATCGTTATTATCATTATTAATATTATTATTAATATTATTATTCATTGTTATCATTTAGTATCCAGTTATTACAGATTATCACAGTCTTGCCATGAGGGTTCACTCTTTGCGCAATAAATTGCAAAGGACGACACAAGGGCCATTTTACTGAGTTTGTCCCGAAATTGCTTTGTGTACCGTTTATGCAAGTAGCCCAGCATCTTCTGTGGGTATTGCTTGATGAAATGAACCCACGAGAACCGACCTCAATTGCCAAAAGTTCTACCTCATAGCCATTATCTTCAATGTCTCTGACGAGGGACGAGTATTTATCAACTTTATATTGATGGGCCTTATCGATTCTAAGTTCAAATGGGACTGTCAGTTCCATGATCATGATTTTTTAAATACTATTTTCATCGTAGATACAAAGGTCAGGTCTCAGGTTTGTTTGGGTACAAGACAATGGGATTGTTGAGACAGGGGAGTAGCCAATTAAATAGGGAATATCATGAAGGATTTTTGTATCGGGCGAAATACTTTAGGTGATGAATTCTACAAAGCATTTTAGTACATTGTTATGGCGCCAGGTGTATCGCCCTTGAGATAGGAATAGTGAACAGCAATTAAGAACATGGTTCAGTGTCTCAACACAATCGCAGGGCCTGCATTTGTTTGTAGCAGATTTGCCCCATCTCAGTAAATTTGCCCTTGTGTTTACAGTATCAATAACAGCATTTACGAGAAATTTAAGGACTTTCACTGGCAAATTATACATGATGCTTTTCCAAATCGTACCGTTACTTTCTAGCGATAGAAGATCTAGAAATTTTCCTTGAACTACTAACTCTTAACATGTGTATGCCAAATGGTAGAGACTTCGTGAGTTAGGATTTTTTTTGCCTCTCTTTTCTTTTCTTTGAGTGTTGGATGCCCTTCAACAGATGAGTAAACCTCATTACGTTTTACAATCGTGGATTTTGTTAAATTAACATATATACATTGTGTTTCATATTGTACTGTTGAGAAGGAAATAAATGTTAATACATACAAAATACAACACAGTAATCGTAAAAATGGAAAGTTTCCAACTAACAACGAAATATGTAAGGACGTAGAGAACTTTAACAAAGTTGAACATGAAAAAGCAAAAATAAAGGAGAAATTGCCAATACATTATAACAAATTGGAGAATTTTACAACTTAAAGGCTTAAAGGTACTATGTCTCATTTTCATTTAGAACTTACCTAAAAAAAAAAAGAGGGGGGGGGGGGGAGGGGCTTGAAAATGTCTTTAAGTGGGAAAATAACGAATATTAGTTGTGGAATCGACTTAAAAGCTAAAGAGCCAGTATGTTTTATGCTGCGCAAAGATTCTATCAGTTTAATTTTGGCCATTATAAGAAGTGGGTTATTAATGTAGATAAATGCTCCTGTAGCCTTTACAGCTCATTTTATGAATGTTATTACCGAAGAAGAATAAAAAAAAAAAGGTAAAATTAACGAGTTTTTACCTGTTTTTTGCCAGGGGAGGGGCCCGGGCCCCTTCTTTGATCCGCCATACACTGTTAAAAAAAACAGTAGATTTTACAGAGAAAAAAATACAGAACCATTCTTTAAAGTGTTGTAACAGCAAATTTTCTGTAATTTAACAGGACAAATGTCTAGAAAAAATGAAGATTTTGTTTTTTTACAGGCAATTTGCGTGATTTCAGATCCCATATACAGATTTTTTACAATTCTACGGAATGTTCTTTTTTTATTAAGAAAACTTCATTTTTTAACGGATAATAAAAAAGAAATTACAGAAAACAAAAATACAGAACCATTCTGTAAATTGATGTAACTGGAATTTTTTGCAATTTAACAGGACAGATTTCTATAAGAAAGGGAGATGTTTTTTTTTAATAGGAATTCTGTATGCTTTCAGATCCAATATGCAGATTTATTATGATTCTACAGAGCGTTTTTTTTTTCAAAGTAAACCTCATGTTTTAATGAATAAAAAGAAAGAATCTACAGAAATTAAAATACAGATTCATTCTGTAAAAATGTAAACTAGAAACTTTCTGCAATTTAACAGATCTCTAAAAAGAAGATCCCATGTAAATAAATGGAGTGTCTTTTTATTCAAAGTAAACCTCATGTTTTAATGAATAAAAAAAATACAGGAAACAATAATACAGAACCACTCTGATAATTAATGTTACTTGACATTTTCTGCTGTGAAAAGGACGGATCTCTCTCCCTCTCTAAAAAAAGGATTGTTTTTTTCTTTATGGAAATTCGTAGGCCTATGTTTTTAAGCAGATTTTGCTTTTAATTCTACAAAGTGTCGATTTATTCAAAGCAATCTCATTTAGTTTAATGAATAAAAAAGACAGAATTTATAGAGGAAAATACCGTAAACAATTCTGTAAAATTAATAGCTGAATTTCACTGCAATTTGACAGAAATCTAAAAAAGAAGTTGATGAGGGTTTTTTTTCAAGGACATTCAGATCCCCTATAGATATTTAATGTTCTACAAAATACCCTTTTCAATTTAAAAAAAAAAAGACCTTAACTGCCTTTTAATGCCTTAAACTCAACAACGTAAAATAATTTGCGGTAAAAATACAAAACCTTTCTGTTAATTGACTCAAGCTGCCGAATTCGGGCACATTTAAAAGGGAAAGAAGATTTCGTTTTTACCGGAAATTAGTCTGCTTTTATCAGAGGTTATGCTTTATATAGGCCTAAATTTTAGTAGGCTAGGCATAATTATATATATACTTCAAAGTTCATGTAGACCTCTCAGAAATCTTTTTTTTTTATGCCATAAAAACAACACGAACTCCCACGAACTGAAACTGTAACTATACCGGTACCGTAATTTTTCTGCATCTTCTTAATCTTCTTCTTTTTCTTCTTTTCTATTCTTTTTTTCTTTTTTCTAACAGGAAGTTTTAATAGTGCTTTCATATCTTATTCAGATTTCTGTTTTTTTATTTTATTTTTTCTTTCTTTTCTTTTTTCTTGCCGCCAACTTTTTTGTTACCGTTAGCGATAGCGTGTAACATGCATGCGTGCACTTCGTTCGCGCCCATATATGCATGCATGGCGATCGATCAGATCAGAACGAACCGGCCGGGCGCGCCGGGCCAGCGCCAGCTATAGCTTGCTAGCTGCTTGCACTCGCACGCGCGCGCCATGCATTAATTGTGCATGTTTACCATGATGTGTACGTACGTACATGTACAGTACAGTGCAGCATAGAAGTTATCTAGTTAGCACTATGAACATGACAGACAATGAAAGCGGACAAAATATACAGTTCCTCAGGAAAACAAAGGAACATCCCTTCACTGCTATTATGTAAAAATGTGTAGAACAGGTGAATATGCATGTGACACCTGTTCTACACATTTTTACATAATAGCAGTGAAGGGCTGTCCCTTTGTCTACCTGAGGAACTGTATATTTTGTCCGCTTTCATTGTCTGTCATGTTCATAGTGTAGTCTGATATGTACATAATGCATGCAGTACATACCTGCGAAGTTCGTTCGTGAGCTGAGCCTGGGCCTGCCTGTGATTTGAATTGGATTGGGTAAGTCGATTGTCAATTAAAGTCTCTTTTTCGTTAGGTATTATAACAAGAATTTCAATGTAGTGTTTATAGTATTAAGAATTGAGTTTGTTGGTGATCACCACGATGAGATTTAAGTCGGATAGAACTCGAGAATTTATGCTTAAACTCTAGTAAAGTAAGCTAGACCGATTAAATCTGTCTCTGTTTGGGGTAGACCGAAGGCTCCGGCCGTGTGTGTCGCTCTCAGTCATTAACATACGGACATTCTCTTTTTACCCTCTGAGTGGAGAGAGGGTAAAAAGAGAATGTCCGTATGTTAATGACTGAGAGCGACACACACGGCCGGAGCCTTCGGTCTATGTTTGGGGGACCTAGTATTTACAGTACGGTCATTAACGGGGAGGGCCGCCCGATTAATGCAACCATGTTAGCTTGGTGGTGAAAAGCAATCTGGAAATTTCTCCATATTCATAGTATTTAGGCAAGTAACGTTTGTATTGACAAACGTTACTTGCCTAAATACTATGAATCAGACACAAGGTGAAAGAGATTGCCATGTATTTGCTCTAGATGTCTGATTTGGATAATAATAGAAATATTGACGGGCTATTATTTCGGGAGATACCACATATATTGCCCTCACAAGACCCATATTGCCCTCGTCTTCGCTTGGGACAATATGTGTCTTCTTTGGGCAATATACTGTATAACTATAAGCCTATATTTTTGCTTACAGATATTTTCGCGAATCGCTATACTCATCAGACATTTTCGCGTTGTTAATTTCGCGCTTGCGAAGGCTTGTGAAATTAACAACACACGTATTGTTATTTTCGCGGTTCAAAGGCGACTCGCGAAATTCGCGAAAATAAAACCCTCGCGAAAATAACGGCTGATACAGTATGTGTTATCCCCCTCAAGGCCCGGCAGTCAATATTATATAAAGGTTTGTAGGTGCCTTATGCCTACCCCTCCAAGCATCTGTTATTTTGCTAAACATCTAAATTTTATTATTTCAGGTTGATGGTAACAAGCAGAAGATTGATGGTGACAAGGACAAGCCTCAGAGTCCATTCATTGCCATAATTGGTGAGTTTTTCATGTTTTTGGTTGTGCATGCAATCTGTATAGTACAGAGGTCTTCTTTTTGTTGAGTTCTTTCTCTGATAATAACCCTGTCCTAACAAATGCTGGACATAGGTTACACTACATTTCAGCATCCAGTGAGCTTTATTAAGGAAATTATAGGCAAAAATTATTGTATGCATAAATTTGCCTATTTAAAGTAATTACTATTTGTTTTTGAATTTGACTGTAAGAGGGTTATGAGCATGTCGGCTTTCGGTGTGATTCCACAACTAATGGCCAAGGTTTTAAAGGGAACTCCTATTACTGAATGATGGTAATGAAAGGACAGATTGTAACCCTCGAGATAGGGGGGGGGGGGCTGTGCCAAAAGGGCCCCCTTAAAGGTTTTGGCTGTTGAATGCACGATCGCAACAGCAATTGGCACACACCCTACCCAGAATGTAATCTTCAAAATTGTATAGTTTATTGTCAAAAGTTAATTACAATTTATTTTAATTTATACTAATTCATACATAATTTATTTTAAATGGCTGTAAATCTAAAATAAAGATCATGAACTATCTAACTTTTGCTACTGACCATCTTTTTAGGATTTCTCATCAAATGTACATTAAAACAATTCTGGTACTATATTTCATTTCTTATTTATTTTACTGTTTTTGTTGTTGTTTTTTTGTACTTATCTGTAAATTTAAATCATTGGCAACACTATTTCGATCATAAACAACATAAAATTAATTGATTTTAATTGATGGAAGTGAAAAGAATCGTATATTGTTTAATTGTACATTGCAAAATGTATGAAGTCACTGAAGCGAAACAAAAATCTTTACTGAGAAAAATGTGTTACTGAAAACTTCTAACAGCATAATTTATGTATCATTAGAATCAAATCGATTTACTTTTTATGACAAAGATGGGTTGAGTTTGTTACGTTTGTCTCTCTAGTTCAAGCTTAAAATAAATAATGACTACATAATCATAGTTTTGTTGGTTGTTTTTTTTTTTTTGGGGGGGGGGGCAAAAGTGAAATTTTTTAAATTTCATATCAGGAAAATATTTAGTCTTGGCTTTAATATCATGCCAAATTTGTTTCATATCAATCTACCTTATTTTTTGGATCCTCCTGTCCACTTTTACGTGAACGTGTCCTTATCAGACTTCTCACCTTATATTTCAGGATCAAGGGAAGACATCTTCAAAGGGCGAAACATCTATTATCTTGTAATAGAAGGATCTGTCGTCAATGATGGAATAGCCACATTCCGGGAAGCAGTGATCACACTGTTCTGCTGTTTCTACGCTCTTTCCCTAGAGTACCCACCAGAGGGATCAGTCACTATGGAGTTCATCCAAAGGTGGGTATTTTAACTAACTTTTGTTGGGTTGCAACAACAAACAGAAAAATCATTAGTTTGAAAGGGCATGATGGCTGCAAGATGAATGGCAAGAACAGTGGTGTTGTCCTTAATCATAGAATCATTGCTGAACATTCCCCAGTTACCACTCGATGTTGCATTATTGTCTGTTACCATAGTGACAGCATGACATAATGACTTCAACCTAAAAGACCTGGAAGATGCAACCATTCTTGGCGTTTTGTGTGAAATATCTGCAACACAAGTCATTCCATGAGGGGTGGTGCCTGTACCTCTCTATGCAAGAGGAATTCATGCTCTCTCCTTCTCTCCTTGGTGGTGCATTATTCCATTGTCCTTGATGAGTTGGAAGAAAACCACCTACGGAATATTGACAATAACCTCCACCATGGTATCCTTGTGATATATTACCGTCCTTCATCTCTCCCTCTCTCTCTTTTCTCTTGTCTGTTCTCTTTCTATCTTTAATCTAAACTCCTCAAAAAAAGTCCTGCAGATCAATTTTGAGCCTTAATATCTTTTTTGCTCCTTTTCTATGATTATTGAATTTGATATCAATGGAAGGTTCATTTATTCCCCTTTACATTGATACCTCATTTGTAATGGTTATTTTATGCTTGAATGCACAGTACTACTGAATACAGATCAAAGTCAGAAGTGAAAAGTTGCTAAATGAATGGCTATTGTTCACATCGAGTTCTTAACTGGTATGAAAAGCTTTTGTGATTTTTTTCTTGCTTGTTTGTTAGTTTGTTTGTTTACTTTGTTCATTATTCGTACATTTCAATGCTGTATATTCATGTTTGAAGGACAAAAAATGTTTCAATAAATTTCAGGTGGTATTTTTTTTTTTTTTTTTGGCAAGAAGAGGTGTTTTAATCACCAGCTTATGGTTAGAGCACTACTTGTGTTTTGATTTCATACAGATTATTGCAAGTTGCTAGCTTAGTATCAGTCCATAACGGAATTGGAAACAAAATCGCTCCTCACATCATTTCATTTTCAGCCATATCCAACCAATAAAACAAACATAAGCAGAAACAGACCCCCCCCCCCCCTGCAGGAATCCCGCAAGCAGCTTTTTATTGCCAATCCTCATATTTTATCATAGTCAAAACGATGGGGAATGTGGGAAAGCCACTATAAAAAGATGCATTTATAGCAGGATTCCTGCTATAAGACAAGGTACAGACTTTTGACAAGTTGTTTAAGTCATTATTTTCCAAGTCGACATATTTTCTTTCGTTTCAATATTCAAATTTCGAGAAGTTAAGCGTAGTTAGAAGTATGAAGATTAATTTGCAAGATAACATCTCTGTTTGTATGTATTTTCAGGGAACTCATTGGCATCAGTCCTGGGGGTCCAGTAAAGAGTGGAGGAAAGAAGAAGAAGAAATCGGCCGTGTCTCCAAAGATAATTGCCCTCCTTCGTGGAATCGTAGAGTTCGAATCTGACTGGAAAACAGAGTAGCAGACATCCAGCTCTCATTTTTTATGCTTCTGTCAATTTGTTTTGAGATGTGCTTTATTATGCACGATTTTTATTGTGACGAATACATGGATGAGACAATGTGATGTAAGAAACCTGTAAATTTCTATTATTTGTGCCTCATCTTGAAAGCCTTTTCTCAACATCCCCAACATAATGCAAATAAAATATATATAAGTATTAGTATAGTATAGGATGTATGCATCCAGATGTGAAAGGCTTTGATTTTTGGAAAGAGCCAAGATAGTCCTTGCCAAGGAACAAAGTGAGTTTTTTAGATTTTGTTGGTAATGTAAGAAAACCTCAGCAGGTCCTATTTATAATTTTATACCTATATAATTTGTATATTTGTTCTTTTGAAGGTTGTTTATAGTGTTTTCTTGATGATATATGCTACAGTATGCAAACATTATACCATGTTGGTGTTTACCCTGGTCAACTTTATATACAGGGTGTCCCATGAACAATGCCTGACACACTTCTGATAGCACACAGATCAACTTATTAATACCATTGGTAAGAGCAACATTTCCTTAAGGCCCTGTCACATTAGGCTTGCATGTGACTTGCAAGGAAATTTGTTTTGCTACCCAGGGGTCTGCGATACTGGATACAACAATATTACATTTTGAAATAGTTGAGAAGAGGATCGGTTGAAAAATACAAATTTTTGAGGTGCTGAGTATGTACTAATTTGTGTTTTCAAAGGTTGGCAGCTATGCTATGTACATCATCTTCATCTTTTATTGGAAACATGTACATATTTTTCATTGAGGCAAGTGGGTATTTTGAGAACAAAAATAGACATTTGTATGCTGTTTAGGTAAATAATGTACATTATGCCATCTTCAATCATGAGAACTGATGGCCATATTAATTTGATATTCTTGGCCCGAACTCACAAAGGAGGCTTAAAGGAGAATAAAAGTTAGACAGTCACATGATTTCAGTGAATGGAGAAGAACAACAAGACTTAACAGTAAAAGTTTGAGCAAATTTGGATAATCCGTTTTCGAGTTATGTATTTTTGAAGTTTTAGAAAATCCTTATTATGGACTTCCTTAAGTTGGCAACTTCGCCAGAATTTGTGATGTCATTGTGCTCAACTCTCCATTGGTTATGTACAGAGAGTTTCACTTTTTTCTAATTTTCATCAAAAATAATATTTCCGCCAGTGTATTTTGTTTTTGTATGACATGGCTACATCAATTCTGCAGTATGTCTGAAAGAATCAATACAATTGCCCTTTTAATATTTTATAAAAATAAAATGTTGTGAAACTCTCTGTACATAACCAATGGAGAGTTGAGCACAATGACATCACAAATTCTAGCGGAATTGCCAACTTAAGGAAGTCCATAATAAGGATTTTTTAAAACTTCAAAAATCCATAACCCAAAAAAGGATTATCCAAATTTGCTCAAACTTTTACTGTTAAGTCTCATTGGTATTCTCCATTCACTGAAATCATGTAAATGTCTGACTTTCATTCTCCTTTAAACTCTGTGGGGGGTTAAATCATGGTCTATGTAGATTTTGTGTATAATTTGCGCTTAATTTAGCGTGTATGCTGAGAAAGGTCCAATATGAAGGCACGCTGTATGGCAAAGGGCGCTCAATTCATGCTTGTTGCTATGATTTTAAACCATAGCTTTAAACCATGGCAAAAATCATGAATTTCTAGTACTTTGCCAAAAGCGTGCATTTATACTGGATCTTTGTCAGCTAATCATACACAAAATCTGCATAAACCATGGTCTAAACTTAAACTTCCTTTGTGAATTCCGACCATTGAGTGTGTGACCCTCAAATCGAGCAGAATTGCATCAAAATATCATCAGGTTAGATTTAGTGTGCATTTTGTTTACATTTTCTATGTTACAATGGACATGTTTGAAATAGACCCCCCCCCCCCCCCGGCACAGTTTTAGCATTGTTATAGCACATCTGAAAGAGCACCTCAAAGTGGTCTTAGGGATCCCGTTAGAATTTGGTTTAGATGGTTGATTGGAAGGCTTCTCTTCTACCCAACCAGAAGAGCGACATGTTATGATCCTTGGACTGTGATTTGTATTTTTCTGCACTTCACACTATTTGCAATATGATATCTGATCATGCCAATCATTTATTTTTTTAGAAATGTGTTAAATTATGTTTTGTATGTGTTTAAATATGCCAATCACATACAAGTCATGTGTTGCAGTAGGTTCTATGCCTCCAGATTTTAAAGGTTTTCATTATTGGTTTGAGCCAAAATAATCTTTGTAAAGGAATGAAGAATGCAGGTGCCCTTTTCTTTAGGCATCTATACAGGGTGAGTCAGAAAAAAAAGTCCACTTTCAAAAATCTATATAATCTCTAATGTATGTTATTCTTCAAAGACTGTGGTATGTCCTAAAAGAGTATCTTCCTCTTTTATTTGGTATAAATTTTATCAGGTTTATAGCATGAATGTCATGCTTGTCTATACAGGAGGCCCTTTTTTTTGAGAGAGAGAGAGGAAATAAAATTTCACCTGCGCCAGAAGTGGTGGCATGTCGATCATGAATTAGCAATAAATGATATACCTCGGTTAAACATGACTCTTTACGATTTCATATCATGGGGGGGGGGGGGGGGGCACCCCGTAGGCTATATAGTTTTGTGTTACATTTTATATCTTTGTTACTCACTGAAGTTTGCTTTTATTGTTTTCTTGTTGATTAAGCTCCTTGCAGATCAGTATTTACATGTTTGTAATTGGTAATGATAAATGAACCCTTTTAAAACTACAAAATGTTGCAGTTGTTTGTTAGGCCATATAGTTTTTGTTACATTTGATATATTTGCTACTTACTGAAGTTTGCTTTTATTGTTTTACTGTTGATTAAGCTCCTTGCAGATCAGTATTTACATGTTTGTAATTGGTAATGATAAATAAACCCTTGAAAAACTACAAAATGTTGCAGTTGTTTGTTTGACTGACTTGTGTATCTGTAAAATTAAAGCAGGTGCCTGCAGCAGTCACAAGATTTATTTTTTTAGTGTGTGTTTTGATGGTAACTTGTACATACACACTCTAGCATTAAGGTCTTACAGATTTTTCATGAACATGTTTGTAGGATTTCTATAGGATATAATTTAAATAATTTCATGAGAAATTTCATTTATTACACACAAATGTTATAAAACAGATTGGCTGTAAATTATGAATCATGCTATAAAATTACAGAATTTCTCGAGACTTCTGCAAGCACCCTGCCCTTTTTATTATTTTTTCATTCCGTTATAATTTTTCTATTTTTTATTTTTGTTTATTTTTTATTCATTTTTTTTTTACATGCCGATTTTCTGTTTCAAAACAGATGGACTGTAGATTTTGAAGAGAAATATGTAGTCAAATTAAAGCACTCCTGTAAACCTTGATTCAGGCACTCCTCTGTCTTTATTTTAAAGATAAATTTCATGTATCACAGATGGCTTGTTATTAAAAAGATGAGCTGTAAATTTTGATAGTAGATCTGCTGCAAAATTACAGGAGTTCCTTGTAGTTCGGCAAGTTATCTTTCTGTTTTTTTAAGAATAAATTTCATTTATCATATGCAGATTTGCGGCTAAAAAACAGATGAATTGTAAATTGTGAAAAGAAAAATGTGGCAAAGCTAAAGGATTCCTGTAAACCCTGAATCAGACACTTTTCTGTCTTTTTTTTTATACAAAAATGAAATGTTATAATCACTTACAGATTGTATGTTATTAAACAGATCAGCTTTAAATTATGGTTACAAATATGGTGTAAAAAAAACTGGAGTTCTCTAGAGTTCTGGAAAAATATATATATAAAAAACAGAAAATTTGTATTTATCACCTCCATATTTGCTGTTAAAAAACTGATGACTTGTGAATTGTGATAACAAAGTTCTGTAAAATTACAGGAGTTCTCGAGACTCTGCTGCAGGCACTTTTCTGTATTTTTATGGAGAATTTTTTTAACGGATTGTTGAGACAGGGGAGTAGCCGATTAAATAGGGAATATCATGAAGAATTTTTGTATCGGGCGAAATACTTTAGGTGATGAATTCTACAAAGCATTTTAGTACATTGTTATGGCGCCAGGTGTATCGCCCTTGAGATAAAAATAGTGAACAGCAATTAAGAACATGGTTCAGTGTCTCAACACAATCGCAGGGCCTGCATTTGTTTGTTGCAGATTTGCCCCATCTCAGTAAATTTGCCCTTGTGTTTACAGTATCAATAACAGCATTTACGAGAAATTTAAGGACTTTCACTGGCAAATTATACATGATGCTTTTCCAAATCGTACCGTTACTTTCTAGCGATAGAAGATCTAGAAATTTTCCTTGAACTACTAACTCTTAACATGTGTATGCCAAATGGTAGAGACTTCGTGAGTTAGGATTTTTTTTGCCTCTCTTTTCTTTTCTTTGAGTGTTGGATGCCCTTCAACAGATGAGTAAACCTCATTACGTTTTACAATCGTGGATTTTGTTAAATTAACATATATACATTGTGTTTCATATTGTACTGTTGAGAAGGAAATAAATGTTAATACATACAAAATACAACACAGTAATCGTAAAAATGGAAAGTTTCCAACTAACAACGAAATATGTAAGGACGTAGAGAACTTTAACAAAGTTGAACATGAAAAAGCAAAAATAAAGGACAAATTGCCAATACATTATAACAAATTGGAGAATTTTTACAACTTAAAGGCTTAAAGGTACTATGTCTCATTTTCATTTAGAACTTACCTAAAAAAAAAAAAGAGGGGGGGGGGAGGGGCTTGAAAATGTCTTTAAGTGGGAAAATAACGAATATTAGTTGTGGAATCGACTTAAAAGCTAAAGAGCCAGTATGTTTTATGCTGCGCAAAGATTCTATCAGTTTAATTTTGGCCATTATAAGAAGTGGGTTATTAATGTAAATAAATGCTCTGTAGCCTTTACAGCTCATTTTATGTATGTTATTACCGAAGAAGAATTACAAAAAAGGTAAAACTAACGAGTTTTTACTATTTTTTGCCAGGGGAGGGCCCGGGCCCCTTCTTTGATCCGCCATAGGGTGGAATTGAGGTTACAAGAGGTGAACAAAGTAAAGATAATTTAACCACATTCACCACATAATATACTTTCCCCGAAATAAAATGTCCTCATTTTAGGATCTTACAACAAAAATGATATGAAGTGTTCACGTGAAAAAAAAAAATCAAGTAGATACAACATTTTCTATTCCGTAAATCAATTTTATATGAAGTATAAATTAGTATTCAAATAGAATGCTTTATAAATAAACTATTTTCGCTTCATAAGATGTCAAATTCATAAACAAAAAAGATCCGAATAAATAGTTTCTTTCTCAACAACGTGGGATTACATTTGTTCTTGTTGAAGTGAGAAAAACTTGTCAACACGAAGAAAACTGGATTTCACTATCGTATAAAATTACATGGAATAACATATCATTATCGGTCCTAAACATAAACGCATGTATAAAGTCATCGTATATTGAAATAATTAGTATCAAAATTGTATCAGTTATCAATTTATGCTTTTCAATTAGCAGATATCATGAATAGAATTTAAAACAAAATCGCTAATAACTAAATGTCTATAATGGTATCATATCGATACAAATTTCAATTTGTCTCAAAGTATCTCTCAAACATGTCATGTCCAACGTTAAAATAATCTCGAAGTTTCAAAAATAATAATTTTGTACAAACGGTAATTTTTAGGATGTGTTAATCGGTGCTGCTGCTTTGCATTCAAATACGAAATTCACCTTCGTTTTCCCTTGTACTTGGTAACTACAGTCCATGTCATAACTATATTTCCCAATTTCTTTTCTTTCAAAGGTACCATCATACATATTGAGTAAACTAACAGATTTCTATGACAAAATATATACATTGTATTCAAAGAATAGTATAAATTTCTCATCACTATCGGTATATCAGAGTTTAGAATGAATAATTATCGAATCACTATCGAAATATTATTTATTTTTATTTATATATATATATATATATATATATATATATATATATTTTTTTTTTTTTTTTTGGGGGGGGGGGGGGGGGTTAAAGAGATCAATTGTGAAAAACAATGTTTTTCCTTTTTCTCAATTGAGAATGTAAACGTCAACTATTATCAATTAAATGTATACCAACACTACATGCATCAACATTATCGCAATATTAATATTAAACGGAATTTCTATGAGGTGTTGAGCTGATAACAACTAAAATGGACATGTGTACGACAAGTGTTGCTTAAACTTGTGAAAATTGCTGATTTTAGTTTCGTTCTTCGATCGTTTCACCGTATCATGTACATTCTGAAGTGTGGAATACATTGGAGTATGTAACTTTATCTGGAAATATATCAAATTGGAGTAGCCAGCACTACAATTTCTGAAGAAAGTGAGTCAGGCGCGGATTCCAGGATTTCTTAGGGGGGGGGGCCAAATTTGAAATTATGCGAGCCAAATATTGGTAAGTAATGGTGACCAACAGTGACGTAGTGCGGGGGGGGGGGGGGTGTCAGTGCAGGGAGGGGCGATTTCCCCCCTCCCTCCTTCGCGAAACGCGGAAGCTTTGACGTTTCATTAAATTATTAGAGAAAGAAGACGATTCGTTGTAGCCTACCGTTGTCGAAAATAATTCTCGTCTAAATTCAGTTTTTCCCCTCCCGCGCAAAGCGCGGAAAATTTTACGATTTATTAAATTATTAGAGAAAGAAGACGATTCGTTGTCGAGTTCTCGACTCTTAATCCTCGTCTGAATTTAGGTTCCCCCTCCCCCTCCTGCGCGAAGCGCGAAAGCTTTGACGTTTCATTAAACTATTAAAGATAGAAGACGATTCGTTGTACAGTTCTCGACTCTTAATCCCCGTCTGAATTCATGTCCTCCCCCCTCCCTTCCCGCGCAAAGCGCGGAAGCTTTTAAGTTTCATAAGATTATGAGAGAAAAAAAGACGATTGGCTGTACAGTTCTCGACTCTTTAATCCTCGTCTGGATTCAGGTTCCCCCCTCTCGCGCGAAGCGCGGAAGCTTTTACGTTTCATTAAATCATTAGGGAAACAAGACGATTCGTTGTAAAGTTCTCGACTCTTAATCCTCGTCTGGATTCAGTTTTCTCTCTTCCGCGCAAAGCGTGGAAGCTTTTACGATTCATTAAAACATTAGGGAAAGAAGACGATTCGTTGTACCGTTCTCGACTCTTAATCATTGTCTAAATTCAGTCTCCCCCCTGCCCCTCCTGGGCAAAGCGCGAAAGCTTTGACGTTTCATTAAACTATTAAAGATAGAAGACGATTCGTTGTACAGTTCTCGACTCTTAATCCCCGTCTGAATTCAGGCCCCCCCCCCCCCCTTCCCGCGCAAAGCGCGGAAGCTTCTAAGTTTCATAAGATTATGAGAGAAAGAAGACGATTGGCTGTACAGTTCTCGACTCTTTAATCCTCGTCTGGATTCAGGTTCCCTCCCTCTCGCGCGAAGCGCGGAAGCTTTTAATTTCATTAAATTATTAGAGAAAGAAGACGCTTCGTTGTACCGTTCTCGAAACTAATTCTCGTCTGAAATTAGTTTCTCACCCCCCCCGCGCGAACCGCGAAAAATTTTACAATTTATTTAATTATTAGAGAAAGAAAACGATTCGTTATCGAGTTCTAGACTCTTAATCCTCGTCTGAATTAAGGTTCCCCCCCTCCCGCGCGAAGCGCGGAATCTTTTACGTTTCATTAAATCATTAAAAATTCGTATAACCGTTCTCGCCTCTGAATCCTCGTCTAAATTCAGTCTCTCCCCCTCCCCCTCCTGCGCGAAGCGCGAAAGCTTTGACGTTTCATTAAACTATTAAAGATAGAAGACGATTCGTTGTACAGTTCTCGACTCTTAATCCCCGTCTGAATTCAGGTCCTCCCCCCCTTCCCTCGCAAAGCGCGAAGCTTTTAAGTTTCATAAGATTATGAGAGAAAAAAGACGATTGGCTGTACAGTTCTCGACTCTTTAATCCTCGTCTGGATTCAGGTTCCCCCCCTCTCGCGCGAAGCGCTGAAGCTTTTACGTTTCATTAAGTCATTAGAGAAACAAGACGATTCGTTGTAAAGTTCTCGACTCTTAAACCTCGTCTGAATTCAGTTTTCCCCTTCCGCGCGAAGCGTGGAAGCTTTTACGATTCATTAAAACATTAGGGAAAGAAGACGATTCGTTGTACCGTTCTCGACTCTTAATCCTTGTCTAAATCAGTCCCCCCCTCCCCCTCCTGCGCAAAGCGCGAAAGCTTTGACGTTTCATTAAACTATTAAAGATAGAAGACGATTCGTTGTACAGTTCTCGACTCTTAATCCCCGTCTGAATTCAGGCCCCCCCTCCCCTTCCCGCGCAAAGCGCGGAAGCTTCTAAGTTTCATAAGATTATGAGAGAAAGAAGACGATTGGCTGTACAGTTCTCGACTCTTTAATCCTTGTCTGGATTCAGGTTCCCCCCTCTCGCGCGAAGCGCGGAAGCTTTTAATTTTCATTAAATTATTAGAGAAAGAAGACGCTTCGTTGTACGTTCTCGAAACTAATTCTCGTCTGAAATTAGTTTCCCACCCCCCCCCCCCGCGCGAACCGCGAAAAATTTTACGATTTATTTAATTATTAGAGAAAGAAAACGATTCGTTATCGAGTTCTAGACTCTTAATCCTCGTCTGAATTAAGGTTCCCCCCTCCCGCGCGAAGCGCGGAAGCTTTTACGTTTCATTAAATCATTAAAGATTCGTATAACCGTTCTCGCCTCTGAATCCTCGTCTGAATTCAGTCTCTCCCCTCCCCCTCCTGCGCGAAGCGCGAAAGCTTTGACGTTTCATTAAACTATTAAAGATAGAAGACGATTCGTTGTACAGTTCTCGACTATTAATCCCGTCTGAATTCAGGTCCTCCCCCCCCCCCCTTCCCTCGCAAAGCGCGGAAGCTTTTAAGTTTCATAAGATTATGAGAGAAAAAAGACGATTGGCTGTACAGTTCTCGACTCTTTAATCCTCGTCTGGATTCAGGTTCCCCCTCTCGCGCGAAAGCTTTGACGTTTCATTAAACTATTAAAGATAGAATAACGTGATCATAATAAATGATCAGAGTCATTCTGGAGAGTCAAGGATAGACAAAACAATTGCTGGCATAGGCCAGAAATAGCGCGCGCCTTTTACAGCTGTTTAAGCGGTGCCTTTGTGAGACAGCGACATGTGAAATTTACCTCTGTAAAGAAACCGAAAATGCGCACAGCCAGTGAATCTACAACGGTGGAGTTATGCGCGCAGTAAGCGTGGGAACGCCGTGTGCAAGATTTTCTCACTTTCGACTTTATCTCCGCTCGGAGAAGTCCTTTTTCCCCGGCCCACCCACCCCTCTTTAGTTTAAGTAGAGTTGAAGAAGTAAACTACTTAAAGTTGATTGAGGATTAACAAATTGGAAGTACAATGTTGTTTTGAGTGATATAACGAATTGTATGTATTTAATATCATGGTAACACGGGGGTTGACTGGGGGAGGATTTCTTTTACTCGTGATTATTCCATGGTTGGTTCCGATTATCACCACTTCTTATATATGCGCTGGTATAGTAGCACCGGGATAACATTGGGGATACTGCAGGAGATACTATCCTGTCGGGTGGGTCACGTAAACCCCAGGTATCTGGGGTGATCGGAGGGAGTTACTACCCTTCCGCTGATCGCGTGACTCGAGACCCCACAAATATAGTGTTTCCATAACTATGTTATTTATGCATTGATGATTTTGTGAGTATTGAAAAGTTGTGGGGATCATCCGTAGGAGATACTAATCCTACCGGCAGGTCACGTAAACCCCAGGGACCTGGGGTGATCGGAGGGAATTACTATCCTTCCGCTGATCGCGTGACTCGAGATCCACAAATATAGTGTTTCCATAACTATGTTATTTATGCATTGATGATTTTGTGAGTATTGAAAAGTTGTGGGGATCATCCGTAGGAGATACTATCCTACCGGCAGGTCACGTAAACCCCAGGGACCTGGGGTGATCGAAGGAGTTACTATCCCTCCGCTGATCACGTGACCGGAGATCCCTACAATTTTGAGTTTCACTCATGGTACATGTACCCTTAAGATTGTTGAATCATATCACGTTTATACATTATTGTCGAATTGTTTATGGTGGAACCCTCTTTATTGTGGTTATAAGATTTTGTTATTGCTTTTATGCATGTTACTTGTTTTACTTTGACTTTCCTACTTTACATGTTTTGAGGAAAAGGACTCCTAGTTTCGGAGCGGAATAAATGTCGAGCAAACTGCAAATCAGTCTAAAGTTGTCTTCTTCCTAGAAGACGATTCGTTGTACAGTTCTCGACTCTTAATCCCCGTCTGAATTCAGGCCCCCCCCCCCCTCCCCCCTTCCCGCGCAAAGCGCGGAAGCTTCTAAGTTTCATAAGATTATGAGAGAAAGAAGACGATTGGCTGTACAGTTCTCGACTCTTTAATCCTTGTCTGGATTCAGGTTCCCCCCTCTCGCGCGAAGCGCGGAAGCTTTTAATTTTCATTAAATTATTAGAGAAAGAAGACGATTGGCTGTACAGTTCTCGACTCTTTAATCCTTGTCTGGATTCAGGTTCCCCCCCTCCCGCGCGAAGCGCGGAAGCTTTTACGTTTCATTAAATCATTAAAGATTCGTATTACCGTTCTCGCCTCTGAATCCTCGTCTGCATTCAGTCTCTCCCCTCCCCCTCCTGCGCGAAGCGCGAAAGCTTTGACGTTTCATTAAACTATTAAAGATAGAAGACGATTCGTTGTACAGTTCTCGACTCTTAATCCCCGTCTGAATTCAGGTCCTCCCCCCCTTCCGCCCAAAGCGTGGAAGCTTTTAAGTTTCATAAGATTATGAGAGAAAAAAGACGATTGGCTGTACAGTTCTCGACTCTTTAATCCCTCGTCTGGATTCAGGTTCCCCCCTCTCGCGCGAAGCGCTGAAGCTTTTACGTTTCATTAAGTCATTAGAGAAACAAGACGATTCGTTGTAAAGTTCTCGACTCTTAAACCTCGTCTGAATTCAGTTTCCCCCTTCCGCGCGAAGCGTGGAAGCTTTTACGATTCATTAAAACATTAGGGAAAGAAGACGATTCGTTGTACCGTTCTCGACTCTTAATCCTTGTCTAAATTCAGTCTCCCCCTCCCCCTCCTGCGCAAAGCGCGAAAGCTTTGACGTTTCATTAAACTATTAAAGATAG
>JAVYIG010003598.1:0-189448 GCA_035222895.1 Strongylocentrotus droebachiensis | reverse complement strand
CACTGAACTTGTTTTGCTCGACTTCTTCATATTTAACAAACAATAATTATCTGCGTCGATGGAATGACCAGTTTTTCCGAGCAAGTTTTCTTCTTTTAATTGTCTTTATTTTTCTATGACCCCGTCAATTTGTGAATGTTAAACTCGACCAAAAGAAAAGCTGATAGTAAACATTATTCTCATAATCACATTACATACAAACATTATGCATAACATACTCTTTCTTTGGAGTGGGAGCAATGGTTTTTGTACATTAATTTGTCATTGTGTTGTCGTTCTCATTGACAGCTAGACATAAATTCCAATCAGTTTGTTTTAAATATAGAGGTATGAAGCGCCAACGAACCGCTCCCTCCTCTCCCTCCCCCATACACAAACAATCCTAGCTTCTCGGCAGCGAAATGCGATATTTAGGTTATTCATGTATTTTAAATTCATCATATTGTATGGACATTCTTGATCAAAATCCCTGTAAATTATTATGCAAGCATTAGCTCTTGTCTATACTTGGAAGTTGCAATACATGTTCACCTTGTAACCTCATTAAATTGGGTTTCGCAATATCCTTCAAAACGGAAGTGTACCTACTGTTACACTGTCGCTCATAACGTTGGAATATTTTTTTTTTACCCCCAATTTATGGAATTATTTTGACAATGATTTATTCCTAATAGATCTAGATAATAGTATACATTCTCAGATTTTATTGAATAATCATTTGCCAGTGTTTTATTTTGCGTGACTGCTAAAGCATATGTATGCTAATATGCTTATCAACTAGGGGACCTACGCCCTCAAGTCATAAATGACAGTAATGAGGATTAATGCCCCACAAAAAGGGCACTAATATAGCACATCGAAACGGTTTTGATCCTGGGGCCTCACAGTTACGAGGCCATTGCTTTGCCACTGAACCATAACTGTATGCAGTGGGGGCTAGGGTAGGGGGCAGTTCCACAATTAAATAAAAACAAAGAAAATGCAATAAATTATCAATAATTCATTGTATTTCCCCCCGGTCCCCAACAGAAACAAATCTTGTGTGTGCCATGCCTTGAGCCATAATGCATGGCCGTACAGAGGAAATATTCCAACGTTATGAGCGACAGTGTATTTTTGGTAAGAATCTGAACTACAGTTTCGGCTGATTTGACAGTACGAACGACTTTGGCCTGGGGAATTTTGGGGTCTGGGAATTCCCTCATTGTTATAGGCTTGCATCAAACGTAGAGGGCGTTGCCGCATCCAATATGTGTTGTCATTCACTGAACTGTGACACTCCTATTATATACGAGTTCAGTGATGTCGATGGAGAATTCCCACGTCTCTATTATAGCAAGGTATACAGTAGACCTGATTTGTAGCTGTGATATTTTGGAGGTATACTGTACATTAATATAACAACTACTTGGCATGTTTGGAGTTACCAACACGACATGACTTGTTTCAATACGAATATCAAGATTGAAGAGCTTTATATGTGACACTTTAGAGACCGGAATTTCGTTTGCCAAAATATAACCATGACCGAGAGTATTGTAGGAGCCATATCGGATCATCTGGATTGTGCTATCTGCTACCGTAGATTCGAAAATGCGAAATGCCTCAAATGCTTGCATACCTTTTGTGAGAGCTGCATTAACCGCGTCATAGACTCAGAATATGATGGATGGCCGATAGAAACTTGTGTTCGATGCCCGATATGCGTGAAGAAACAAAATGTAGAGCCGAAACACTGAGACCAAATCTGCTGGCCAACAAGATTATCGAAGAACTAAAACGCCATGAGGATTCTGAATCAACGAAAGAACATTGTAAGGAGCACGGTGCAGAAAAGAAATTCTTCTGTGAGAAATGTGGTGTACTAATTTGCAGTGAATGCGCTCTTTGTACTCACGGCAAGCATACGTTTTTGATTAAAAATGTGGAAGATGCTTCGAAAGCAAAGGTAGATGGAATGGTCAAATTGATGAGTAAAGCAACGATGTGGATGGCGTCTCATGAAGAATTTCTTATGGACTATACGAAGAAAAAAGTGGAAGGGAATAAGCGACTAGACGACATCTCAGAAGCAATTCAAACATCTTCCAATACGTGCTTAAAACTTCTTACTGATATGATCAATCGTAAGAAGGATAATCTCATGACAAGGGTCGAATCCAGTCGAAGTGATCTCAACGAGCGTAGACAACATCTTGGTGCCTGTGGAGGAAGCAATTTCAGAGGTCTCTGATGAAATCGGATGTGCTGAAGAACTCTTAGACAGTAGTGACCCAAAGGAAGTGGTTCTTCAATACAGGGATTGGGCAAAGCGCCTCCTTCAAGGGATCGACCAACAAATTCCTTCTGATATGGATGCTAGGCGTCAGTGTACCAGGGTTGGATCTCTGAAGTTCTCCGAAAGCAAGGCGCCTGTCCTTGATGTGCCCCAGCTAGGCGTCCTTGGGGGGCAGGTTCCAGAAAGAAAAGACCAAGGTTAATAAATTGTATATCAATTTTAACGTTTTTTGCTACATGTATCCACCCTTTCAAAGCCTACCGTATTCCTTATTTCTTATTTGAACACAATGTTTTGAATGTTACCTAAAGAGCAGGTTGAGTTCTGGGAAGAGGTGAAGACTATTTTGTGAGCGTTATCATTGTATTATGCAAGTGTGGAAGAACATCAGATAAAAAGTGTTCCCTGAAAAGCATGGCTCTTCAAAATTCCTTATTATTCTAAATGTGGCATGTAACATAAACAAATTGGGACGGATTTTTAGGCCACATGTCCGAGTTGTCCCATATACATCTTTCTGTGTACAGTGCTTGTAAATTATATAACCAAGACTGGGCCAAATATCTGATCATTTTGATGATACCAGATCCTTGCAGAACACACCAATACTTATATGCTAGATGATCAACATTTTCTGATCGATTCCACAACGATATTTTTCACCATGCAATCGCATGACCAGAACCCAACTTTATCTTTAAGAAACCTTTATTTTTACAAAGTTTTTTTTGTTAAAACCATTTTTTTTATTTCACAACTGCTACAACATTGAGGCGAATCGAAGTTAACATCTAGAAATTTCACGGTGTATTTGAATATGCTTTCTTGAAATATATGATTTATACGAACATTGAGAAAAAGATTAGGAAAAATATATTTATGTTCAGTTTCTATACAGCGTACCTGTACGCGTAGTTCGCTCGAATAGTTACTCACTCACCCCCCCTTTTTTTTGGGGGGGGGGGGGGGAGGGGGGGGGGGGATTTAGGGGTTTCATGAAAGGAATATGTTGACCAGATTGTGTTATGAAAATCCATTATCTACCTTTACAATGTGATTTGCTTAGATACATCTTAATTTCATATATAAGTCGATAAAAATTGGCCTTTAAAAAAAAATTATATAACGGGAAAAACATAATTATATCTTGTTTCGAATACCATACAGCGAAGGTGAATAATATATATACTTTTATACTCAACATATCGGACTTTGTGCATTCAACGTTCAATACAGATACATCTGTCTCTCTCTCTCCCTCTCTTCTGTAGATAAAGAAATGCCACTTCTGCAACGCCCAACGCAAAGACTTCTTCTCACGGTACGTGTCTAGCCGTTTACATCATAATACATATTCATTACGGTAACATATTTTAATTGAAATATCTGTTATGCAAGATACATGTACTGTGAAAGAAGAAAAGCTTTGACCGATTTTTTTTTAAAGAGTACAGTGAAAGCGCAGTACGGGTATCAGTGGGAAGAGAATTCCATATATCTGGGCCAGTGTGGCGAATGGATATAAGGGCTACAACAGTTTTTGGATTGGACGAACGGAATTTAGTAAATTGTCTTGTAGGGTAGGAGTGGATATCTTCATTCAGTTGAAAACAGAATAGAAAATGGCCCAGGAAGCTGTTTTTCTGAAGGCGAAACATGGAAATGGCAGTTTGTACAACATTGATATATTTAACTCTTAATGTTTTCAAACTACACTGTAAAAAAATAATAGTCGAAATAACTCAATAAAATTGAGGAAAAGAATTGCCTTATTTTTATTAAGTAAATATTACCTACGGCATCTTAAGTAGAATTTACTTATTTTGCTGAATAAATTTTTACTCAGTTAAATCGAGTTACATTAACGTAAATAATTTAAGTATTGTAATCATTTTAGATAATTAAAAAAAAGCTATGATAGGATTACATATTGCACGATTTGGTACCCATCTAATCTAACAAGTAACATCCACTAATCATTCACTACTTCTATTTAAGATTAATCACTAATCACTAACACTACTTCTATTTAAGATTAAGATTCGACACATATTGAAAGGCTCCAAATTTTATATATACTTGGTCGTAGCATCTGAAAAGGAAAATTGGTTGACAATTTCCTGAAATATCAAGTTTTGATTTGTTTTGAACTGGGTAACAATTAAAAATTGTCTTGTCTTTGCTTAGCCATGTTAAATGAATTAGTAAATGTTTTAAAGTCCTTAAATTTTCATTCAACCACAAACAAGAATTGTTTTATTTTAAAAGAGTTTAATTTGGTCTTAATGAATATTCATAAATTATGTAAATATTTCTATTACGCACTGCATCGGTCCTTACTTTAAAAAGATAAGAATAATCAACATAAATTGTTTGAGTAATATGTATAATTTCTGATTTGAGTTAAAATTACTAAATTAATACAAGCTGAAATTAATTAAAGTTCTTATGTATTTGATTTTACTTAAATATTCCACGTATGTTCTACTAAATTGAAAGTTTGAGTTAGCAAGACTTAAATTTAGTGCGTAAGTGGCAAAACTAATGTTTTCAAGTAAATTCTACATGGAAAAAATACGTAAAAATTACCAATGAACAAATTATTTTTTACAGTGTATATAGAATAAAGGATTTTGTGTGATCATGGTAACTTGCATTTAACAAACACGGATTGCTTTCTTTTGTAACAAATAAATAATACCGTATTGCACTTAGTGTTTTCCCATATCAAAATAAAATCATGTTATTGTACAGCATAAAATAATAAGAAATTCGAAAAACATAGTGACGACGTTTATAATGTATGCGTACATTACATTGTACGTGATATTCATACTGTAATGTATTTAAAATGATCATTCCAGTATAGAGTTTCGTTGATAAGAACTCCAAGCAAAACACGAAGCCAGAGATGAAATGAATGGAACCGAGTCTCAGAATTGCTTTTGCAAACAGTTTAGGTCTTTATTGTCCACTCTAATCCAATCCGGAAATTGTAAAGCGCGAATATCTAATGGCTCCATCAAAGGGTGCTGATGAGACTGGGAAACAAGAATCGCACACTGCAGTCCATGGTTTACTCATGGATAGTGGCTAGTTGAACGTAGTGTGGAATAGGTATATCTTGAGCTGAGTTTAGAAAGTAGACAGCAGATCACACGAGTGAAGGTAAATGAGGAAGTTACAGTAAATTACAGTTCCAACCGTCGTGGATGCTATTAACCAGCGATGCTCAAGTACATTTAGTTGAACCTGCTTTAGTGACCATCTGTTTAGAAAGACTACTTGTATGTAAAGGCCGCGTTTTTCTATTTCCCTTGAAAAGTGATTCTCTTAGAAGCGTTTGATTAAGCAGGTTTTTCCAAACTGGAGTGCCGCAAAACTTCTTTAGGGGTACCGCGATTTATCTTGGAATAAGGTCAATTTCATCAAAACAATATATTAGAAACCGCTATGTATTTCTATGAGAAAATAATATTTAATAAAGTGACTTTCGTTTTCGGCTCGCTCGCATTAAATACCTCCATGTGGGGCAACTAGGCACCTGAATATCCTAATTGACAGCGAGGGGCCCGAATATCGTCATCGTGCAGCAAGGTGCCCACATAAATCATATGTTTAATATCGAAATTACATTTTTACTACCCTCCTTCGTTTCACACACTTGCTCGCAACATTTAGAAACATGCAATTTTGGAGCAGTGAGGTACCCAAATATACTCACTTTCCCTGTTTCGATGAGATCGAATATAAGAAAAATACTTGTACCATAATTAAAAGTGACATTCGTGTAATTCTCGCTCGTAAAAGGGGCGGTACGTGTTTACATGGGCATTTGAAGAGTAACAAAGTGATGCACCAATAGTGAAGCGAAACTTTTTCATTACTAAATGTCAATACTAAATAAATATTGTGCTAATAAAGGAACGTGACATTGTAGACGAATGCTACATAAACAGTTTTTTACCCATAAGACCACTTATATCGTGTCTGCCTTGAGCGGTCTTTAATAATGATTATTCAGGTTTTCCTCCAATTTTTCCTGTATAGCTTCGTTATATTACTTTAGTTCAGGGGTGAATACTGGAGGTTGGTTCTTTTTTTGCTCCTGTATTCCTCATGAATATTTATCCTCAGATTCACATTCGAGGTATAAAAATGGCGACTGGTCATGTTATGAACAACACGACGAACGACACAGAGAAACCGTTTGAGATGGCTATCATTTACATATTCATCCTTTTAGCTTCTGTAACTCTGAACACGATCGTTTTAGTCGTCCTATCGTATCAGAAGGATCTTCAAGAATACATGCGAGTTCTCTACCGGTCTTGGCATCGTTGGACCTGGTCCTTGGGATCGTTTGGTGCAGCTGGTCTACAATGTGGTTCTTTTTCCGAAACCGCCAAACGTGCGCTGTCAGCAGCAGGTTGTTTCCTTTCCTACATCGAACCCTCGTCCTGTCCGTACTTGCGTGTCTATGTGGCATTACTTCTAACTTGTACTTCTTGGTCACAAGCAGGCGCGTACGCAGGGGGGGGTGGGGGGGGGGGGGTGGGGGTTTGGGGGGGTTAACCCCCCCCTTTGGTATTGTTATGTGTATAAACCCCCCCCCCCCCCAAACCCCCCTAAAACCCCCCCCCCCCCCTTTTCGTTTTTTTTTTTTTTTTTTTTTTTTAATTATTAAAAAAAAAAAAAAAAAATTACCCCCATGACTGACCAAAAACAGGTGACCCTACCCCCCCAGCGGAGCAAAATGTCAGATTTTCAATTTGGAGGTCAAAAAAAAAAAAAAAAAGGTGTCCGTTTACCCCCCCCCCCCCCCCCCCCCCCCCCCGCTTATTCAGCGGTCAGCTGAGTCGTTGCGATTTTTTTGGGACTCCAAAAAAAAAAAAAAAAGTGTCCTCTTACCCCCCCCCCCCCCCCCCCCCCGCTTATTCAGCGGTGGGCTGAGTCGTTACGAAATTTTCGGCCCGATTTATAAATGTAAAACCCCCACCCTTGAAAAAATCCTGCGTACGCGCCTGGTCACAAGACCACTGCGTTACCACAGCATCGTCACGAAATCAAGGTTCTTCTCCGCTCTGGTGTTAACGCAAATTGCCATTGTCATAGTTTTCTGTGTCTACTTGCCAATACCATCTGTTCCCTTTTCCTCGTTTACAGATGTGATGATGGATCGATGCTTGGGGTCGCGAGGTAAAAATGGAACCAGTCGGACTGCTTTGGTTAACGATCTGCTCGCTATCTTTCCTGTCTGTCTGGCGCTCGTACTTACATTGGGAATTTACGGGAAGCTTCTGGCAATCGCTCTCCGCAAAAATCGCGTCGATGCACGGCTGAATTTGAAATTTCCCACAGGCCCACAGAATCATCAACAGCGTAATCACCCGGGACGTCGTCCTTCGAACCTCAACGTTAGTGAGCTCGAGGAACAACCGGAGCCGAAAGGGGACGCTGGATTCTACAAACGATTCAAGGGATTCTTCACCATTCTCGTTCTTTGGGGCTCTTTCTGCGCCGTTTGGATCCCGTACATGATCCTCTTTTTGGTTACAGTGGGATTCGCAAGCGTGGTTGAAGGTGGTCGTTGATATGTTGGCCGTGAGTAGCACATGGACCCAACCCATGGTTTATTTACTGACAAACAAAGAGGCCAGGGCACTATGTGGGAAGTTCTTAAAACGCCGAATGAACTGGCGCTGAAGGATGGGGATATATTTATTGACCAACTTATAGTATCATGCTGTTTGGTCTTCATTTTAAAGCACAAGAATGACTTGCGACATGATCCTAAACTGTTCTTTTGCGGTCAAATCTGAAATTCAATATTAGACAGTGTCTAACCAGCACGACCGTGAATTAATTCATATTTGGTTGATATCAAATTTAGTTCTACAATATGAATATGTTACTGTGTTTGTCTCTGACTTTTATGTATGCGTAGTTCGTTATGCAGTAACTCATCTTTTTAGTATGGCATGAAGACGGAAATAGGAAAACAAATATTTCGAATGCGTCATGTAAAGTAACGTACTTTATGTTTGCCAATCAATTGAATGCATGTCTCTTAGACTCTTATAGCCAGATGGTTAAGCCATGTTTTCAACGGGCAGAACCCTTGAATCATGCTAAAAAACATGCAAGCAAAGCAACAACAACAACAAAACAAACGATTATTTACTTCTTCACTGATCTTTTTTCATCTCGTCATAATTATTGCATGAAAAGAGGAAAGAAAATTTAATTCAAAATTTATGGGCAACATTTTGTATTAATCATTTAAGATATACTTTTATGTTTATCGGATATAATATTCTTTTCGCCATATGATACATAGAGAAAATCTTCTAAAACGAAATAATCTCTTTTATTATTCAGTCCCATTATGACTAGAGCACATTATATTAATCGTATTTTCAATAAGATTAAAAAAAATATTTAGGTAAGGCCTTTATCAGTAAAACATTATTTAACACGGACCTATTTCATTCTCTATGTTGTAATTTTTTAAATCATAATACTGTACCATGTGTGTCTAATTTTGATTTTTATGTAAGACTGAAGGATGTGAGTGTAGTGCCATAGACCTATAGATATGTGTAGACTGATCTGCATTAAATTCCTTTGTCTTATTTCTGTAATTCAAATAGAAATTTCATTAATGCATTATTCCGAAGGTTCGTAATTCCGAAAAAGACATAAATCTCATAATTCCGAGAATGAAAATAGGGTTCATATTCAGAAGATTCGTAATTCGAAAACGATACAGGATTCTTCGGATTTAAGAAACTTCGAAAATACGCAATATAACCTTGTTTATTGCCCTTTTGTCACTATGGTCTGAATATAATGTTAATGATACTCTGTAAAAAAACACAATTATTTTGATGGATGACAATTATGTTAAGTAGGCTAAGTTGAATTGAATTGACTTCCAGCCTTGGCCATGGAATTGATTGATTGATTGATTTTATTCGTCAAGTATAGTACATTGAATGCATACATAAAGCAAAATGGAACGAGAAGATACATTGACAGGATAACCCATGAAAGCCGGAAAAGGCTTATTTCCAACGGGGTCCTATAAAGTACGTGTACAGTACGGCATGAGAATAAATATCACAACTAATAACTACTACGAATATTACGAATAAATAATATAACATAAACAACAACAAAAATGTCTAGAACTTATAGCAAACAATGATCTACGGTATATTATGCAAGATTAAACTTAAAAACGTGCGCTACACATAATTAACTGTGATTTAAGATTACTGATATTACTGTTCTTGAAGGGATTCATGCTTTAGGTATTGTTTTAATACACTTTTTAAAGTGTGAAAAATTCTTAACTATTTTGACATGTTTTGGGAGAGAATTCCAAAATTGGATACCATTAAAATAAAAAGAGTTTCCAATTTGTCCTTTTCGCTTGGGTAAAACAAAATTAAAATTACTATTTCTTGTATCGTATCCATGGATATTTGAGACACGAGTAAAATTATTAGTAATATAATGATCTACATCTGAGTAGTATATTTTATGGACATGGTGTAACACGAGTTGTTTAGACCTTTGACCTACATGGAGTATACCTGCTTCTTCAAGTTCATTTTTCCCGACGTGTGTTCTTGGGCCTAAGCAATTAATAAATCTTACCATCTTATTCTGAATTATTCTTAACTTTTTCTTATCCATCTTGCCCAGACTACTGTACCAAGCAGCATTAGCATAATCAAATAAACATTGTATCAAAGCAAAACACAAAATACGTCTCGACTTCATGTTCATACAAGTTTGGTATCTATACAAAAAATTTAAACGAGAATTAGCCTTTTTGGCAATTGAATCTACCAAACCTGTCCATGACAGATCACTAGTTAAATTTATTCCTAAATATTTTACTGAATCTTTTCTCTCAATCACTTGATTATTATAGGTAACCTTGAAGTCACGTGTATATTTAAACTTTCCCTTCGAACAAAATAAAATACTTTCTGTTTTTCCAACATGTAAACTGACTGAAATCCAGGCAGCTTAAACTAAATAATGTCTAGAAAAGGTTGTTGTTTTCTGTGTTTCTGTTTTCTGTTTTTCTGGCTTTCGAATGTAGGCCTATTAATGATTTAACCGGTGTGATGCCCACATCCACCATCAATGATGTATAAACAGTTGTATTGTAATATTTATTTTAAAAAATTGTATCTATTAGTTTCTATCGAAAATTCAACGCAAGGGCAATGTCATTTCCGTATTTTACATAAATATACATCCCAGAACTCATTTCCGGATTACGTATATACGTCATTGTATTGTTCGTGCATTTCAAAATAATTATGATGGACAGGCATTTTGAAATTGTCTAAAATTGAACCTTCGAAAGTAGTTGTGATCGTAATAGGCTACTAGCATATATTCAGCTTTTCGCAAAATACCAATAAAAACATGAAAAAACATTTCCAAGGTAACGACAAAATATAATGTTCGCATCTTGCTTGACATCAGATGGCTTAAATTTGATTTAATTTTCGTATGCATTGCTATGATAAGGCCAAAAAAAAAAAATTGTTTGTTGTCCTCGATTGCTTTTCTGGAGTAGGGGGCGGGCGGGCGGATTTTTTTTTTAATTTTTTTTTTAACTTCATTTTTTGTGTCTTTTTTTTTTTTTTTTTCCCATTTTTTTTTTTTTTTAATATTTTGTTTTCCATAAAAAAAAAAATCATTGGGATTGTCAGGCATTTAAACAAACAAAGTCTATAAAACACTTTAATATGGTAAAAGACTAGTTTAATGTACAATGAATATCAAGACCAACACAGAAAGTATTTTGGGCTTTGAAATACAGCACCTTTTAAATCTCCATTGTACTACTTATAGCTACTTGCGCCTCTATGTAGCAAACAATGCCTAATCGGTGACCATTGGTCCCCAATGATCCTCTTTATCTTATTTTAACTAAGGCTGATTAGATGAGATAACCACTTGTCCAGTGACCTTGCAGGGTGGTCTAATCCCTCCTGTAAACTAGTACAGATGGGCTTTAAAATGAGTTTAAGAATGCTCAAAACCTGATTTGAATGAACGGCATTTTGACATAGAAAAATAAAAATGGCAAGTTTAATAAATACCTAATTGCGTACTGAAAAGACAAAACTGGCAACGGGACGCATTTTGATCCTTGCAAATGCATAAAATGGTATGTTTGGCATTTAAGATTGCTCCCCCCCCAAAAAAAAAATTAAATTAAAAAAAAAAAAAAAAAAAAATTGAAATAAAAATATTTAAAAAAATGAATTAAAAAAAAAAAAAAAATATTTAAAAAAAAAAAAAAAAATGCGAACGGCCCGAAAATGACGGGCGGGCGGTCGAGGACAACCAAATGATTTTTTTTTTGGCCTAATGGTCCTGGCGGTCACATCCACTATTTGTATGGCCAGCAGGGTTACGATCATACATGTGGCTTCCGATAGCTCACGGTCCTATCAACATACACAAACACCATCAATGCGCAGACACTATCTTCTGTTGTTTAATATTGTGTATTTTGTATTGAATGATTATAGAATGCCCCATGCTTTTCACAACACAGCTCCAGCTGTCCATCAACTGTGCATTTTCTTCGTTGTCCTTGTTGTTGCTGTTTTAGCAGTATGTGTGGTAAATTTTCGACATAAGTGATGACAAATCAAACTTTTTTAAAACTTAAATATTTCTTTGATAGATATCTAAGATGTTCAAATATTAAAAACCAGTGGGGGATTCTCAATACTTGGTGCCCGATTTCTATTATAACTATTTTTATAACAAGACATGTCATTTAACCCTACTGCTTTACTTTGCATGATCATCAGGTGATATATACATTTATTCGTAAAATTTGCATAAATTAACATATTTAATGATATAAAAACATTAACAAAATAGTAATCATGGACTTCAGTTCTTTACACAATCCTCAATGTCTGTGTGGCAATTTGGTCATGACTGTCACACCACTGATTGGGGAGGGGGGGGGGGGTAGTACAGTAAAGGTTAATGAAAACATGAATGCAGGTGGAAAGCCTGGAAATTCATTCACTACCATGGAAGCCCTGGATTGTTTGTACTGGCAGTGCCTCCAGCACCATCTTAAGTGACGGTCATGAAATTTTGATGTTTTTTGCCTGTTTTTTATTATCATATTTTGCTGTCGCTGTAATCATAAGTTAAGGAGCTGCATCCACTTCAAGCGCAAGCGTACGCTGCAGCTCTTGTGCATTTGCTATTTCAATTGTTCCCAACATTGTTACTGATTGCAGAAATCAATCAAATCAAATCAAATTAGGGGTTCTATAGTGCGGTGTACAAAACTCGGTTTGATTGTCAGACATCTCCTGTGCAAACATAATACAATTTCAGATAACACTTCAACGAAGACGATACGTTCTGTGACAATGGTTAAAATAAATTGATTGGACAAATAAACATTGTATGGCTATATATACATTTAGGAAGAATTGCGTGTCAGTCTTACGAGTTGCTGAACATTTATCATCATAGAAAAAACGTTAACAAGTGCTCATTTTATTGCGAACCTATTGACATAAATCTGGCTCTGTTTCCTCACTAAATTCTGAGTGTGATACCTGTTCAATGCAATACAAAAGATTTTGTAGAACTGATGCACAATATTATCATATAACTCGAACCTCCACTGGAAGTCAAATGCCTCTTGTAGAACTCTCAAAAAGCAGGAAATAGGAGACGCAGTGGTACTCTAACAACGTCAATTTGATTATTATGCAGTGACACCGATCAGACAGACACATGCGGGAGGACAATAGACTGAACCAAAATTATTATCCCACGAATGGCTAATAATGTGTTGATTATCAATCGGGTTGGGATCGTTCTGTCAATTTCAAGGGGTGCTAGTTATCAAAAGCGTGGCTACAGGGGGCGCAGGGGCAGTGCCCCCCACCGTATAACGAAGATTAAAAAATATAAAAGCCGAAAATTAGATAAAAGGAAAGAGGAGAAAATAGGAAAAAGACTATCGTACCCTTTCCGGACCCTCACACTCTCCAGTAGCCTTGTAAATTCGCATTACATTTCCAGGCCCCCCCCCCTCGAAAATGTCAGTGCCCGCTCAATAAAAAGATACGCGAAGGCGCGATAGCTCAGTCAGTAGAGCAGTGGTCTCGTAATCCGGTGACCCGGGTTCGAAACCAAGTCGATGCGCTAGTGCCCTTTGGTAAGGCATTAATCCTCATTACCAGGTCCCTCGGAGAGGACCTAAAGCCGTCCGCCGTCTGGTTGCTTACTTACAAGCATTTATACTCTCTTAGCAGTCAGGTAAAATAACCACCATCACCAACTCACGTTATGCCATTGTTGGCAAGTCAACCCAGTTATTGGTGAGTTCATATCATAGTAAGATCTGATGTTGATTATTATATCTTCACCTTGTAGCCGTGTGAATGTATAGCTATATCTCTCAGTGTTGACCGGGGCGGCGACCATGACGGACTGGAGAGCGCGGAGACATACCCTGATCGGAAATAATAGAGGAAGAATATTATATATCCCTAAAGAAGGGAGAGAAGAAAAAGGTGAAAATAAGAAATAGTCGCTTTCTCAGCTATGCACTCCGCGCGTGTGCATTTACTCTTTTCTTAAAGAACTAAAATGTACACAACTCCTATGCACAGTGAATGTATAAAAGGGTCAGTTGCTTGCCTTTTGTTACACGTCTTGGTAAAACTCGCTGCAATACTCTTGTTGCATCAAGCCTACATGTACCAGAGATCAGATTGATAGATGCTCCATTATTTAGTTGATTAGACAGTTTGATGAATAGTGGCGGCATCATGAATATACATCAAGCAGTCCTGCTGATCTTCGCTTTGTCTTACACCATCGGTAAGCCATTTCAGTAAAATTATTACATTTTGTTTCAAACTATACTTTAATTCGTGCAATAATTACATGAATGCTTTGATGAAATTATGAGGACGGTGATATGTGAAAAACCTACAACAGTGAATGTGGTAGAAGAATAAGAATGTAAAATGTCTACTTTATGGAAGCTGCGAAAAAGAAAATCATATCCTTATTATCGTCACTCTAGACTTGCCATAACGGTGGATGTTTAAAGATAACGCTGTCTTTTGGTCACACGATTACATAGTGAAAGAGCTGCCTTAAAGTTATTGTGAAATAGTGATAGGTGATCAGACCATCAACTATTTTTTACTCTGTATTCAAAGTGAATCGAACCAACATTTCCTTTTGCATTTCTTTTGACTCCATATCAGAGCCTTTAAAATACGAACTCGAACGTAGTTGATATATTTTTTATTATTTTACGGTTTACCTTTTGCCTGTTGACTTTTTTTTCTTCACAATAATTTTGTAGAAGATTATGTTTAAAACTATACGTCTAAATTCTTTGTTTAGGGATTTCTTTACTACTAACAAATATATCAATGTCATTATTCCATTCATTATCGTTATTACTATTTCAGCTTTTAAATTGGTGTTCCCCTTTGTATATATTTTGTTTGTATTTTGTATTTTGTTTTGTTTGACGATAGTTCAATTATAATTACAGATTTTGTCACTTTCTCCACGGAAATCAGGCTCAACGATGGTTCAATGCATCATATTATTTTTTTAGGAGTATTTATTCCCCGTTGTAATGCAGACAGGTGGTGCTCAAGGCGCATTCAAATTCAATAAACATATTAATGGCATGTAAATACTCTGAATTTGCTTAAAACGAAACATATTAAAGGTTGTTGGTAACATTGTTCAGATGAGAGAAAATGGTGATAATTAGGTAGTGATTTCGATGCTAGATGTACAACTAAAGATAATCTGAAAGTTTGAGTGAAAACGGACCATTATTAATGATAAAAATTGGGGGAAATTAAACTGGTAGATTCCTTAATTCTCCCGACTATATTATTATAACTCATGATTTTAGGTGAATGTAAATCTTGATAAAGCAAAGATTTGGCTCTATATACAATTCCAAACATACAAGTGTTGAAAGATTTTTTTTGAAAGCCTATTCTATGTCTTATTTTCATGGACAAACGGTTGGAAAAATTCAAAAATTGGTTGGGAGAATTTACTGTTGAAGGGTGTTGCACAGTGACGCCTTAAAATAAAAACATAAATATCTTTGTGGTTTGAGAATTTTTTTCAGGACTCTTTGCTTGATAGAGGGTAAGTACAGTAGAAGGAATATACTAAATAACATTTCATACAAACATTAGGAATTCTTTTTCATCAGCCTTCAACAATGTTACCGGTTCACTTTTAGGAGAAAACACTTGTCATTATAGGTGTGTTTTTAGTTTTCTCTTAAAGTCATCTACAGTCTACAATTATTTCGCTTATTTTGAGATACGTTTTCTTCACTGTTTTCTACGATAACGTTTTCTTATTTTCCGTCTGTGATTCGAATTCACCTGCATTTATAATTTTCCCCCTCCAAAACCTCACAGGAGACAACCAAATTAAAAATGTATCACCATGACAATGAATTGAATGGAAACTGAGCATTTCCCCCCTAGACATGTTTTGTTTAAGCTATTGATCCGACGATGTTCCATTCCGTCCATTTTAATGCTGACAGGCGTTTTAAAATGACTTTTCCCTTGGACGAGACCTCTTTCAGATGACAGGGCTTTATTTCACATACATTACCCTCGATATTTCGTTAATAAAAAGGCATGTTTTCACAATAGGTCGTGTAACGCGACCACCCGACCCAACGCGCTGACCCGGTGATTCGATGTAAGCCTAGAAAGGAGAGTATTCGAATACTAAGATCATAGCAGCAAAGCGATCTTACAAACTTCCCAATGTTTTTTTTTTCACGGCTTCTCATCTAATTGCTCGGATACAAGTGCAGAACCTCTACACAAGTCAAGTCCAAATCACTGCAGAGTCTATAAAGCGATGTAAAGCTTAGCCTCATTGGGCAATTTTTGATTAGAAAAGAAAAAATGCTAGACCTACCAGACCTTGATGGAAGTGCTTGGTGGGAGTGTCGTGCCATCTTAAGTGAATGCGGCTGCACTGCACGAACGTTATTGTTATTATTGTAGAGGTGTTTTAGTTGAGTGTTTGTAAGTGTGCAGGTCATGGGCTCGAGCCCCGGTACGACATTAGTGTCCTTTGACAAGACATTTATCTCCATTTGCTGATCTTCAACCATGCAGATACCCTGGTAAAATGCGACCGTTAATGTGGTTGGATTGGCATGTATTCGCTTGTAAAATGGCGCCTGTTCGGAGTACTCCCCAGGGAGCACTTACACGTGCTGATGACCAACTGAATCCAATTACAAGGGGTAATAATGATTATAATGTAAAAGGCTTAGAGACGTTAATATGTAGCTGTTATTATTGTGAGACCCACTGCTACTGCATCATCTTTAAAGTCCAACATGATTGTGTTTCAAATTTCGCGTGATAGAATATCATTGCTGCAAGTTAAATTATCAGAGAGAGTCAACTTCACTGGAACATCGGCGATTAGTTGCACAATATTACATTAGCAAGGTTCACACCACAGTCCTAAAACTTTAAGTTAGCTCGATGTTTGAAAAAAGATTTATCTATTTATTCATGATTTCTTTCAACAGGGTAGTTTCATTCAGTTCCACTGGAAGCCAGTGGATCTGCTTTTCAATATTGCTTATATTGTAGTATAACGACCATGCGAACGCCCTCGTTGATTCAGAAACGTGGGCGTATATCACGGGGGGGGGGGGGGGGTGGGGGGGGGGGGGGGTGGGGGGGGGGGGGGGGTACGGGTCGTCATTCGAATTAAAATGCCGTGCGGACGTAATGGACTTCGAGGTTTCATCAGCTTGCAGTTAAAACGGCTGCTTACTCGGCTTAATGTGATTTAAAAACTCGAGCAGTCATTTTTTATTCGGCGCCGTTTGAACCAGCGTCGTTGTTTGTGGCTTGCTATTTAATATTTCGAGGTTTTGCAATTTTAAATCCTAATTATAGTTAAAGCGATGGCGGTAATAATGGAGGCCTAACACTAGTTAGACTAAATCACCAATAAAACCTATACGCTCCAATGTTCTGAAATATAGAGACCTGTTAAGAGTCAACGAAAAGTATGAAAGTGAAATGATAAGACCCAATCAAAAGAAATATTCCCCTGTCGGTTCGGTAAACTTCGCTCAAATTCATAGAAGAAAAACAAGCTGTAAGATGGTATGCATGAAGACGACATATAATACTGCAAAGACTATTAAACAATTAGGATTCCAGATACAAGGTTAAAAGCCGGGGTAATAATATTATGATTGCACATCCCCCAAGGAGAACAGTATTAACAGTGTGAGGCTATCCTGAATAAACCAAACATAGTAGTAGTAGTAAGAGACAGACTTGAAAGGGGAATGGCAAGGGCGATTTGGAACCAGCGAAATAGTAGAAATAAAAGTAATGCTATTCATACTGATAATAGAACCGCAAGTAATGTTTTAATTTTAAAAGTAAACATGTGTTAGGCGGACTTTACCTATGAAATTCATATTTAAAGATACATTGGCGAATTGCAATTTCATGCATCAATCGTTTCTTGTAAAATATGCATTATTAATTTGTTCTTCCTTTCTTTCTTTTCTCTTTAATTCAATACAATTACGTCAAGCTTTACTCGTGCATTTTGAAAGAGAAAATTATAGACCCAATAATTCTAGTGTGATTAATCCAGGAATTCATGGTCTTGAATATATCATATCCTAAAATTAAAATTCTAAGCGAAATGATGATATTAAAAATAGTAACTTACACAATTATTTAAAGGCTTAAGCACGTTCTAAATACATTCTGATGAAAATTACCTCAATTATATTGTAAAATGTATATTATCGTTTGAACAGAGCCAGAAATTAAAGATATCTTTAATTTCAGTTCTGAGATTGCAAAATGCTCGCAGTACTAAGCTGTCTTTAGTATTTTTTAATTTTTTTTTGTTATGTGTTATATGCTAAAATTAAAATTCCAAGCGATATGATGATATGAAAAAATAGTAACTTACACAATTATTTAAAGGCTTAAGCACGTTCTAAATACATTCTGATGAAAATTACCTCAATTATATTGTAAAATGCATATTATCGTTTGAACAGAGCCAGGAATTAAAGATACCATTAATTTCAGTTCTGAGATTGCAAAATGCTCGCAGTACTAAGCTTTCTTCAGTATTTTGTTTTTGTTGTTTTGTATGTGTTTTTTTTCTTCTTCTTTTACTTCTGCCCTTTTCCCCTTTTTAATATGGCTTTTTCTTTATTGTCAGATCATCATATTGTTCGTCTGCTTCTCCTCCTCCTCCTCCTCTTATTTCTCCTTCTATCTATTCTTCGTCTTTTTAGGTGGTCTGTTGTCAACAGACCACCTATTGTTTTCGTCAGAATTTTCTTTCTTTATTAGGTGGTCTGTTGTCAACAGACCACCTATTGTTTTCGTCAGAATTTTCTTTCTTTATTTATTTATTATTATTTATTTTTATTTCTTCCCGTTTTTTGTTTATCGGTTAACTCAAGATCGGTTGTCTTAATTTCTTTCAATTTTGACACAGTCATAGGTCATTGTCATGAGACGTGACAGGAACATTTTCAAGGTCATCAGATTATCGTGACGTCATCCAGGCGCCATTTTGTGAAATCACGTTATCCATCATATCTTCATGATGCATAATCAAAGGTCATTCATATTCATATCACATATACTTCATGTCAAGGGTCAACAAGTCATGTCATCAGGGGTCACATAAAGGTCATGACGCGCACGTACGCGCGCGTCAAAATTTTAAAATGCTCAAAATCACTTAACTATTAAAGGAGAGTACGAATCAGGTCATTTTAAGCATTTCAAAATTTTCCGTCCGTAAGTGTCCCCGCGCGCATTGCGCGCGCTCACAACGCGCGGAAAAGGTCAAATTCATTTTTTTTTACATGATTTAGATTCCTCTTACCGTAAATGACAATTTACATTAATTTCAGTCACTCTTGACCTTTCATAAGGCCGTGAGCGCGCGTCAAAGTTCAAAATCTGCGCGTGCTGCTATGGGCAATATAATGCAAATTTGATCAAAAACATTCCATTTTAAAAATCAAAATAGCTCTTCAGATAGTCAATTGACCCCAACTTTTATATCATGGTTAGAAAAAGCATGAGTTGGAGATATGATTTCATGTGTCATTTGACCCTCAATTAACTCATGACGTCATCATAATGGCCTCCGAACTCAAAATTTCAATTTGCATATTATGACGTCAGCATATTTTTGGAAAATTGACTGTATCTCTGTAAATATTTATCAATTTTCTTCATAATTTTGATATGATCTAGCTTACACCATTCTCTACAAATGGAGTTGTCACAATATTTCATTTTGACAAAGGTATCATGGCGTATTTTTGCGATTAAAGGTGGCATGTCAATTTTTCACATTTTGCGTGTATTCTCTATGGGACATGACTTTTTCTCAAAACTGGATTCTACATCCTGTCTTTTGCGAGCAATATCTCCGTCGTTTTAGCTTTGTTTTCGCTGAGCTTTGAGTATGTTGTAGCTGAGACAATAAGCTATCACAAGTGTGCCCTTTATTTTTCGATCAGATGCCGGGATCATGCTCATATCTCACTTGCAAAGTGGGATTTGATAATTCCATTTTCCGTTTACGTGTAATCTCTATGGGAAATGTTTTGGTATATCGGTAACGCACTTGACTTCCGACCTCGAGGTCCCTGGTTCGAGTCCGGGCGTCTCCAACAATTTTTTTTTTTCACTTTTTTTTCTTTTTGACCTTTCACTGTACCATCTCCTTTGAATATTAAAACACATAGAATCGCAAATAATGTAATAAACAACCATATTTACTTTATTATTACCCTATTATCACTTGATCTATTACTGTTTGCGTGTAATCCTTATGGGAGATGACTTTTTCTCAATCTGGATTCTACATTCATGTCTTTTGTGAGCAATATCGCCGTTATTTCAGCTCGATTTTTGTCGATTTTTGAGTATGTTGTAGCTGAGACTATACGCTATCTAAATGTCCCCTCATTTTTTCAATCAGATGTCATCATGGTCTGTTGATGATCATCATCAACATCACCATGTTCATCATCATCGTCATCACCATTACTATCAAGATCATCATCATCATGATCATCATCATGATCATCATTGTTTACATGTCTATATAACTTCTACCTTTTTCAATATAGTACATATTATAATCTATCATAAGACTTGAAGACAGACCACCTAATTCGTCCCCATGACGAATTAAATTTCTAGTTAGGTGGTCTGTTATCAACAGACCACCTATTGATTTCGTCAGAATTTTCTTTCTTTATTTATTAGGTGGTCTGTTATCAACAGACCACCTATTGATTTCGTCAGAATTTTCTTTCTTTATTTATTATTTATTTATTTTTATTTATTTCTCCACTTTTTTGTGTATCCGATTTCTCAATATCCATCCACCCAATTTCTCTCAATTTTGACACAGTCATAGGTCATCATTATGAGACGTGACAGGAACATTTTCAAGGTCATCAAATTATCGTGACGTCATCCAGGCGCCATTTTGTGAAATCACATTATCCATCATATCTTCATGACGCGTCATCAAAGGTCATTCATATTAATATAACATATACTTCAGGTCAAGGGTCAACAGGTCATGTCATCAAAGGTCACATAAAGGTCATGACGCGCGCGTATGTGCGCGTCAAAATTTAAAATTGCTCAAAATCACTTAACTATTAAACGAGAGTACGAATCAGGTCATTTTAAGCATTTCAAAATTTTCCGTCCGTTTGTGTCCCCGCGCGCGGTGTGCGCGCTCACAGCGCGCGGAAAAGGTCAAATTCAAAATGTTTACATGATTTAGATTCCTCTCAACGTAATTGACAATTTACATTAATTTCAGTCCCTCTTCATATTTCATAAGGCCGTGAGCGTGCGTCAAAGTTCAAAATCCGCGCGTGCTGCTATGGGTAATATAATGCAAATTTAATCAAAAACATGCCATTTTAAAAATCGAAATAGCTCTTCAGATAGTCCATCGACCCCCAATTTTTATATCATGGTTGGAGAAAGCATGTGTTGGAGATATGATTTCATACCACCCTGACTCGTACAAAGTGAAACAAAGTCATCATATTTGCATCTAAACTCAAACAAATGTATTTTGTTGATGACGTCATTTTTGTCTTTGTTTAATTGAGATTATCTCACTTATCGGTGATCGATTTTCTCCCACATTTTGATATGTTGTAGCTGAGATAATTCTCTATCAGAATTATGCCATTTATTTTTCATTTTAATGACGTCATCATAGTTAAATATTCGATTAAAGACGACATTGCATAATTTGTTATATTTGCGTGTTATGTCTATGGGAGGTCACTTTTTTCAAAACATGAATCTGCATGACAATGTGTTTTGACCAGTATCTCAGTTATTATACAACAGTTTTCTCCCAAATTTTAGTATGTTGTAGCTGAGACTATTTGCTATCTAAATATTTCCTTTTTTTTCAACCAGATGTCAGGATCATGCTCATGCTCATCATCATCATCATCATCATCAATATCATCATCATCATCATCATCAATGTCACCATCATCAACATCATCATGATCATGATCATTATCATCATCATCATCACCTTAACTATCATGATCATCATCATGTTTATCATAATCATCATTGTTTACATGTCTATATAACTTCTCCCATTCTCAAATCTACCAT
Organism: Strongylocentrotus droebachiensis; assembly: GCA_035222895.1. Taxonomy (NCBI): domain Eukaryota; kingdom Metazoa; phylum Echinodermata; class Echinoidea; order Camarodonta; family Strongylocentrotidae; genus Strongylocentrotus; species Strongylocentrotus droebachiensis. The sequence goes on along the minus strand of JAVYIG010003598.1, from coordinate 167,371 downwards.
AAGACTTAGACAGACCACCTTAATCGTCTTCGTGACGATTTAAATTCTAGTTATTATTATTATTTATTTATTTATTTTTATTTATTTCTCCACTTTTTTGTGCAACCGATTTCTCAATATCCATCCACCCTATTTCTCTCCATTTTGACACAGTCATAGGTAATTATCATGAGATGTGACAGGAACATTTTCAAGGTCATCAAATTATCGTGACGTCATCCAGGCGCCATTTTGTGAAATCACATTATCCATCATATCTTCATGATGCGTAATCAAAGTTCATTCATATTCATATCACATTTACTTCAGGTCAAGGGTCAACAGGTCATGTCATCAAAGGTCACATAAAGGTCATGACGCGCGCGTATGTGCGCGTCAAAATTTAAAATTGCTCAAAATCACTTAACTATTAAACGAGAGTACGAATCAGGTCATTTTAAGCATTTCAAAATTTTCCGTCCGTTTGTGTCCCCGCGCGCGGTGTGCGCGCTCACAGCGCGCGGAAAAGGTCAAATTCAAAATGTTTACATGATTTGGATTCCTCTTAACGTAATTGACAATTTACATTAATTTCAGTCACTCTTCATATTCCATAAGGCCGTGAGCGTGCGTCAAAGTTCAAAATCCGCGCGTGCTGCTATGGGCAATATAATGCAAATTTGATCAAAAACATGCCATTTTAAAAATCGAATTAGCTCTTCAGATAGTCCATCGACCCCCAATTTTTATATCATGGTTGGAGAAAGCATGAGTTGGAGATATGATTTCATACCACCCTGACTCGTACAAAGTGAAACTAAGTCATCATATTGGCATCTAAACTCAAACAAATGTATTTTGTTGATGACGTCATTTTTGTCTTTGTTTAATTGAGATTATCTCACTTATCGGTGATCAATTTTCTCCCAGATTTTGATATGTTGTAGCTGAGATAATTTTCTATCAGAAATATGCCATTGATTTTTCATTTAGATGACGTCATCATAGTTAAATATTCGATTAAAGGCGATAATGCATAATTTGTCATATTTGCGTGTTATGTCTATGGGAGGTCACTTTTTTCAAAACCTGAATCTGCATGACAATGTGTTTTAAACAGTATCTCGGTTATTATTCAACAGTTTTCTCCCAAATTTTAGTATGTTGTAGCTGAGACTATTTGCTATCTAACTATTTCCTCATTTTTTCAATCAGATGTCAGGATCATGCTCATGCTCATCATCATCATCATCATCAATATCATCATCATCATCATCATCATCAATATCACCATCATCATCATCATTGTCTGAAGATGATCATCATTGTCTGAAGATGATCATCATTAACATCATCATGATCATGATCATTATCATCATCATCATTAACATTATCATTTTTATCGTCATATAACATTATCATTATCATCATCATCACCTTTACTATCATGGTCATCATCATGTTCATCATGATCATCATTGTTTACATCATGTCTATATAACTTCTCCCATTCTCAAATCTATCATAAGGCTTAGACAGACCACCTTATTCGTCTTCGTGACGAATTAAATTCTAGTATTTTAATTGAATTTGTACAAAAACACAATTCAATTAAAATAAATTTGTGACCACTTTTTTGTTTACACGATTACTCAAAATTGAACCGTGCAAATTCAATTAAATTTGACACAGTCATAGGTCATTGTCTTAAGACGTGACAGGAACATTTTCAAGTTCATCGAAATATCGTGACGTCATCCAGGCGCCATTTTGTGAAGTACTCTGAAAATCAACTCATGATCATATCTTCATAACCGTAAATCATTTCTCATTCATATTTATAACGATTAAGGTCAATATCCGTCCGGTCAACTTAAGGTCAATAAACGCGCGCGTACGCGTACGTCCGCGCGTCGGTGTGCGCAAAAATAAAAAATGCTCAAAATCAATTTTTGATCAAATTAGAGTACGTTTTAGGCCATTTCAAGCATTTCAAAAAAAAAATTGCGTGCGCGCGCATAAATTTGCGCGCACGTTTGTGTTCGTAATGGTCGTACGCAACCTAGAATCGCCTTTTTTTTGTCTATCATAGTATTGCCCATTTTATTCCAAACAATTTGATACCATGTTTATCTCTTTATGATCATTAATAACGAAATGAGCGTCCGTTTAAGGTAAATGTCCGTGCGTGCGAGCTCTTGTAATACATAGCATATATAGGCAAAAACATGCCTATCCGAAATACATTATGAACTGTATAGAACAAATATTATTGCTCGATATGAAAAGTCAACGGCAAAATGCGTGGGAAACTAGTAAGCAATAATCGAGCCAGATGTACATTTCATCGCGCACCAGCTGCTGGTGACAATGACAATGTCTATTACGCGTATAACAAAATGCGCACTATGAGCAAACTCCATTGTGACGTAACAATCACAGCCTAGGCACACTGTTTGCAGTGTATCTCTGTAAATGTTGATCAATTTTCTTCCAAATTTTGAAATGTTTTAGCTGAGACAATTTTCAACAAATGCCGTCGCCACGATTTTTTCATTTTGACAAAAGCATCATGGCGTATTTTTACGATTAAAGGAGGCATGTCAATTTTTCACATTTTGTGTGTATTCTCTATGGGACATGACTTTTTCTCAAATCTGGATTCTACATTCCTGTCTTTTGCGAGCAATATATCGACATTATATCTGCTTGGATTATGTTGATTTTCGAGTATGTTGTAGCTGAGACTATATGTTATCTAAATCACCCCTCATTCTTCCAATACTTACAGGATCACGCTCATGATCATCATCATTGTCATTATGATGATAATCATTCCATCAACATCATCATGATCATCATGATCATCATGATCATCATGATCACCATAATCATCATCATCGTCATCTTCATCACCATTATCACCATCATCATCATGATCATCATCATGACCATGATCATCATCATGATTATCATTATCGTCATCATGACAATCATGATCACGATCAAGTAGTTCATTTCTCAATACTTTGTGTCATATTCATTAGGACTACTTATTTTGATATTTGTTTGCATTAAATTTGATCATGATCATGATCATTATTCATCATCTAGATAATTTCTCAATATTTCGTTCATCAGTTCAGCTCATCAGTTTAGTTCAGTTTATCAGTTCATCCTTTTAGCTCATTGATTCAGTTCATTTCACATCAGTTCAATCTATCGGTTCATCAGTACTTCATCCATCAATTCAAGACAGACCACCTAATTCGTCCCCATGACGAATTAAATTTCTAGTTTATTTATTTATTTATTTATTTATTATTTATTTTTATTTCTTCCCGTTTTTTGTTTATCGGTTAACTCAAGATCGGTTGTCTTAATTTCTTTCAATTTTGACACAGTTATAGGTCATTGTCATGAGACGTGACAGGAACATTTTCAAGGTCATCAAGTCATCGTGACGTCATCCAGGCGCCATTTTGTGAAATCACATTATCCATCATATCTTCATGATGCATAAGCAAAGGTCATTCATATTCATATCACATATACTTCATGTCAAGGGTCAACAAATCATGTCATCAGAGGTCACATAAAGGTCATGACGCGCACGTACGCGCGCGTCAAAATTTTAAAATGCTCAAAATCACTTAACTATTAAAGGAGAGTACGAATCAGGTCATTTTAAGCATTTCAAAATTTTCCGTCCGTAAGTGTCCCCGCGCGCATTGCGCGCGCTCACAACGCGCGGAAAAGGTCAAATTCATTTTTTTTTTACATGATTTAGATTCCTCTTACCGTAAATGACAATTTACATTAATTTCAGTCACTCTTGACCTTTCATAAGGCCGTGAGCGCGCGTCAAAGTTCAAAATCTGCGCGTGCTGCTATGGGCAATATAATGCAAATTTGATCAAAAACATTTCATTTTAAAAATCAAAATAGCTCTTCAGATAGTCAATTGACCCCAACTTTTATATCATGGTTGGAAAAAGCATGAGTTGGAAATATGATTTCATGTGTCATTTGACCCTCAATTAACTCATGACGTCATCATAATGGCCTCCGAACTCAAAATTTCAATTTGCATATTATGACGTCAGCATATTTTTGGAAAATTGACTGTATCTCTGTAAATATTTATCAATTTTTTTCTAAATTTTGATATGATCTAGCTTATACCATTCTCTACAAATGGAGTTGTCACAATATTTCATTTTGACAAAGGTATCATGGCGTATTTTTGCGATTAAAGGTGGCATGTCAATTTTTCACATTTTGCGTGTATTCTCTATGGGACATGACTTTTTCTCAAAACTGGATTCTACATCCTGTCTTTTGCGAGCAATATCTCCGTCGTTTTAGCTTTGTTTTCGCTGAGCTTTGAGTATGTTGTAGCTGAGACAATAAGCTATCACAAGTGTGCCCTTTATTTTTCGATCAGATGCCGGGATCATGCTCATATCTCACTTGCAAAGTGGGATTTGATAATTCCATTTTCCGTTTACGTGTAATCTCTATGGGAAATGTTTTGGTATATCGGTAACGCACTTGACTTCCGACCTCGAGGTCCCTGGTTCGAGTCCGGGCGTCTCCAACAATTTTTTTTTTCACTTTTTTTTCTTTTTGACCTTTCACTTTACCATCTCCTTTGAATATTAAAACACATAGAATCGCAAATAATGTAATAAACAACCATATTTACTTTATTATTACCCTATTATCACTTGATCTATTACTGTTTGCGTGTAATCCTTATGGGAGATGACTTTTTCTCAATCTGGATTCTACATTTATGTCTTTTGTGAGCAATATCGCCGTTATTTCAGCTCGATTTTTGTCGATTTTTGAGTATGTTGTAGCTGAGACTATACGCTATCTAAATGTCCCCTCATTTTTTCAATCAGATGTCATCATGGTCTGTTGATGATGATCATCAACATCACCATGTTCATCATCATCGTCATCACCATTACTATCAAGATCATCATCATCATGATCATCATCATGATCATCATTGTTTACATGTCTATATAACTTCTACCTTTTTCAATATAGTACATATTATAATCTATCATAAGACTTGAAGACAGACCACCTAATTCGTCCCCATGACGAATTAAATTTCTAGTTATACTTTCTTATTCTTTCTTCTTCCTCTTCTTCACTTTCTCCTCCTCCTCTTCCTCCACCTCCTATTTCGTCTTCTTCTTATTATTTTCTTTAACTCTTTCCTTTTCCATTGGCTTATTTTTTTCTTCCTCTTCTTCTTTCTATTCATTCTTATTCTTCTCCATTTCTTCTTCGTCCCCTTCTTCTTTTTCTTCTTTTTCTCCTTCTTATTAAAGTGCACTATTAAATGATAGGAGAAAGGTGAAATAATAGATTTAGTGTCACTTTCTGGCGTACTTTATGTTTTCTTTCGACTCTTAAAGAGTCGCTATAACTTTTGATATCACACCAAGAGCTTTATGGAATATGCGACAAAGGTAACCACACCCTCATTCTTGTCACTCTAGACTTGCCATTACGGTTAATGGATGTTAAAGATAACGTTGTCTTTTGGTCAGTGAAGGAACTGTCATAAAGTTATTGTGAAAGGTTAAAGATAAAGGTGAGTTCTGGTAATGCGATTGCATTGTGAAAGAAAAGGTGTGGAATGGATCAGAAACAGTTGATCATGTAGCATGTAAGTATTGGTGTGCACTGCAAGGTTCTGGAGTCATCAAAATCATAATAAATTTGGCCGAGTCTTGGTAAAGTAACAAGCACTGTACACAGAAAGCTATATATGGGACAACACACATGGTGTCGGGGCTAGTACTACCTTGATTTCCTTGTCTTTCTATGCTCATTACTCAGCCAGTATACATTTTCTTCCAAAATTGTTTGGCACATGTCATTTATTTGTAATCTTGAACATTCAGTGTAAGTTTCGTTTGATTCTGTGAGAATTAATTTTTTTTTTTTTACCAGAACTGGAGTTTATCTTTAATTATAAGAACCGGGTACACTCTGCAGTTTAATTTAAAGGAATTTATTCAATCTTGCTAGCAAGGCCGCGCACTGCACTTCAAAACATGGTATCTGCATGGGACTATGATCAACACACAAGTGTAAGTTTTGGTCCAAACCTTTCAGCTATTTCTAGTCATATTTTTAATATAAGGGCATGAGAATAGCAACCCCTTTTCAAGAACTTTTCTTCAATGATTTTCTTACAAACTGGCAGCCGTGCTAAAGCCAGGGTAATAATCAGGAGCGCCAGGAAGGTCAAATCTGACTGACATGAGCGCTATACAAGAACCCATTATTATTATTATTATTATTATATGAAAAAACAGGAATCAGAAAGCTCTTTATATTTTTTCTTCTTCTTTACCGGAAATCAACCCCCTTTTATACCGACACTGAACTGATGAACTGTCTTCCCTAGCGTACTGTGTGATGCACAACGCGTTCATGGTCAACTTGCCGACAATGCGTAACCCAATTCGTATTGTCAGATCTCTCGTATGTTCTTGACCAAGCTCATCGATTTTCAAATTACCTCTATCATTTAATTTTCTAGTCTTGGATACTTAATCGTTATTGCCAACACGAGACTCGCCCTCTTATCGTCGTGATTGCCGCCCATCTTCCTTTAATGTAATGTCTTGCTCATGATGGAAAACGTTTAAAATCGGAGTTATCTATCACTAATTTTTTTATGGGGTGATATAAAAGTTCTATTCTTTAGTACAAATCAATACCATGCGATCGTAGAAAGATCAAGTGAAACAGTGAGAAATCTTTCGTTTCCCAAATGAACTAAAAATTACCTCAAAGAGAAGTCTGAACTAACCTTAAGAAGAAAAAAATGAAATATGACTTTTTCTGTTAGCTCAAAATACACTCTAGATGCTCTTCTCCGGCATGAATAATTACTTTTGTATAATCCATTCATAACTAAATGAATTTTTTACCTCGGCCTCGTTAATGTTTTTTAAAGGAAATAAAATTCATAGTGCGAAAAAATGCAAACGGAAGACAATTTAATGAAGTGCTTATTGAAGAAGTTGTTTTCTTTGCCAACTGTCGATTTCAGAACTTAAAGTGCAAGCACATAGAAGTATTTAAACTTTCAATATCCGTGTTGCCTTTTCTAACTTTGTTCAAGGGATACATCCTAATGGAAAGTATGCCTTCGTTGGCCTTCACGTTAAAAAATTCAATTCGCGACATACTTGGAAAGGATTATTAGGTCACCTTTGTCTGTGACTTACTTTCGGGGATCGCTGAATTGGCGACATTTACATCTATTCCACTCTTGTGACGTAAATGGCGGACATGGTCGACTTAATAGCTAATTCCTTCCCCTATTATCTTTTTTAGTCAGCGAGAGAGCTATTACGAGGAGGGAAACAAATCGATACTAGTTCTGAAGGTAATTCCTGTGGAGGCAAAATTATGCCTTGGTTTTACTGAAAGTATTATTGATCAAACTGTCTCATTCATATCTTATGCGTTGCAGCGTTTCTCATCGTTTCTCTGCGTTTGTTTCCATTTTAGAGTCTTCTCTTTCCGCTCTGACTCTTCTAACACCATTGTCCTCGATATTGTACTAAATTTTTGAAATCGGATGTCGTTTTCCTACTAAATGCACTTTTTAGTTATATTTATGTTTCCATTTCTAAGTTTATAATTTTCTGAAAATATCTTTGTTATACAACAACATCATAACATATATGTTATCCACGCACATTCACACGCACACACTCATCGACCATTATTACATTTATTTTCTGCATGCACTATACTTATCTAGTAAGTATAGGGCTCAGTTACCTACATGTCCTTTTTGCTTGAGAAATATCTCTACAATCGACTTTAACTTTATGTATGAGTCTTCCCTAATTCATGTATAGAATAGAATAGAATAGAATTTATTGACTCATTCGACCCCCTTCTGGGGTATGAGAGTACAACACATGTACATGTCATGATAATGATACATAATAAAGAATACAAACATAGCTTAATAATACAAAGAATATAGAATACAACAAAACAACAATATAAAAGTATAACGATAAATAGAAATGATCTAAACCTAGCCTATGCTAAACATGAATACAATATTATACAATATGGCAAGCATACATGAAAAGTTGAGAATACCACATGAACAATCTAAATACAAACATGAAGAAAAAGAAAGGTAAAAACAAAACAATTTTTTTTTTCTCAAAAATACATTATTGCCTTAACTATATAAGAAATTATAAGTTTCATTTTTGTACATGTAAGTGAGTTGTGATTGGATTGTTAAGATTTATGCAGATTAACTAAATATGGCATAATCGTCCATTGGACAAACAAAAACATAATGGAATATAATGTAATAAGACAAACAAAAACAAAAAGTATATTAACAACAAAAAAACAAAAAAATGAACAAAATAACAAACAAACCATCAAAGCTATATTTGACCTAAAGAAAGACTGTACTACAGATCAAGAATTGTTGGTTGCTTAATTAACCTACCACTTCGGGTTGTAACATTCCTTCTTATGGGTGACATATGATTGGATTGTTCAGATTACATGTATATAGACCAGCAAAATATGACATTATTATCCTTAAGAAGAGTACTAATTTCTTCAGCTGTCCTATACCGGAATATAAAAATAAATTCAACATGTGTAATGTGCAAGGGCGTTTAACTATTACTTTGCGACCTAAATATAACTCTCTTTCCTTTCTGAAAAAAGGGCATACAAAAACATAATGGAATTCATCACCAGACTCATGCATATCACAACATGGGCATTCAATACTAATTTCATTAAAAGCTTCTTTGAATCTGTTATTATTAATTGGTAAACGGTGTGACCTACATCTAAAACGGCTCAGTGTTATTCTATCTTTTTTACTCAGCAAAACTAAATACCTTTCAAAGAGACAATCCTTTTTAAAGATCCTATAATTCAGGCACACACTGTTTGTCCAAATTGTTGCCATCACATCTTGTTTTGAAATATCGTTTAATCTCAACTTCAGAGTGCTCAGTATCCAACTATTGCTAAATCCTTCCCCTTGCTTTAGCCAAACAATACCAAGACCAGCATGGTTCAATATTTTTTCAATACAAGATAACCACTTGAAAGAAGTAGACATATCTACATTCTGACTAATTAACCTTTGCAAAAAATAAAATTTGACTGAATATTTAGAGGGAGAACCTTTTACTATTCTTAACCAGAAACTAACCATTCGATGTTTGATACTGTTAGCTAGCCATGCCCTCCCAGTTTCTCCATATATCATACAATCTGGTGTAAATTTATTTACACATAACGCTGACCTGAGAAATTTTCTATGGAATATTTCAATCTGACTCAAATCTTCATATCCCCACACTTCGCATCCATAAATGAGTATTGGTAATACAAGTTGGTCAAACAATTCACATTGAATATCCAGTGGCAGTTTGAGTCTTTGAACCTTTAATGACATAGAGAAGAGGGCTTTCCTGGCCTGTGATACCTGTTTTGAAATAGCCTTTTTAAAACTTCCATTATAATTAACCTGAACCCCAAGATATACAAAATCATCCACAACATCAATTTCATCTTCTCCAAATCTGAAAACTGGAAATTTACGTACTTTGCCTCTTGAAAATATAAGTACTTTAGTTTTCATAGCATTAACACTTAAATTCCAAATTTTACAATATTGAGACAAGGCATTCAAAGCCACTTGCAATTCCTCTGCTGTGTCAGCCAATATTAGGGTGTCATCTGCGTACAACAATGTGTATAATTGTATAAAAAGATCTTTGTTTACTTCTTTATCTAAAATGTCAGCACATACATTTTCACATAAAAATTTGAGACCTTTAAAGTGTTTACTGAGAAAATCCTCGAAATCATTAAGATATATTGCAAAGAGCAGGGGTGATAAGTTTTCACCCTGCCTAACACCAACATCACATTGAAAAGCCTCAGACATTTGACCATCTACTATCACACACGATTTTGCTTGAGAATACATGTTCTTAATAACTGTGAACACCTTACCATCCACCCCTGACCTCAATAATTTGTGCCAAAGTGAAACCCTATCAACCATATCAAAAGCTTTTCTATAGTCTATAAAAGCGCAGTAAACCCTCTTCCGTTTAGACAATTCAATGTCAAGCAGGGATTTCAAAACAAAAATATGGTCTGTTGTAGAATAGCCAGCACGAAAGCCAGCCTGTTCTTCTCCAAGCTTGCATTCATTTTCGAAATAAATTGTTATCCTATAATTCAAGATAGAAGTAAACAATTTTCCCAAACAGCTTAAAAGTGTTATCCCACGATAGTTATCTGGGTCTGTATCCTTACCTCTATTCTTGAAAATAGGGACTATACTACCTAGACACCAGTCTTTTGGTACTAGATCACTCTCCAGTATTACATTAAAAAAAGCAGTAACACAACCAATTACAGCTGCTGAACAATTTTTCAAAAACTCATTTCTAACCAAATCTACACCACATGCCTTATTATTCTTTAGTTTCTTGATAATCTTTATAACTTCATCAACCGAGATAGGGGCATTCAGCTCATCATTGCCCATTGACTGGTCAGAATCCACATAATGTGTTTCAGATGCTGCATATTGCACATTATTCAAACTACTAAAATGATGCACAAAATCATCTAAAGAGACCTTGGCTGGACAAGAGCTACGCTTCGGTCCATCCAAAATTTTCCAATATTCTTGTGGATTATCCTTCTTAAGTATATGAAGATTGTCGTGTAAGAGCCTAGTGTACGCTTTTTGCTTGTATACGGGTATGTAAGGAGTGAGCTTGTAGCTAAGATATGAAATCAAGTTGGACAGGTTATTGCATCACCTTTCATATTATATGACAATTAGGGGTGTTGCTTTCAACTTATACATCTATGTTCACGGTGTATTGCAACTCTTATGAGTTCGTCATACATAATATACTGCCACTGATGACCAAATCCGTCAAACCAGTCCCATCAAGATTCCAGGCCCTGATTTTAGTATCAATTTCATCCTGCCTGTGTTTTGAAGTAAGTTATAAGTTCTTTTGTGGTATTTTTTATATTATCCTAACAGAACAGGGAAGGTGTGATTGCAGTAGTGAGTATCTGACAACCATTGTCTCACCCGGCTTCCCCGATAGTTATCCATCTTTAACTCACAAGGAATGGACCCTGGAGATACCTCAATTCTACCAGGTTCGTGACTCAAACAATGTCAGTTGATGTATCTTAGTTTTGAAAGTAGGCCAGTTAGTTATGCCCGTTGCACACGGTGCGTTATTTCACTGACGCAGGACTGCGTTAGCGTCTGACGCGGCTTTTAATGCGCCACGTGAGAGTGAAATCGTACAGAAGGTGCAAAATGAACAGGGCAAAGAAAACTTTGGGTTATCAGCGTATGCAGAGATTTTGCCTTTCGCATCATTGATTAGCGCAAGTAACAGCGCAATCGAATTGACGCCTTGTTTGCATCATGCATCAGAGGATGCTTTAGGAAAGCGTAATATCACCACAAATGTTATTGAAAGATGAAGATGCAGATGAATATTTAACTAAAGAAGAATTCAAGAAACCGAACATTTGATAACATGCATTTATATTTTAAAGATTTTTTGTATTAACTCATGATGACTTGAGAAGTAGGACCTATGCTTACAATCTACATGAATGATTTGTCCTTTGTTTTCAGGTAATTGTAGTCATCAACTTTCTTTCACTTGAACGTGTATGGGACACACTGACTTTGACACACACCCCACTATCACACCCACACAACGTTACTGTGTTTCCATTGGTCAGTGGCAATGTGACGTCACTTGTGATGCTGTCTGGGTCGGTAGTGGTCGAGTTCTGCACCGATGATCGTGTGGAATATGGAGGGTTTGCGCTAGACTTCAGATTGGCGGAGATGTATGGTAGGTGACAGAGGCGGCGGAGCCGGGGGGGCAGGGGGGGGGGGGGGGCACAGTGCCCCCCCCCCCACTTTTTCAAGTACCCAAAAAGTGCCCCTTTTTCCATGGGAAAAGTGCCCCCTTAACTTTGTAAGAAGCGCCCCTTTTTACATAAAAAGTGCCCCTATTACTTTGATATGTGCCCTGTTAATTTTTAAAAGTGCCCCCTCTCCTTTCCACATCTGATATGTGCCCCTTTTATTTTGACACATACCTCTTTTCCCAGACAAGTTCCCAGTTTCCTTTGCAATAAGTGTCTATTTTCCATTCTCATAAGTGCCCTTTTTAATCTCTAGTAAGTGCCTCTTTTCGGATACGAGAAGCGCCCCTTTTCTCTTTTGTTAAGCGCCTCCTTCACCTCTGATAATTGCCCTATTCAAATCTTAGAGGTGCCCCTTTTACTTTGACAATTGCCCCTTTTCCTTTGTAAGAAGTGCCCCTTTCCCTTTTAATAACTACCTCTTTTTAACTAGGATAAGCGCACCATATATTTTCACATGTGCCCCCTTTCCTTTCTAATAAGTGCCCCTTTTCCTTATGATAAGTGCCCCCATTTAACAAAGAGGCCTTCGCCTTTTCATAAATGCTCCTTTTCACCTATGAAAATAGTCCTTTTTCATTCTCCTACTAGTGCTCCTTTTCATGTCTGGTAAATGACCCTATTCAATTCTGAGAGACAATCGTTTTATTATGACAAGTGCCCCCTTTTCCTCCTGATAAGTGCTCTTTTCATCTCTAATAACACCCCCTTTTATTTTGACACGTGCCCCTTTTCCTTCCTAATAAATGCTCTTTTTCCTTCATAATTTCCGCTTTTCATAAAAGCCCCCTTTCACCTCCAATAAATGCCCCTATCAAAATCTGATCGGTGTTCCTTTTCTTTCAACAAATGCACATTTCCCTTTATTATTAGTGCCCCTCTTTCATTCTCATAAGTGCCTCTTTCATATATGGTGTTTGCCCCTTTTCAGGTGCGATAAGTGCCCCTTTTCACCTCTGATAATTAACATTTTTTAACAATGATACGTGCCCCTTTTCCTTTCTTATGAGGAACTTATCCCTTTTTCATAAATGCACCTATTAAAATCCGATGGTTGCCTCTTTTCCGTCGACAAATGCCCAATTTCCATTCTCATAAGTGCCTTTTCATCCCTGGTGAATGCACCATTTTCACCTCTGATAATAACCCTTTGTACTTTGACACGTGCTCCTTTTATTTTCTAATAAGTGTCTTATCGATAAGTGTCCCCCTTTCCTCTCATCATTAAACGTGCCCCTAATTTCAAGCGACTAAGAGCAATATCTCCCAAAGCTCGCTCGCTACGCTCGCTCACATTTATAGATGTTATAGTTATGTTACTTATCAAAGGTCTTTTCAGTTTGCTGTTATGAAAATGTGCTTATTTATAACCCGATGAGGATTGGTTTTTTCCTCTTTATAAGATGTATTTTTCGCACTGTGACCTCACAAATCTTATATTTTTCCTCGCTCGCACATGATTTTTTCGACTATCACACCCAACTGCAAGGTATGATGCTTTAAAAAGCAATATTTTATACGATGTGTAAAGAGAAACAAATATTGAAATCATCCCTGATAATGTAATCAAATTTTAGGGGTATATACCAATGTCTAAAAATTGTTTATTTTCGCTTTGAGATTTCCCTTTGTAGGTGCCCTTTTTCCCCAGAAAGTGCCCTTTTTTGTTGGTGCCCCCCCCCCCCACTTTGGAAGTCGCTCCGCCGCCTCTGGTAGGTGACGTTGTTCAGTATGCTCGTTGCACTCGTAGCGGCATTTTTTTTTTTACGTAGGACTGCGTCAAAGACTGGCATGGTGTTTGACGCATCGTGACTTATAGTGACAATGAGCAAAAAGTGAATGTAAAATTGCCATTTTAACATTGCGCTGGCACCAGCAATCCATGCCTTTATAAGCTTGATCGGCCTAAGAAATAAAGCGATCGAAATTAATATATCTTGTGTGTAACTTTGATATTAATTTATTTAGTCTTTGCACTTCCATTAAATATTTACTATTTTCACTTATTCATTTTAAAAGAGTAAAAATATAACAAAAATTAGTAGGAATAGTAATAGTAGTGGTAGTAGTGGTAGTAGTAGTAGTAGTAGTAGTAGTAGTAGTAGTAGTAGTGGTAGTAGTAGTAGTAGTAGTAGTAGTAGTAGTAGTAGTAGTAGTAGTAGTAGTAGTAGCAATTGTGGTGGTGGTGGTGGTGGTAGCAGTAGTATAGAAGTAGTAACAGCAGTAGTGAATAAATGAGAAATGGTGAGTAGCAAAGAAAGAGAAAAGATGAGATGCAGGGAAAGGAAGAATAAAAGCAACAAATATAAATTTCTATTTGACACGATCACTGTCTTATATGCTGCTTTCTAAATAGTTTAATCTTTCGAATATGCAATTTTCAATAGATGGTAACAACAGATCATGTGGAAAGTCACCTCATAATATCGCCGAATTCGCGTGCTCATCTGGAATGCAATATATCGATATCATTGCAAGGTGTGATGGGAAAGCAGACTGCCATGACGCATCAGACGAAGGCAGCTGCGGAAGTAAGTGTGGCGAATAAAAAGGAACGTAACAAATATAATACATAAATTTATCAAAAAAGTATATGGTTTATCCTTTAAATTTGTTTGAGTTGTCTATTTTCATTTGATTTGAACTTTTTTCAACTTTATTTAGTCAAAAAAACATATACATAATTCATCAAGAAAGTATATTGGTCATCATGAAAATTCGTTTGAGTTGTCTATTTCAATTTGATTTGAACTTTTTAAAACTTTATTTAGTAAACAAAAAATTATACATAATTTAATCATGGTGCTAATCGATCGATAAGTGTACAATATGATAAGCATGATGACGACGATGAAAGTGATGATGGTTATTGTGATGGTGATCGTGGGGTTGATATCGATGTTGATGAGGAGGATGACGATGAGGGGGAGGAAAAATTGGCGGTGATCATAATTTTGATGATGATAAATTATGAAAATGATGATGGTGGTGATGACAATGATGATTTCGGTTAGAAAGATATTACTAACGAGGATGATGATCATGCACATCATAATCTGTATTATTGGCTCTTATAATTATGATGCTTTCAGAAAAGAGTTAAGTTCAATATTACGACTTATTTCGTATTCATCTGACCCCTTCGCAGATTGTCCAGCCAATGATTACCGGTGTAATGGAGCTGATATCTGCCTGCTGATCGAGTACCTGTGTGATGGCTGGTATGATTGCCCTCAGGGAGACGATGAATACAATTGTGGTAGGTCATGACAAAAGTAATGATTACTTTCTATTACTCAAAGTTGTACCGCAATCATAAAGCGTTTTGGAGAAAACAATTAGAGCCTCAATTCAAGCTGTGCTAATGACGACCTTTTTTCTTTTTGTTGTTACTATGTATAATTAAAAATGGCATTATGTTTTGTTTGTATTTTGTATGCATAAAATGCATATTTTGATTATTTTGTAATTTGTCGATGCATGTCTATATTGTTATGGCGACTTTATCACATACCTCGTGATTTTAAGGAGTTTTGCCTCCTTATTACATTGTAAATATATTTAATTCTATGTTCATTTTTATTCCAACCAAAAGGAAATAAATGTTGACTGAATGTTGTAAACGTATCATGATGATGTAAGGCGTTGTCTCATCCTTATGCACACTAAACCCCTTCCTCTTAAAAACGACACAGGTCCCCTAAAGTGCCCTTCAGGTTATATTTGTGGCTACGCCCCTTACAACATCAAGTACGAGCCGAGACACTACTGTGGGCAGTCAGACTGGTTACCTTTCTGGATTAATGCTTCAAGCGCCTGGAGGACAGACTACGGTGAAGTCACCCCCAAAGTTACAGTTATTCTGTGAGTATAATGTAAATTCTCGAAGATAGAGTTGAGCATTGAGCTGTTTAAAAAAAATTGTTTGTAATTGTCTCGGTCATTGTTGTTCATGGTGATCCACGTTAACTAATACGGTATTCATTTCATGATATATGATTGTGTCAAAGCTGTGTTAATTCGATGCCTATTGCATGTGGAAAAATGATCAGAGTGTTTTTTGTTTTTTTATTTCTGTATTTCCAAGAATCTTCGTGAAATTCATCATAGTAGTACAAGTAGTAGTAGTTGTTGTTGTTGTAGTAGTAATATAATAGTAATAATAATAGAAGTCGTAGTAGAATTCATTTCATGAAATATGTGTCAAGGCTTTGTTATCTCGATGACTATTGCATGTGGAAAAATGATCAGAGTGTTTTTTGTTTTTTTATTTCTGTATTTCCAAGAATCTTCGTGAAATTCATCATAGTAGTACAAGTAGTAGTAGTTGTTGTTGTTGTAGTAGTAATATAATAGTAATAATAATAGAAGTCGTAGTAGAATTCATTTCATGAAATATGTGTCAAAGCTGTGTTAATTCGATGCCTTTTGCATGTGGAAAAATGATCAGAGTGTTTTTTGTTTTATTACTGTATTTCCAGGAATCTTCGTGAAATTCATCAAGGTAGTAGTAGTAGTAGTAGTATAAGTAGTATTAGTAGTAGAAGTAGTAGTAGTAGTAGTAGTTGTTGTTGTTGTAGTAATATACTAGTAATAATAATAGAAGTCGTAGTAGAATTCATTTCATGAAATATGTGTCAAGGCTTTGTTATCTCGATGCCTATTGCATGTGGAAAATGATCAGAGTGTTTTTTGTTTTATTTCTGTATTTCCAGGAATCTTCGTGAAATTCATCATAGTAGTACAAGTAGTAGGAGTTGTTGTTGTAGTAGTAATATAATAGTAATAATAATAGAAGTCGTACTTGAATTTATTTCATGAAATAGTGTCATGGCTTTGTTAATTCGATGCCTATTGCATGTGGAAATATGATCAGAGTGTGTTTTTGTTTTATTTCTGTATTTCCAGGAATCTTCGTGAAATTCATCATGACGATTTGGAAGTGGGAACATTCCTCGGTCTTCCCAATCTTAGCCTGTTGTAAGATTCCTTTTTAAATCTTATGCCTATACACACTTAAAATATTAAAGTATTTATAAAGCCCCAGCTTTCATTAACTGATTTTGAAATTGTACCCGAAAATCTAGCTACCATTACCTTCATTCTAATAATTGTAAGTGAAAATATTCAATTTTATGACTATTATTACAATTTTTATCAACACATAATTTACTGTTGTTGTTATTGTTGGTGTTGCTAATGCTGTTTTCATTTCTATTATTTTCATCATTATATTCTAGATATTAACATGCTTTTTTAAATAACTAACACGGAGAAGCAAAGACAAAAATAATGTCCATTTTATTTTTTCATTACGTCACGCGAACAGAGATATGACATCGTGTGGGTTAACCCATCTAAACCCGGGAGTCTTCGAAGGTTTGGCCAGACTCAAGAAACTGTGAGTCACCTCTTTTTATCAATTACTTATATCTCCGCTGCTTCCCCTCTTCTTCCTCCACCTCCTCCTCTTTCTGCTCCTGCTCCTGCTCCTGCTCCTCCTGCTCCTCCTCCTCGTCGTCCTCCTCCTCCTCGTCCTCCTCCTCCTTCTCTTTCTGCTCCTGCTCCTGCTCCTGCTCCTCCTGCTTCTGCTCCTGCTCCTCCTCCTGCTCCTCCTCCTCTTTCTGCTCCTCTTTCTGCTCCTGCTCCTGCTCCTCCTGCTCCTGCTCCTGCTCCTCTTGCTCCTGCTCTTACTCTTCCTCCACCTCTTCCTCCTTCTGCTCTTTCTGCTCCTGCTCCTATTCCTGCTCTTCCTTCTCCTCTTTCTGCTCCTGCTCCTGCTCCTGCTCCTGCTCTTCTTTTTCTTCCTCCTCCTCCTGCTCCTGCTCTTCCTCATCCTCCTTACGCTGCAGTGTGTCCTCCTCCTCCTCCTATCTCATAATCTTAAATAAAGTTTCTGCTGTGCTTTTTATGTGGATGAAGCTTGAATTTCCTCATCTACCAAACACAAAGAATCTATTTTGTAAAGATAAATCTTAATATCTTTTGAGCTGTAAATTATGTGAGCAGATATTGATGCGTTGTCTGTTCATTAGCTGGAATGTCCATTTTAGTTCTAAAAATGTCAGCTTCGTGATAATAAGTTTCATCACCTTTAAATATAACGGCAATTTGGTGTTAACATTAGTAATTTTTTCGTTCCATCCAATTTTCATTCAGAATCCTGGCACACAATGAATTAACAATGCTTGAGAGTTGGACGTTTAAGGGTCTTTTTAATTTGGAATATTTGTAAGTACATAATCTCTCTTTCAAACCTTTAAAGATACTATTTCTTGTGCTTATAATACATCCACAGGGGCATCCAAATATATCAAAATTGAAAAGATTCACTATCCACCCAATTTTCAAAATTTCCCAAAACTTTGTACTACCTTTAACCTTTTCATTTTTTGGGCTGCAAAGGAGACATAGTACCTTTAAAACCCTTAACAAATGATGAAAATTCTCTCTTTTGATGACAAGTAGTGTTATTATCAGTAGCAGAAGTAGTAGTAGTAGTAATGATCATTATTGTAGTTGTTGTTGTTGATGCCTTTGTAATACTTGCTATTACTCTGATATTAATTCGATAATGTACTAAATGTTTGATTTCGAAACAATTCTTTTTCATAAGTACAATTGATTTCATGTATAGCACAATAGATCGTTCTGCTTTCTGATGGAAAGAAACTCGTACTCCTCTTTTTGTTTATCTATATACTCAAAACTAATATATTTCTCTTTTGTTTAAAGGTACTTGGAATTAAACGTGATACATGAATTCAATGAGGGGTGCTTTAAAGACCTAAGACGTATCATATCCATGTAAGTGATATCAGGTATACATGAATTTTAAGGATTGTTACGCTTTAACACTGATTATTTGATATACAAATAATTATATATATATCAGAAAACTGAATTTGTATTTATTTATTCATTTATTTATTTCGAATTTTTTGTAAGGGTAGCCCATTCACCAATAAGTATGGGGGATTTAAGTCGTTTACTAGCTCTATTCGGGATATCGGGTTATATTTTCGCGTGAAACACTACTGCGTCATCAAATCATGAATGATCTTAAGAAAATGAATTGCACCACATCACAATGCCATCTTTTTTTACACTTAATTACTAAGTATGTTTAATATACACTTAATACTACACTCAATAGCCGACTTAATACGTAAATCAAAGTGGAATCTGTGCAGTAACATTTTGCGGCGCTTTATATAAACTCTAAGTTTAGAGCTTCGGTATTGATAGTATTAGTGTTAAGTATATGAAAACATATCCGACTTCTTAAGTATAATAATGTTTCCAACGGTTTGTACACTGTTGCTCATAACGGTGGAATATTTTTTTTTATCCCAATTTATGGAATTATTTTAAAAATAATTTAAAAACACTAGATCTAGATAATAGTATACAGTCTCAGATTTTATTGAATAATATGTATATGTATAAATCTTCTGTGTGCCCATGCCTTGAGCCATAATGCATGGCCGTCCAGAAGATTTTTTTATGTTGGGGACCGGGGTAGAATGCAATAAATTATTGAAAATTTATTGCATTTTCTGTTTTTTTTTAAATTTATGGAAACTGCCCCCTACCATAGCCCCCGCTGCGTACAGTCATGGTTCAGTGACAAAGCAATGGCCTCGTAACTGTGAGGCCCCAGGATCAACACCGTGTCGATGTGCTATATCAGTGCCCTTTTGTGAGGCATTAATCCTCATTACTGTCATTTATGACTTAAGGGCATAGGTCCCCTAGTTGATAAACATAGTAGCATAATATACATGCTTTAGCAGTCACGCAAAACACATATTGGCAAATTATTATTCAATAAAATCTGAGACTGTATACTATTATCTAGATCTAGTATTTTTAAATTATTTTTAAAATAATTCCATAAATTGGGATAAAAAAAAATATTCCACCGTTATGAGCAACAGTGTATATAGAATTCAACATTTTCTTTGATGTAGTTCCACGGCAACATGTTTTTATATACATGGCATATTTTTTTTCAAGGGCTTCGATCAAAATTCGGAGGCTGTCCTTTCAAACTAAATCATGGATAATTTTTCATTCTTTTTTTAATATTTAGTTTTACTGTTCCTCTTTTCATGCAGAGACCTAGAAAACAACACAATTACCCATATCAGACCTGGTGCATTCCAAGACGTAGGCCAAACACTAGAACGATAGTGAGTTTCTTTCCTTCTCCGTCTTCTCCTTCTTCTTCTTCTACTTTTCTTCGTCTGTCAACTTTCTTTCTTTCTTTTTTCTTAACCTCCTATTCAAGATCACCTTTATCATTTGGGTCGATAAAATCATGGAAATGCCAGTCAGGACATGAGATAAGAGCGATCGATTTTTGTCGTACTGTATTATGGTAGGTATCAAATCAGCTTACGGTCCACGCTTAGATCGCCCTCCCATGGGTGGGTTGATTTTTGCTCATATGATACATTTTTTTCACACACACGGTGAGTTTGTTAGCTCACCCGGTGTGATGGGGATGTGCGCATCTTCAGGTATACCTGTTGTAGTCATCCATGCTGTGGTCGATGCATCGTTGGGTAGTTGTTCTCTGAGAGTATTTTGTAAATAGTTTTATATATTCCATATTTGTTGTTGTATTCATGAATCAGTTATCTTTGTCACACCATATGAGGGGGCCTTAACTTAACAAGCTGTGCTTCAACCAAGGTCTCCTCGTCTTTCTCTATTCTACATTGTACTGTTATTGTACTGTTATGATTATACTCTATTATATTTTGTCACATGTGTTTTCTGGAAGACAAATAAACTTGAACTTGAACTTGAACCGCAGTCCTTGGATCAGCATGGGCATATATATCGTCCACTTAGGGCCAGAAAGGCGTAAGGTTTATGTAATGTGTGAGTTACTAACACCTTTCTGGCTCTCAAAAGATGATGTTCATCCATCTTAATGGCTATTCTCTCTTTTACACTCTTGCTCTTTGTAGGAGCATCGATAAAACTCTTCAATAACATAACGATTCGTTTCAAGGACATTTATGCCATATGGATTCAGTTTATACCACTTCTCAACCTTTATTCCACCACTCATGTTTTTTTAAAAAACAATATGCCTTCATTCGCATTCACTCCACTGCTTGGGTATATAATCATAAAAATCGGCTTTAAAGTCCTTCTCCATCCATCAAGCCGTGCTGATTCCTTTAAGGCATTGTTTAACAATGTTTCAAGTTTTACAAATCTGAGATGCACGGCCCTACGTGTTATCAGTGTCTGTGGTATGGTGTATTATTAAAGTCAACAAATTTGTGCTTCAAAATGATCATGAAGTGCCTCAAAAGAGAAAAAACCTTTGAGTGACCGGTTTTATCATACCAATATGTTTTTTTGAAGTAATTTAAAAGGAATAAAACACTTAGCCTTGTGACCACAAGATTATTAGATCAGCACCACGTTCTGAATGTTAGGTGGTTTTTCTTCATTGTGTGACATACTGTAAGAGATCTGTTAAAGAAATTTAAAAACTGCTTTACTTCAACGAATTCTGATTTGCTTTCTTTTTTCTTCTTTGTATTTTTGTCTCTCTTTCTCCCAATCTCTCTCTCTCTCTCTCTCTCTATTTCCTCCTCCTCCTCTCTCTCTCTCTCTCTCTCTCCCTTTTACATCCCCTCTATCTCTCTCTTCCTCTCCCCCTCTCCCATCCCATCCCTCTGGCTCTATGTGTCATTTTATCTCTGTCACGACTGTTTTTCTCCGTAACCTTGACTTCAATGTCACTATATGACACTCTTTGTCTCTTTGACCCGTTGTCCATTACGTCAAACTCAAGCCTGATACATGGAAACCTCATGACTTCAATCAATTCTTCGATGTTTATCGGTTTGACAAACCTGCAAAGAATGTAAGTATATTCTTTAAAATTATACTAAACAATACACGACCCTGAATGTAACCTCATCAATCATGTCAAGTTTAATTTTACGCCTTATAGGTACCTTGTATTCATGTGGCATTTATCGCATTTTATTCATAAAATCTTATTGAAAGCAACTTCAATGAGCTTAACGGAATAACATTTCTCAATAACTTTCCTTTCACTAAAGCAGTTTGATAATTTGACAACATATATCCGTCCAATAATACTTAACTGTAATGTTCTCATTCATCATGGGTCAATCTTTTTTCTGTTTATTATTAAAAAAGGAGATGAAGAAAATGGTATTTGATATCTCGTCATGCTTGGCAGGCACATAATAGATGTATACGCATTGTTGTTCAAGGTCGAATAATCAAAGGTTTCCTTTTTTTCTTTCCCTTTTTTTTAATTCTTGTTTTTCATTTCATTTCTGTAAGTTTTCTAATGTTTTTATTGGAAACAAATTCCGAGAGATCATCCAATGTCAAGCATTTTTCCTTGTTTAAAATAATAAAGTCGTCATCGATAAATATCCTGTGCCGATTTTGATTAGTTCGGTATGACGGATGAACTTCCTTCCAAGCTTGTTTGTGTCCATGAATTCAACAAAACATATTTCTAAAAATAAGATCGGCCAAAGTCGTTTATTAACAAAAAGGATAAAGTTATCCGGCCAGATAATTAAAACCTGATGTATGTTGTCCTATTATAGTTTTCAAAACTTATAACAGAACTGATTATGAATATGATCTAAGGAAATTTTAAAAAGTATTTGGCGTCACCTGTGCAATGGGAGGGTCTCTCCTCCCGACATAACTGATTCGGATGTGCAGGTGGACCACTACACCATGGTTTCCCCCTACTCTTATTGGAATAGTGCAGTGGGTTCGTAACGTGTAAAAGTGGGGGAATATCCTCTGTACGGGGCCTCCATTAAACGCCCTGTACTATCCGAGGGACTGAGAGTTGTCCACGTTATGAAACAGGGGAGGGGCACGTTAACACATTCATCCACATGGGTTTGAACTTTGATTCGAACCCACGATCGATGTTCGACAGGCAGACGCATTACCGACTGACCCAACCAACGTGCCTCCTCGAACGAATGCACCTACAAGATATACATATCATTTAGTCTACGACCTAGACCAACACTGCCGGGGTGCATTACCTTAGTATTATATCTACCCCACTCCCATCCCACCCATATTTAAAAAGAAGTCCACATCACTGGCTCGTTAACAGTAGCGGCCCGTTCTACACCCTCTCCTCCTGGTTACTATGTTGCCCGACCTTGAGTACACAACACCAAATCCCCCCTTTAATTTTGCAATTTTCAGAATTGTGCCCCTACCTTTAGAGAGTCCTATAGCCACCCCTGATGTACATTTCCAGGCAGTCTAATATTCTATTTTCTGCTTTACACAGCAATTTTGACAAGAATCAACTCAAGTACATTGAACCCGGGGCTTTCCAGAACTTATCTACGGTATCTGACTTGTAAGTTTGATGCCATGTTTATGATGAAATATATTTAGTTTTAGTGATGTAGGTGTCATGTAATTTATATTTTTCAATTTTTGGTTAATTCTACAATGTGTACAATCACTATTTCTCATTGTAAATGTAAACAGTTTTTCCCAAACCAAAAAAAAAGAGAAGAAGTTGTTTCATTGAATTAAAATAATACAAGGCAACGGTTCAAGCAAGAACAAAGTTACCTTTAAATCGAGATCATTATTTTCATACGGTCATTTTCGGTAAAGTTAGCCTATAATCTAGGCGGAGTGCCGAGCTTTTTTCTTTGCTGCTAGACTAACCCTAAGCAGAACGTCTGATACGGCGAGACTACGAACCGTGAGTCGCGAAGCGGCTCACCGCCTATAATCACTGGTCTAGCTTTAGTCGTTGTTTTTTTTATTATCGACCTTGAATCCGTGGCAGTTTTCGTACGATTCGTAGATTCGTAGATTATAGGCTACGGTAAAGTATGCGTGTGTGTGTGTGTTGGTGTGTGTGCGTGTAGTGTTAATGTATGCGTGTTCGGTGCATATCAGATACTAAGCCTACCAGTGGTTCGCTCCCCAACTCTCTCTACCTCCCCAACTCTCTCTACCATTCACTCTTTAAAGGTACTATGTCCCATTTGCAGGCCAAAAAAATGAAAAGGTTAAATTCCAACGGTATTTGAAAGATAATACTAATTTAGAACTTCCCTAAAAAAATTCGGGCTCAAAAATGTCTTCAAATGGGAAAATAACGACTATTAGTTGTCAAATCGACTTAGGAGCTATAGAGCCAATAAGTAATAGTCTTGATGTTCAGACCATTGTACTGAATGGTCACACGTTTTATGCTGCGCAAAGATTTAATCAATTTAATTTTGGCCATCACAAGAAGTTGGTTATTGATGTAGACAAATGCTCATGTACCCTTTACAGCTCATTGTATGTATCTTCTTATCAAAGAAGAAAAAAAGCCAGTCAGTCACTCAATAGTGTCTGACAGTGAAGTCTAGCAAGTAAACGGGTTTCCTTGCATAATTTGAATATTAGGACACTGCTAACTTTTAGATTTCACGGATAGGACATACATGACATATTCATAATTCCTGCAAAGTTCTACAGAATTTGAGGTTGGCTGCAAAAGGGACATAGTATCTTTAAGGTGTCTCTTTAAATTCAACATTTTTAATTTTTTTATTCATTTTTATTCCAGGCTCATTTCATCAATGAATCCAGAACCTTACCTCCTTTATCCCGGTATATTCGATGGTCTGGATTCCTTGAAGGCTTTGTAAGTATCCATCAAGTAACGTAGTGTTTTGATATCATGAAACGTAGGTGTTAGTGGTAGGAACAGTACTGTTCGGCAAACGTACTTTTTATTTGAGTAGACGTCTTAAATCAGGGTGTGAAAAACTCTGTTCCCGCTTTCGTTGACTTTTAAAACATGCAACGGATCGCTTTAGTCGACTTTTATCACGCATAAAGACGTGTAAAAAATATCAGACATTTACAGATAGGTCTACACCAACATTTTGGCAGTCGCTGGATTCAGTTTCGGGGAAACTAATGATTAAGGTTCAAAGCCAGATAGTTTCGCTTGAAAAGGCTTTTTTTTTACCAAGCAAGAGGGCTTACCTTTTTAATACAATCCACATGAAATCATATTGCTCTAACACATGCACATCACTATCTACAAAAAACATTTCAGTAGTAGATTGGTATGTTATGAATGTAATGAACCAGCTGATGATTTCCTCTTATATCACCTTAATTCATAGATACGTGTATGACCCACGTTTGTGTTGCTTGTTACCCGAGCAAGCAACCTGCGTTGTCCAGGAACCTCCTCATCCTCTCTTTACATGCCGTAAGACGTTTCTTCAGAACACTACAATCAAGGTCTTCATCTGGATCCTTGGTTTGAGCGCCCTCTTCGGTAACTTCTTTGTCATCACCTTGAGGATCAGGAGCGCTCCCATGACAACGGTTGCTAAGATACAGTCCCTGTTCATCACCAACCTAGCAGTGTCCGACTTCCTTATGGGCGTTTACATGGTATTGATAGGAGTCATGGACATCTACATCGGAGAGTCCTATTTCTGGGAAGGTCGGGCCGATGAGTGGCGCTCCAGTGTCACTTGCCAGATTGCGGGGTTCCTATCTGTCCTGAGTAGCGAAGCATCGGTCTTCCTTTTGACCTTGATAACAGCTGATCGTTTCATCTCTATCATGTTCCCCTTCAGCCGCCATCGCCTAAGCATCGCATCTGCTCGTGTTGCTCTGGCTGCCATCTGGATAGTCGCCCTCTTATTAAGTCTAATCGGTGTATTATTGATTAATACCAACCCCGATGCCTACGGCCTCAGTGATGTCTGCGTGGGTCTCCCATTCATTAGAAAATCAACGGACATCTCCACTGAGATTGACCAGCGTTCGTCTGCTCAGTACAACACGGTGACCTATAACGTTGCCTCGGGGTCCACCGTCTCAACGTGGCAGTACTCCATCGCCCTGTACCTTGGTGTCAACCTGGTCAGCTTCGTCATCATCCTCCTCTCCTATATCGTCATCTTCGTCAAGATACGACTGGATCAAGCCGAGGTCGGACGGAAGTCTGCAGCAGCCGTCGAGATCAAGATGGCTCTGAAGATGTTCCTGATCGTCGGCACCGACTTCTGCTGTTGGATGCCCATCATCATCCTCGGCGTCCTAGTCCAGACGGTCGGGGTTGATGTCACACCCGACATCTACGCCTGGTTGGTGGTGTTCGTCTTGCCCATTAACTCATCTCTGAACCCCTATCTGTACACCATCATCCACATGTCGTCAAAGAAGCCTGGAAATGAGAAGAGCAAGCAGACGGTTGTCAGCGTGGTTAGTCGGGATAAGGATTAATTAGAAGGCATGTCATTCTTTCACGGCAGGCCGATGTACCATCACGTAAGAAGATAATCTTGAAAAGGACATCTTGACCCAGCCATGGCAATTTGAAGACAGGCCCTCACTCGACTATGTTCAGGGGAGCTTAAAATCATTTCCTCACTTTCGCATTGATCAGCATTTAGAATAGTTGAACAAATCGTAAAAAGATGGTTAGAAATAGACGTCATATAGTATATCTTTAATTGTACGTATAAAATTATCAAAAAACGGTATTTTTCTTTCTCTCATAGGAATACTTTTAAAAAAATCGATGTCTTATATTCATAGGTAATAGTGCAATATGCCATTTTAATTGAACATTTGTGTAGTTTAGGATGATATTTGATATCCTGTTGTCGTCTGATGACTTCAGATGAATCAGACCATTTGAGTCAGCTTTGACCGTTTATTTTGTCTGACTGCTAAAAAAGCATGTGTATGTTTGTATTAAAGTAAGCAATCAGGGGACCGCCGGGGATCTACGAGGCACTTAGTAATGAGGAGTAATGCCTTTACCAAAGGGCACTAGCGCATCGACTTGATTTCGAACCCGGGATCCCCCGGTTACGAGACCACTGCTCTACCACTGAGCCATCGCGTCTCTCTGATAATAGATATTATGCAAAATTTACACCAATTATTATTTCATTTGAAATAAAAAGATAAATCAATACAAAAATTGATACCTTTGGAAAAAAAGGTAGAATAATACAGTTGAAACTTGATCGATATTCTGTAGAAATGGAGAGTTCCACTGAAAAGCAGAGTATTTTAATTGTGGAACCCTCAATCTACATTTAATTTTTCTATTCAAAACATCTTGTTTCAATAACTCAGTCAAAACATGAAAATAATGCTTACATAGTCTTGATATAAAATGACGTTTGCAATTTAACATTGTATTTATTTCTAATTATACAATATCAAATTGTGATAAGTATTCAAAGCATTTTAGGATACAAAATATATAAGCATAATATTATCATGAATTAAGTCGAAATTCAAAAGAAATTTGAGAGATCCACTAAAAAGCAGAGCTTTTTGGATTACTCACAAAGGAAAAAAGAAGGAAGAAAGAAAGAAAGATGAAGAAAATACAAACATGCACTGCTCGGGAGTATTAGCATTCATAGACATAAGAAAAACACAGTAGAGTAATACATGTCACAGTGCCTTAAAAGGATGTCACACGTAGCAGTCCACTATGGCGACGTGCAAATCTAAAAGTCCATATTGTCTTGATTTTTCGTCGTCACGTCTAGCAATCATCGTGTTTAAATTTCTAATTATCAGCCTTGACAATTATGGAGTCCTCGACCGCTCATGGGTGTTGGAACATAGTCCACTATATCGACGTGCAAATCCAAAAGTCTCCAATGACAAGGACATGGACACGGACAGGGACAACGAAAAGGGCAAAAACAAAAACAAGGACTAGGAAAAGGGCAAAGACAATAATGGGAGGGAGACGAATGTTGAGGAGAGAGAACAAAAGAACACGAGGGATGAAAGGTCCATGGTTAGATTGTTCGATTAATCGCTGTCTTGTAAATAAGTATTAGTTTCAGCTAGGGTATATTTTATAAGTAAAGAGATGTTAATGGGCTTGATGCGATTATAATAGGAACCGTTTGGGTTTTTATCTAAAGGAAGGGAGGCTTGGTGCATTGGTCATGGTATCATTGCGGGTATTCCAAAATGTCGGGCCGGTTGAAACATCAGTATTTTTTAGTAGAATGGTTCTCATTAACGGTAAATGGAATTCATTGAAACGCCGAGTGGGGTACTTTTGAATTGTTGTGTTTGATTGATTGATTGATTGATTGATTGCTTTTATTTCATTTCATATAACAATTGTTTGCACAATAAAGAACATAGTTGACAAAGTAAGATCAAAATTACGAAATGAAACAGGAACCTACTGGAAAGCATAGCTTGTTTTTGTAGGTTCCCAAGAATAAACATGATATGAACATTATTTTCATAAATCATTTTAAAGTGTCTTAATAATCACAGTAAAATAGATATAATATAATAACATATTTTCATAAACCATTTTAAAGTATCTAAATAATCAAAATATACAAAAAGAAAAGAATGACAAAACGGGACACAAAGGACAGGAAACTGACATAATAAGATAAGACAAGACATGATATAAACAATTCATAACAGGACAAGGTAAACAAAACATGACAAGACAAGACCAAAAAAAAGACATGACAGGACAAAACAAAACAAAAACAAAGCTGCACACAACATACTAGAGGTATATTTGTTTTCATTGCAGCGGACATAAAGATGTTAAAGAGGTTGAAAATCGTCCTTAAAGATTTCTTTGGAACTATATATTTTGTATAAAAGTGACTGTTGAGTGTTACCCCAAACCAGCACTACAATAGTTTAAATAAGGTAAAATGAGACTTGCGGAAAGCATAAAAAGGGTGGAAGAGGATAGGTAGAATTCAAGTTTATCAATCACACCGACGTTACGTGAGATTGTTTTGCACATAGAATTAACATGATTTTTCCATGTGAGTTTTTTGTCGGCATTGACATCAAAAAGTTTAGTACAAGAGACTTCTTCAAGTGGAATACCGTCTAAAGTTATGTCGCCGGGCAAGGTCTATTGATTTGCTAAATATCGTAAATTTGGTCTTTGTTATGTTAAGAGATTTTTTAGCTTTTATCCACTGTGTAACTTGTTTAAATTGTTCTGTTAAGGTGTTCAACAAGGTTTATGGGATCTGGGTGTGAAAAGAATAAATTTGTATCATCCGCGAACAGAATTAAGATAACAAATTTGAAGATGTAGAAAGAAAAAAATATGTATAAAATTAATAACAATGGCCCTAGCAGGCTATCTTGTGGAACACAACATTCTATTTCTTGCAATTGTGAATTAGTCTCATTTAAAGAAACAAATTGTTGTCGTTATCATAAGAGTTATCGACATTGACATTGCCCCACTTAATTTTTGAGATTTTAGAACTCTTTCCAGATGTGTTCATTGCACTTTTAATAATTTGCTAAGTATTTTTCATATCATACTTGTACCGATTCAATTAATTAGTTTAACAATTTGTGTTAGTATACGTAATATTTTTCTAAGAGTAATCTTATACTTGAAATATTTTAATTTTGGATTGTTCAGTAGGTTTAGATTTAACAAGTTATTTTTTTCTATTAATCGATCTTATAATAGATTTAGTAATTCGATGAAGTCTTGGAGTTCTTTTGTAATCATTTTTCACCTTTCGGACTGGAATTATAGTATTCAATTTGGAATCAATTATATTCATACAGTTTTCAAATGATGAGTTAGCGTTCAAGTGCATTTTATATACAGAAGGCCAATCAGTTTCTTAAGGTGGGTTCAGTAATCATACGTCTTTTTCAACTTTCTTTCGCTGACCTATTATACTCTTTTTTTCAAAGTAGACTGAATCAGTTTTAAAATGCACCCTTTTAATAAGTTCGTGCATTATATCCTCTTATGAATTAGAATGAATGCTTGTGGTAGGCTATAGTGCATAAGTGACTTACTTTGTTGATCTTTCGATATTCCTGTATTGACTCGATGTACACATTATTGCACACACTGTGTAAAAGCTGCTGCATTTGTGAAAAATTTGAATAAAAATTCACCCGAACACGGTTATTGGTATTTCTTAATAGTATTTTGTATTTGTATTTATTAACATTTATTTCCTTCTCAACAGTACAATATGAAACACAATGTATATATACATGATATATGTAACAATTATTTCAACATTTCGTTGACAATCAGCCGTAAACGAAAGACTTCATGCATGGCTGATTGTCAACGGAACTGAGTTAAGTCTGTTGTCAACTCTGTTTGTTGCTACGGCAGGCACCCAGTGAAAACGAATTCGTTTGATAAAATTATGGCAATGCAAGCACTACTTTAAACAAACAGAACTTTGTCATTCCTTGCTCATTTTTCCTGATTGAGGTGTCATATCAAAGGACAGAAACTCAACTTTCTAGAACTGTGATTTTCTCTTTGAAATTCAGATACCGTCCGCCAAATGACTTTTTGGTTTCCTCTCTTCAAATTCATTTTAATCACTCATGCGTGAAATATGCATCATATGAGTTGCATCAAATGAAAGAGGAGGATCTAAGCTTTCCAAATATGTGTCATTTATCAATTATAAATGTGATTAAGTTATGATAAAACATCGATAATTCTTGGTTTCGTTTTTTCTGGGACGCATTGTATATGCAAAACCTGCATTTGCTGTATCCATAAGAGACTTCAAGTTTGAATCTCTGTGAAATATGTTGGTGTCGTCTGCATACAGTATAAAAGACAATTCATTAGCAGATTTATACATATCATTCACATATAATATAATTAACAATGGCCCAAGCAGGCTACCCTGTGGAATTCCGCATGTTATTGTCCTAAACTCCGAAATAGAAGGTTGATATTTGGTACATTGTAATCGATTGTTAAGATAGCTGCTGAACCATTTAAGAGCTACACCACGTATTCCATAACGATATAGTTTAGATAGTAAAATATTGTGATTACAGATCTATAAAAACTCCAATTGCAAATTCATTTGCCTCAAAGGCGTCTATGACTTTACTAGAAAGACTGGTAAGAGCCATACATGATGAATAATCCCTACAGAAACCATATTGATGTTTATTGAGAATAGAATGTTTGTCAAGGAATTCACTGTTGATTAGCGAAAATATTAGAGTGAGTCCAGCGATATGTTGATATATTATTACTTCTGTCATTCAAATCAATTAAGATCATAGAATTATTTTCAAGTCTTGTAAAAGAATCGGTCTCTCATAGCTTTTAATAAAACGTCAGCAGGGGGATATTGATCTGTAAACATAAATTTATTCTTACTTGCATCTTACGGTGAACAGGTCAAATGAAACTCGTGATAAGAACATTATAGTCCTACTAGTTGTAGGGCATTAAAAACCTTGCAAGCCAGCGAAGCGAACGAGCAGCAGATTTTAGACATTTTTTTCAGACTGACGGCCACAAATGGTATTCTAATGAAAATAATGATTGATAATGATTATGATGTGCTTTTTCTAATCATTATTTCATTTTCCCCTAGTCATCACACCTAACAGATAATGCTTACCATGCTATAATTATTCACAAAAAGACCATCTCGCTACCAGAATCATGCTAGAGTAGAGAAAGTGCAGATTCCACGGAAGAGGCCTACAGGCATCCTCCATCCCTTGGCCCCATCCCGCCGCTCTGAAATCCATATGCGAACGCATTGTGACGTATAGTTGTAACAGTGCGCATGTCAGAAATGTCTAACGCAGTGACGTAACAATTGCGTTTTTCACGCAAAGCTGCATAAGATGCTCAAGGCAAGCGCTGATTGGCTGAAAGTTTACCGTAGAGACGTTGCTAAGAGATCAGAAACCAAGGTGAAAAGTACGTCAAGTGCAGATCGAACTCGATCACAGAAGGCCGGAAGAAAATAAACAAGATACATTTATACATACGATCATTGAACAACTATGGTAAGTATCTGTTCTTCACAATTTAAAAGTTGTCCTAACCAAAATACTTGATTTAAATTATGTCGATTGACCATATAGTGGAGACTTTCTTTGTTCAGTATACCGTTCAAGGAAAACATATGGATCAAACATAGATAAAGGTTTCTTTGAAAGAGGATATTTTTGACCACTATTACACCTAATAGGGCTTGTTAGTATTTTTTTTTTTTTTTTTTGTGGTTTGGTTTGGCGATTTTGGAATAATTATATTTGTGAAATATTTGCGAATTCTTTAATGACAATCACATATTCCCCAAATTCCTTTTTTTTTTAAACTGCCTCTTATCTTATGTTTCAGTCAACACTGAAAATGCGAGACAGGTTACCATGCCTCCTCTCACGGATTTCTACCTGTAATGTCACTTCTTTATTTCGCCTCCGGCATTGTCGAACAACATGACCAAATACGCATCTGATATGTATAAACTCAAATATCTCCTTTATTAATTACCTAAATTCAGCGTGTATTTCCTCAAAATTATGTTTGAAACTATAAAGGCGAGCAGGATGGCCCCTGCAACGGGTACAAGTAGCTCGGGTGCCAACCCCACTGCGGCCCCGAACCCCGGGGGCTACTCAGTCATGATGACGGAGGAAGATTACCACAACACGCAGAGCATGGAGATGACCAAATTTGTGAGGGAACATTTCAAGATACCAAAAGGTGAACTCTAGCTTGCTAAGATATTGTAAATGTACCTGGTCTATCTGTCTGTCTCTCTCTCTCTCTCTTTCTATTTCTCTGCCTCTTGCTCAGTCTCTGTCTCTCCGTATATCTGTCTCTCTGTCTCTGTCTTCATGACTTTGTATGTGTATGTCTCTCTCTCTCTCTCTCTCTCTTCTCTCTCACAAATCCCAGTCTCTCATTCTCTCTTCCTCTCTCTTCTGTTTCTCTTTCTGACTGTCTTTATATCTATCTATTTACCTATCTTTCTATGTTTTATCCATCTGTCTATCTATCTATATCTAGTCTTTCTTCGCACTATCCTCCCCCCCCCTCTTTTTTCACTCCGCCTTTTATCTTCCTCCTATTCGCTCTCTTTACAACCCTCTCACATAGGCCTATACACTGCAAAAGAACATACAGAAATGAAGTAAGAACCGTAGAATATAAAAAAGAGGGACAGTGGTTGATATAACAGGGAATGATTCTCTCTCTCTCTCTCTCTCTCTCTCTCTCTCTCTCTCTCTCTCTCTATCTATCTATCTCTATCTTCTTCACTCACTCACTCACTCGCTCCGCTGCTTGATAGCTCTCCCCTCGCCTTATTTTCTCTTATATACACTGTGAAAGCCGCCCTTCCCCAAAAAGTATTGTAGCATATTGAAAGGGGAAGTTAAGAGATTCCGTCTCCAACAGAAGGAAGAGAAATTTGTAGAGATTTGGGATTCTTTTTCTCCCTTCTCTTTGTCGGAAGCTGTATTGGAATATCATCATTTAACGTAGAAAAATGAGAACTGAGTTTTTATTTTTTGTTACCAACTCGATTCAGTATCACCTTACAAACTTGAGAAGCTTCGGATTCGTACCAGCTTTACGAGGGTGAACGAGCGAGACACCGCGCGTTTGGAGACGCACTACAGGAGACGCCGGGAGCAGCTCACCAAGGGGTTCTTCACTCTGAACCACAAACCTTACCATCCCATCGGAGAAATCCAGCTCAACAGCCAGAGACTCATCCTCGATTCGATGGCCAACTACCTGCCCAAGAAGGTTGGCACTCTCGTCGATACAGACCTACGAGAAGTTTGATTTTAGCCAATATAAATTTAAAAAGCAAAAAAAGAAAGTTAAATGCATACATAATTGACGCTTTGGACATGACACCTATCTCGTTGGTCAGAGACTTCAGCTCTAATGACCAAGATATCTAGAATCGCCGTTAAAATGTGCCGGTAATAATTAATCAGTATGTTTAAAGGTCAATGACCGTTACATACCAAGTTACGTTGATCGTATTCTCCTACCTGCCTTCAAAGTATTAAAGTAAAGTAAATATGAAATTAGATGTTCGTGACAGCTCATTGTACATTCCATTAATTTATGTTGATCTCTCTCTCTATTATTTATCTCCGTCACCATATTTTTCCCGACAGCTTCCGATGCAATCTTTGACTTCACGTTTTGTTCGTCGAGAACACAAGGGACCCCTTACCAAGGCAGAGCAAGTTAAAACTCCACTAAAGGTAATTCACTAACTTCCGCCTCCTGCCTTATTCCAATCTAAAATAATTTCTGCAATTATTATTAAGGAAGAAGGGCTCCTGCACCTGTCCGCCTGGAAAATATTCAAGGGGGTCGTCCCGCACCCCGAATATTTTTTTAAAACTGCAGTGCCCCCAAATTATTATCTGAATAGTGATTTAACGCTGCCCACTTTTATCACGAGGAAGGTAAGGGTAGAATGTATTTAAATCATATTTGGATGTGCCCGCGTCATCAAAACTACCCTGAACAACTGCAAAGTTACAATTATTATTATTTATTTGTTAATAATATCGCGTTCTGTTGCATAATGATACACAATCTGATGGAGGCTTTGAAAGAATGGAAATACATTATTTTGCGAATTCGTAATACGTTCTTGGTCGTGGGGGGGGGGGGGAGGGGTGTATCCTTACAGCCCCTCTCCGCGCATGCGCTTTGTTTCATCAAATGTAAAGCACACCCCCCCCCCCCCCCCCCCCCCCCCACCCTTGACAAGAAATCGCCGCTCCTAAATACAGTCATTATTATGGATCACGTCGTTCTGGAGTCGAATCCACTCTAAATCAATCGAGGCACACTCTCCAAAGAGTAGTGTTTGGTTTTCATAGCGTTGATTTCCGCTCCGAAACGTCATGATAAATAAAATGACTCCGAAAAGATTAATTTCCACTCCTATACCATTAGAAAATAACTTCTCACACGTTATTTTTTTTTTTTTTAATATTTTGTTACAGGACATGACGGCGAAAGAACGCGTAAAGGAGCTGGATGTGGATGAGAAGCTCCGTGAACGAGCTCAGATCACGGCAGGATTCGCTTACATACAGCAGAGGCTGGAGGAGTCGGAGATACTGCTGAAGTTAAAGAGGGGCGGACAGAGTTACGAGAAGAGTGTCAAACAATTAAAGGTATGAATGGATCTTCAACTACATTAAAAAATAAAAATGTGATGCTTTATCACACCTTTATCTGCCACTTAAAGGTACTTAAATGTGCTTAATATGTGTTTCTTTCTTTCATTTAGAATCTGAAAGAAAACAATTCATAAATTTATTCTTCTTCAAGACTTTTTTCCCCGTTAATTGGCCCTTAGGAAGAGAAAAATCAAACATTCATTTCAGACATAATAATAACAAGAATCATATTTTTAAAGCGATACTAATTACAAGGGGAATGATTTTTAAAGAATTTCACATCATTCTCATTAACTAATCTATGAATTATTCAAAAATTTAAACTCGAAGCTGAGCTTTTAGCTTTAATTCAAAATCAGGTTGATCGAGGGAAATTGGTCACAGGTCTATGTTTCCCATTGCTAAGTGTAATCTTAAACCCTGGGTCAGGTTTAACTAAATTAATGGAATATAATATACACACCAATGTGTTGGCATTTTATCTTTCAACATGTATGTTTGTTTACAGTTAGATATTTTTTCTTTCAAAGTTAATCTCTTTCGATTCTACTTTATCCAGAGATGAAGAAGTTGCAAAGTGAGATGAATAAGAAGAGATCCTCACTGACCCTTGTACCCCCGATCCTTGATTCATGGTCACCCCTGGGGAGTCCTTCTGGGACCCCTGGACCGGGTGGAAAACCAACCCTTGAAGACATACTGGACGCAGAAAGGTGAGCTGTGGCGTAGGGTTGGTCCAGATATGTGGGGGGAGGGGGCACGGCATCTTGGTGGAGGATGAGGGGGTGGGGGTACGACATCTTGTGGAGGATGTAGGGGGTACGGCATCTTGGTGGAAGATTGGGGGGTACGGCTTCTTGGTGGGGGATGTGGGGGGGGGGGGTACGGCATCTTGGTGGAGGATAGGCGGAGGGGGAACGGTATCTTGTGGAGGATGTAGGGGGTACGGCATCTTGGTGGAAGATTGGGGGTACGGCTTCTTGGTGGAGGATGTGGGGTACGGTATCTTGGTGGAGGATAGGCGGAGGGGGTACGATATCTTGTGGAGGATGTAGGGGGTACGGCATCTTGGTGGAAGATTTGGGGGTACGGCTTCTTGGTGGAGGATAGGGGGGGGGGGGGGGTACGGCAGGCGCGTACGCAGGGGAGGGGGGGGGGGGGTTTGGGGTTAAACCCCCCCTTGAGTTTTTTGTATGTGTATGTTTTATGTATGTTTTTTTGGAAACCCCCCCCCCTTTTGACTTTCAAAAAAAAAAATTATAACTAAAAAAAAAAAAAAAAGGGTGACCTTACCCCCCCCCCCCCCCAACGGAACAAATGTCAAATTTTCAAATTTCGATACAAAAAAAAAAAAAAGTGTCCTCTTACCTCTTAGGCTAGGTTTACTATAACTATTTACTATTACTAATAATATTACTATTACTCTAACCATTACTTTTACTAATACTATTATTATAACTGTAATATATAACGGTAAATATTACTTTTGAACAATTTGTGGCCTTTCTCGATATACATATATTCGAAATGTTGGTTATGAAGTCAAAAGCTAGGTTAGGAGTTTTCATTTTGGAATCGTATATAGGCAATATGCAAAAACCGAATTTCACTATCAATCAGGACGCAAAATAACCTAAATAAAACAAACAAACGACAACATGTTTTTTTTTATACGATATTTGTGAATCAATTATGGCAAATTTATCGGCGTACATTAGGAAACCAGGCTTTTGTTGAGAACAAATCAAAACAATAACGAAAAATGGAGAAAGACAAGGACAATTGTAAAATTGTATTTTGAAGGAAACAAGAAGAAGCATAATCTGGCTGATTTCGTTTACAAGCACCTCAAGAAAGACATCAATGTAACGCATCTTATTCCATGTTTTCTTTAATGATGAATTTCTCTCATTGTTCCTGCTATTCGGGGATACTGGCTTTACATGAAGTACCATGTCCAGCATGCATTAACCCTGTGCCACCTAGCATGACCCATGCACTGGATGTTTCATTTTCATGTAATGTGAAAAGTCATATTACTATAACTTGTATAATCATTCTTTACAAGGATATTCAATATTGATGGTATGTTTTCTTTCAGATAAGCTTATACCAAAGGTTATGTTAATTTCTTTTGCTCAAAAAACAATATTTGTTTTTCTCACTTCGATGCTTAATAATAAAGTAACAATCGTTTTCTTACTCCTAATCCAACTTTCCCTCGTATCTAAGATTTATATCAGAAGAAAGTGAAATTGATTGATGTAACTATAATGTAATCATGATAATTATTTTTTATACGATTATGATTTCATGATTGGTTGCAACACGGTAAAATAAAATAAAACTATGTACATTGAATGTACACTGAACTTGTTTTGCTCGACTTCTTTATATTTAACTAACAATAATATCTGCGTCGATGGAATGACCAATTTTTCCGAGCAAGGTTTTTTCTTTTAATTGTCTTTATTTTTCTATGACCCCTTCAATTTGTGAATGTTAAACTCGACCAAAAGAAAAACTGATAGTAAACATTATTCTCATAACCACATTACATACAAACATTATACATAGCATACTCTTTCTTTGGAGTGGGAGCAATGGTTTTTGTACATTAATTTGTCATTGTTGTTGTCGTTCTCATTGACAGCTAGACATAAATTCCAATCAGTTTGTTTTAAATATAGAGGTATGAAGCGCCAACCAAACGCTCCCTCCTCTCCGTCCCCCATACACAAACAATCCTAGCTTCTCGGCAGCGGAATGCGATATTTAGGTTATTCATGTATTTCAGAAAACTCCTTACCCTATCCTAGTTTATACACATTCTAGATCAAAATCCCTTTAAATTATTATGCAAGCATTAGCTCTTGTCAATACTTAAAAGTTGCAATACATGTTCACCTTGTAAGCTCATTCCATTGGGTTTTGCAATATCCTTCAAAACGGAAATGTGCCTAATATTATTTCGGGTAAGAATCTGCACTACAGTTTCGGCTGATTTGACTTTGGCCTGGGCAAATTATGGGTCTGGGAATTCCCTCATTGCAATAGCTCGCATCAAACGTAGAGGGCGTTGCCGCATTCAATCGTTGCCGCATTCAATTGTGTTGTCGTTCACTGAACTCTGACACTACTCTACGATTTTAGTGATGTCGATGGGGAATTCCCACGTCTCTATTTTTGCCAATAGTAAGGTATACAGTAGGCCTATTAATTAGTCGATGTGACATTTTGGAGTTACCGTACAGTACACTTATAGCAACTATTTGTCGATCGTGCTTGGAGTTACCAACAAGACATGACTGGTTTCAATACGAATATCAAGATTCAATTAGAGCTATACAGGTGACACTTCAGAGACCGGAATTTCGTTTGCCAAAATATAACCATGGCTGAGAGTATTGTAGGAGCCATATCGGGTCATCTGGATTGTGCTATCTGCTACCGTAGATTCGAAAATGCGAAATGCCTCGAATGCTTGCATACCTTTTGTGAGAGCTGCATTAACCGTGTCTCAGAAGAAAGATGTGACCTAGACTTAGGGAAATGGATAGATTGTATCCGATGCCCGATATGCCGTGAAGAAACAAGCTATGTGCAAGGTAAAGCCAAAACCCTGAGACCTAATCTGTTGGCGAACAAGATTATCGAAGAACTAAAACGTCATGAGGATTCTGAATCAACGAAAGTACTTTGTAAGGAGCACGGTGCAGAAAAGAAATTCTTCTGTGAGAAATGTGGTGTACTAATTTGCAGTGAATGCGCTCTTTGTACTCACGGCAAACATACATTTTTGATTAAAAATGTGGAAGATGCTTCGAAAGCAAAGGTAGATGGAATGGTCAAATTGATGAGTAAAGCAACGATCTGGATGGCGTCTCATGAAGAATTTATTATGGACTATACGAAGAAAAAAGTGGAAGGGAATAAGCGACTAGGCGACATCTCAGAAGCAATTCAAACATCTTCCAGTACGTGCTTAAGACTTCTTACTGATACGATCAATCGTAAGAAGGAGAATCTCATGACAAGGGTCGAATCCAGTCGAAGTGATTTCAACGAGGCCGTAGACAACATCTTGGTGCCTGTGGAGGAAGCAGCTTCAGAGGTCTCTGATGAAATCGAATGTGCTGAAGAACTCTTGGACAGTAGTGACCCAAAGGAAGTGGTTCTTCAATACAGGGATTGGGCAAAGCGCCTCCTTCATGGGATTGACCAACAGATTCCTTCTGATATGGATGCAAGGCGTCAGTGTACCAGGGTTGGGTCTCTGAAGGTCTTCGAAAGCAAGGCACCTGTCCTTGATGTGCCCCAGCTAGGCGTCCTTTTGGGGCAGGTTCCAGAAAGAAAAGACCAAGGTCCATAAATTGTATATCATTTTCATCAACTAAAATCTAAAAGTTTCTTTGGAAATGTGAAGGCATGTGTGAACTACAAATTATATATATGGATAAATTTGAAGTTGGAGTCAGGAGGAGATAGAATAGCCCCCCCCCCCCCCTCCCCCTCGAACAACGAAATGTTTGTTGCTATCTACACCTTTTCAATGCTTACCGTATTCCTTATTTTTATTTGAACACGTGTTTTGAATGGTACTTAAGCAATCTTTATTTTTACAATGGCTTTTAAAAAATTGCTACAAAATACTACAATATCGGGGCGAATCGAAGTTAAGCACATTTCTTGATACATATGATTTATACGACCATTGAGAAAAAGATTAGGAAAAGTATAACTATTTTCAGTTTCAAGTAGCGTTTATTATTTTTGTTCTGCGGGGGGGGGGG
The DNA here is from genome assembly GCA_035222895.1 of Strongylocentrotus droebachiensis. Lineage (NCBI taxonomy): Eukaryota > Metazoa > Echinodermata > Echinoidea > Camarodonta > Strongylocentrotidae > Strongylocentrotus > Strongylocentrotus droebachiensis. The sequence continues at coordinate 127,517 of JAVYIG010003598.1, read as the reverse complement.
GGGGGGAGAACGATTTAGGGGTTTCATAAAAAGAATACTTTGATCAGATTGTGTTATGAAAATCCATTATCTACTTTTACAATGTGATTTGCCTAGTATATTCATCTAAATTTCCTACATAGTAGATAAGAATTCTGTTGTGTGAACATGAATAAAAATTTAATTGGCCATTAAAAAATACATAAAGGGAACAACATAGATCTTTTTCGAATACCATACTCCGAAGGGGAAATATATATAATTATACTTGTATACTTAACAAATCGGACTTTCTGTATTCAACGTTCAATATTGATACATATCTCTCTTTAATTCTCTCTCTCTCTCTCTCTTTTTTTTTTTTCTTCTGTAGATAAAGAAATGCCACTTCTGCAACGCCCTACGCAAAGACTTCTTCTCACGGTACGTGTCCATGTATCCGGCAGAATAAAGCTGATGACACCTTACACGAACGGCAGCATCTTGGTTCGTTATCGAGATGGCCACATGGAGGTCCTCAGTCCAGACGGCAGTTGCGGCAGAATCCGTGGCCCTTCAATCTCGGCCAGAGACATGGCTGCAATGTCCGATGGCCGGTTCGTCACTCTGACGAAAAGGAACACGGTGAAGATCTACGGGAAAGGAGGTGAAATCCAACAGGTCGAGTTTGTGACGAGGGAAGACGACGAATTCGCAGATGCTATCGCTACGGATATCCACGACAATGTCTTGCTGCTGTACTCAGGAGTCGCAAGGGTCGTGAAGTTTTCTTCAGATGGAGGGGAACCTATGGATGTCATCCCCATCAACTGCGTCGAATTCAACGTGGTGTTGAGGATGATATCGACAACGAGGGGAAAGATCGTCATAGTGCAGGAGGGTGGACTCCTGATCGCTAGCTCCGATGAAGGCGGTTTGTATCAGAGGATACCTATCCGAGAGACTGATAAAGTATCCTGCGACCAAGAAGGCAACATGTGGATGATATCTCATCAGGACATCCAGGGTACCAAAAGGGCTTTCCTCGAGGTGTATGGGGAGAATGGTGATCGCATTGTGGATACTTACCTGCCGAATGACTCCGCGGCTCCAGGGTTTGAGCCTTGGGGCATTGCTGCATCAGCAAACTGCTTTGCTGCTGTCCTATCACCTAACGAAGTTGGCTGGTTCATCCGCGAAATGTAATACCATAATAAAATGCTGTAATATCCAGCAGTGTGCAAGATATAGACAAGCCTGTGGATTTTAACTTAGCATTGTTTCTTTCTTTTTCTTTCTGAACATTATCAGATTATGCTATGGTGGAAATAACCATTTGTATTTTGGCCACTGGAATTTCAGCAATTAGCACCTGACTAGCTTGGTCTCAATTTCAAGTATGACTAATCCAATTGGCAAAGTGTGTTGGAGACATACAAGCATAATAACGATCTTATATCAACGTCACATTAAGGTGAGCAGTAAGGTCATGCAGGGAAGAGTATTAGGTTTACACCTTTAAAATACTAAAGAGCAATGTTTCAATCTCTGTTCTATTTTATACTAATACTCATAATTATATACCATTACTATTACTATTTTTACTACTATTATTACTTTTACTGTTAGCAATCATTATTGCTGTAACGGTAAATATTACTTTTGAACAATTAGTGGCCCTTCTCGATATACATCTGAAATGTTCGTTATGAAGTCAAAAGCTAGGGTAGGAACTTTCATTTTCGAGTCGTATATAGGCAAAATTATTTTCCAAATAACAAATATCACTATTATTCAGGATGAAAAATAACCTAAATAAAACGAGCAAGCGAAAATATGTTTCTTTTTATACGATATATTTTGTGGATCAATAACGGCCAGTTTATAAGCGCTCATAAGGAATCCCGGCTTTTGTTGAGAACAATTTTTTTGTTTTAATGGAGAAAGACAAGGACAATTATAACATTTATATTTTGAAAGAAAAAAGAAGAAGCATAATCTGGCTGATTTCGTTAACAAGTACCCCAAGAAAGACATCAATGTAATTCATCCTCTTCCATGTCGTCTTTAATAAATGGCATCTTCAGAAGCATCAGTAGCATCTTCGTGATGAATTTCTCTCATTATTCCTGCTATTCGGGGATACTGGCATGACATGAAGTACCATGTCCAGCATCGATTACCCTGTGCCATCGAGCATGACCCATGCACCTAATGTCTCAAGTACATGGAATGTGAAAAGTCAATTTGTATAATCATTCTTTACAAGGATATTCAATATTGATGGTATGAATTTCTTTCAGATAAGCTTATACCAAAGGTTATGTATATTTCTCTTGTTCCAAAACAAACAATTTTTTCTCACTTCGATGCTTAATAATATAATGAAAGAATCGTTTTCTTACTCCTGGTCCAATCGTTCTGTCTTTCCTTATCTAAGTTTATATAAGAAGAAAGTGAAATTGATTGTTGTAACTTTGATGTAATTATGAACATTATTTTTTTATATGATTATGATCTTATGATTGGTTGCAACACGGTAAAATATAATAAAATTATGTACATTGAATGTACACTGAACTTGTTTGAATGTTTTGCTCGACTTCTTTATATTTAACTACCAATAATATGAGCGTCGATGAAATAAGCTTGCCAAATCATAGACCAGATTTTTCCGAGCAAGGTTTTTTCTTTTAAAGACCGTCAATACTACTGGGCCAGAAGGGATTAGACCACACAGCGAGGTCACTGACAGGTGGCTATCTCATTAACTCAGCTCTCAACTAACACAAGAAAAAGAGAATCATGGGGGACCAACAGGCACCAATTGGGGAAGTTTTCTATATAGAGGGAGCAAGTAGCTACAAGTAGGACAGTGGGGCTTTAATTGTCTTTATTTTTCTATGACCCCTTCAATTTGTGAATGTTCAACCTGACCAAAAGAAAAGCTGATAGTAAAAATTATTCTCATATTCACGTTAATACAAACATACATAACATACTCACATACTGAGCTGCCCTCTGTTGATCCTACAAAAGTCTACTGAACAGATCACAACTTTTTACAATGTAATCTAAACTTAAATATTAATTTTTATTTTGCATATACATGCTCAATAGTTCATCACTGCAAAACATATTGTCTACCAAACCGTTCCTTTAATTGAAAATGAATTTAATTTATGTTTGTTACTTCGTTTTGCTTGGGTTTTTTCAAAGGTGTACATGCATTTTCTCGATAAAGTATCGAATTTTCATTAGATCGTTATTAGGTACTTCACATCCGTGATAGGGACATGTGGTGTCCCAACTATGTGTACACTATCATTGAGGGGATAAACTGCCCCAAAATTTAGGAGGCATGCATCTTTTAATAATGGCAAACGTCTCATCATAGATTTCACATTTCACCTTCAGACAATTTAAAAACGCAATTAAGCAAGAAAAGTATTTATCTCATATACCAAATATAAATTTAAGAAAAAATATCACCAAACTACGTCTAAGCGCGCACAACTTACCCATAGAAACGGGAAGGTATAAAAGACCAGAAAAAACTCCCCCGAATTTACGATTCTGTGAAGACTGTAATATGAATCTTGTAGGAGATGAATTCCATATAATTATGAAATGTGACAAGTATAAAGATTTACGAGTAGATTTTATAGAAAAAATTAGTAATCTGGAAGAAATTTTTTGTAATTTGGATAGTCAAGAAAAATTCATATTTATAATGAGATTAGACAATGAAGTTGTAATAGATAGTTTTTCTTTGTTCACCAAAAACATAAGTGTACAATCTTATGCTTTTGGTTTAGTTCTCATTTACCTATTTTGTATTGCATGACTTATAGTTTATTTAGAAAAGTGCTGTATTATGTTTTATATTATGTTTTATATATTGATTGTTACATTACATTGTAAAGTAATTATAATTATGTTTATAAACAGAATATTGATGTACATCAATGAAGTTTAATAAATACAATACAATACAAATACATGATATAGATCGTTTATTAATTAAAGTAATAGGGGCGTTGTTTTATGCATTTGACCACAAACCTTACCATGATGACAAACAGGATTAAATATTCACATCTACGTAGCTTATCTATATATCCTCAGCCTTTGATATACTTTTCACATTCATGTATGCCAAGGTGCATTTTTGAGGACGCTTGGTCTTTTTTCTTTGGAACGGGAGCAATGTTTTTTTAACATTAATTTGTTGTTGTTTTTGTCGTTCTCAAGTTTAAATCTACACATACATCAATTGGGATGTATGTGTAGATTTAAACTTGAGAACGACAAAAACAACAACAATTTGTTTAAATATAGAAGTATGTAGCGCCATCCACGTCCTTTCCCCTCCCCCATACTTAAACAATCCTAGCTTCTCGGCAGCGGATTGCGATATTTAGATTATTCATGTATTTCAGAATACTCCTTACCCTATCCTATTTTATCTACATTCTAAATCAAAGTCTCTGTGAATTACTATGCAAGCGTTAGCTCTTGTCTATACTTGGAAGTTGAAACACATGTTCATCTTCTAACCTCATTCGATTGGGTTTCGCAATATCTTTCAAAACGGAAGTGTGCCTAATATTATTTTGGGTAAGAATCTGCACTACAGTTTCGGTTGGTTTGACTTTGGCCTGGGCAAATTATGGGTCTGGGAATTCCCTCATTGCAATAGCTCGCATCAAACGTAGAGGGCGTTGCCGCATCCAATATGTGATGTCGATCACTGAACTGTGACACTATGTAGTCACGAGTTCAGTGATGCCGATGGGGAATTCCCACGTCTCTATTATTGCCAATAGCAAGGTATACAGTAGACCTGATTTGTAGCTGTGATATTTTGGAGGTATACTGTACATTAATACAGTGTATAACAACTACTTGGCGTGTTTGGAGTTACCAACAAGACATGACTGGTTTCAATACGAATATATTATCAAGATTGAAGAGCTTTATATGTGACACTTTAGAGACCGGAATCCGTTTGCCAAAATATAACCATGGCTGAGAGTATTGTAGGAGCCATATCGGCTCACCTGGAATGTGCTATCTGCTACCGTAGATTCGAAAATGCGAAATGCCTCAAATGCTTGCATACCTTTTGTGAGAGCTGCATTAACAGCGTCATAGACACAGCTGTAGGCTTAGACTCAGACTCAGATGATGACTTTATAGAAAATCATGTCCGATGCCCGGTATGCCGTGAAGAAACAAAATGTAGAGCCGAAACCCTGAGACCAAATCTGCTGGCCAACAAGATTATCGAAGAACTAAAACGCCATGAGGATTCTGAATCAACGAAAGAACTTTGTAAGGAGCACGGTGCAGAAAAGAAATTCTTCTGTGAGAAATGTGGTGTACTAATTTGCAGTGAATGCGCTCTTTGTACTCACGGCAAGCATACATTTTTGATTAAAAATGTGGAAGATGCTTCGAAAGCAAAGGTAGATGGAATGGTCAAATTGATGAGTAAAGCAACGATGTGGATGGCGTCTCATGAAGAATTCCTTATGGACTATACGAAGAAAAAAGTGGAAGGGAATAAGCGACTAGACGACATCTCAGAAGCAATTCAAACATCTTCCAATACGTGCTTAAAACTTCTTACTGATATGATAAATCGTAAGAAGGAGAATCTCATGACAAGGGTCGAATCCAATCGAAGTGATCTCAACGAGGCCGTAGACAACATCTTGGTGCCTGTGGAGGAAGCAGCTTCAGAGGTCTCTAATGAAATCGAATGTGCTGAAGAACTCTTGGACAGTAGTGACCCAAAGGAAGTGATTCTTAAATACAGGGATTGGGCAAAGCGCCTCCTTCGTGGGATTGACCAACAGATTCCTTCTGATATGGATGCAAGGCGTCAGTGTACCAGGGTTGGGTCTCTAAAGTTCCTCGAAAGCAAGGCGCCTGTTCTGTATGTGCCCCAGCTAGGCGTCCTTGAGGAGCAGGTTCCAGAAAAAAAAGACCAAGGTCCATAAATTGTATATCATTTTCATCAACTAAAATCTGAAAGTGACTAAGGAAATGTGAAAGCATGTGTGAACTACAAATTATATATATGGATATATTTAAAGTTGGAGTCAGGAGGAGATAGAATAGCCCTCCCCCTCCCCCGATACGTCCCCTCAAACAACGAAATGATTGTTGCTTTCTACACTCTTTCAATGCTTACCGTATTCCTTGTTTTTATTTTAACACATGTTTTGAATGTTACTTAAGCAATCTTTATTTTTTCAATGTTTTTTAAAAATAAATTTCCTTATTTCACAACTGCTACAATATTGGGGCGAATCGAAGTTAAGCACATTTTACGATAAATTAAAATATGCATTTCTTGATACATACGATGTATACGATCATTGAGAACTATTTTCAGTTTCAAGTAGCGCTTTTTTTTCTGGGGGGGGGGGAGGATTCAGGGGTTTCATAAAAAGAATACTTTGATGTTATGAAAATCCGTTATCTACTTTTACAATGTGATTTGCCTAGTATATTCATCTAAATTTCCTACATAAGTCGATAAGAATTCTGTTGTGTGTACAGGAATAAATTATTAATTGGCCATTAAAAAAAATACATAAAGGGAAAAACTGATCTTTTGTCGAATACCATACTCCGAAGGGGAAATATATATATAATTATACTTTTATACTCAACAAATCGGACTTTCTGCATTCATCGTTCAATATTGATACATCTCTCTCTCTCTGTGCCTCTCTTCTGTAGATAAAGAAATGTCACTTCTGCAACGCCCAACGCAAAGAATTCTTCTCACGGTACGTGTCCAGGTATCCGGCAGAATAAAGATAATGACACCCTACAAGAACGGCAGCATCTTGGTTCGTTATCGAGACGGCCACATTGAGGTCCTGAGTCCAGACGGCAGTTGCGGCAGAATCCGTGGCCCTTCAATTTCGGCCAGAGACATGGCTGCACTGTCCGATGGCCGGTTCGTCACCTTGACGAAAAGGAACACGGTGAAGATCTACAGGAAAGGAGGTGAAAGCCAACAGGTCGAGTTTGTGACGAGGGAAGACGACGAATTCGCAGATGCTATCGCTACGGATATCCACGACAATGTCTTGCTGCTGTACTCAAAAGTCGAAAGGGTCGTGAGGTTTTCTTCAGATGGAGGGGAACCTATTGATGTCATCCCGATCAACTGCGTTGAATTCAACGTGGTGTTGAGGATGAGATCGACAACGAGAGGGAAGATCGTCATAGTGCAGAACGATGGATACCTGATTGCCAGCTCCGATGAAGGCGGTATGTATCGGAGGATACCTATCCGAGAGACTGATAAAGTATCCTGCGACCAAGAAGGCAACATGTGGATGATATCTCATCAGGACATCCAGGGTACCAAACGGGCTTTCCTCGAGGTGTATGGGGAGAATGGTGATCGTATTGTGGATACTTACCTGCCGAATGACTCCGCGGCTCCAGGGTTTGAGCCTTGGGGCATTGCTGCATCAACAAACTGCTTTGCTGCTGTCCTATCACCTAACGAAGTTGGCTGGTTTATCCGCGAAATGTAATGCCGTAATGTAAATACTGTACTATCCAGCAGTGTGCAAGATATAGACAATCCTGTGGACTTTTACTTAGCATCGTTTCTTTCTTTTCTCTCTGGACATTATCAGATTATGCTATGTTGGAAATGACCGTTTGTATTTTGGCCACTGGAATTTTAGCTATTAGCACCTGTCTAGCTTGGTCTCAAATACAATTATGACTACTCCTATTGGGAGAGTGTGTTGGAGACATACAAGCATAATAATGATCCAATGTTAAAAATCGCATTAAGGTGAGCAGTACTGATATGCAGGGAAGAGTATAAGGTTTAAACCTTTAGAATAAATAGCAATGTTTCAGTCTCTTTTTTTCATTTGTACATGCATTATACTTAATAATAGGCTACCTTTACCAGTACCAGTACTTTTACCGATACTATTACTATTCATATTACCATTTCTATTATCATTACTTTTACCGATACTATTACTATTCATATTACCATTTCTATTAACGTTACTTTTACCGATACTATTACTATTCATGTTACCATTTATATTATCATTACTTTTACCGATATTATTACTATTTATATTACCATTTCTATTATCATTACTTTTAACGATACTATTACTATTCATATTACCATTTCTATTACCATTACTTTTATTGTTACTATCATTATTACTGTAACGGTAAATATTACTTTTGAACAATGTGTGGCCTTTCTCGAAATATATCCTCATTGTTAGTTATAAAGTAAAAAGCTTAAATAGGAACTTTCACTTTTGTCTCGAATATAGACGAAATGCATTATGTGTTTTTCAAAAACCGAATATAATTATAATTCAGGACGCAAAATAAGATAAATGAAACAAACAAACAACAATAATGTTTCTTTTTATTCGATATCATTTTGTGGATCTATTACGGCAAATTTATCAGCGTGCATGAGGAACCAGGCTGTCGTTGAGAAGGAATAATAACAAAAATGGAAAATGAAAAAATACAAGGACAATTATGAAATATAAATTTTGAAAGAAAAAAGAAGAAGTATAATCTGGCTAATTTTATTAACAAGCACTTCAAGAACAAGAAAAACATCAATGTAATTCATTCTCTTCCATGTCGTCTTTCGTCGATGAGTTAAAATCAATTAGTAGCATCAGTAGCATCTTCGTGATGAATTTCTCTCATTATTCCTGATATTCAGGCAAGTGGATACTGGCCTTACATGAAGTACCATGTCTAGCATGCATTAACCCTGTGCCACTGAGCATGACCCATGCACAGAATGTCTCAACTTCATGTAATGTGAAAAGTTATATTACTATAACTCGTATAATCATTCTTTACAAGGATATTCAATATTAATGGTATGTATTTATTTTAGATAAGCTTATACCAAAGGTTATGTTTGTTTCTTTTGTTCCAGAACAAACAATTTTCTTCTCACTTCGTCGCTTAATATTTAATGAAAGAATCGTTTTTCTTATTTCTGATCCAAATGTTCTGTCATCCCTTGTTTCCAAGATATATATATAAGAAGAAAATGAAATTTATTGATGTAACTATGATGTAATCATGAAAATGATTTTGTATACGAATATGATTTTACGATTGGTTGCAACACGGTAAAATATAATAAAACTATGTGCATCGAATGTACACTGAACCTGTTTGAATGTTTTGCTCGACTTCTTTATATTTACCTAGCAATAATATCAACATCGATGGAATAAGCTTGTCAAATCATAAACCAGTTTTTTCCGAGCAAGGTGTTTTCTTTTTATTGTCTTTTTTTTTTCCTATGACCCCTTCAATTTGTGAATATTCAACTCAACCAAAAGAAAATCTGAAAGTAAAAAGTATGTTCATCATCACATTACATACAACAAATTATACATAATATACATACTAAGACGCCCTCTATCGATCCTACAAAAGCCTACTAAACAAATCTCAACCTCGGGTTGGGAAAAATATTGATTTACTCTATCAATATTCATCTGACTATTATGACGTCATTATTGTACATCAACACACCACCACCTGTTGCGTTTTGGGGCTTTTGAATATGCTTCACTGCATGAGAACAGGTTATGCAGAGCAATGGTATAGTGAGAAATAAATCTAATTTGGTAACAACATAGTACTGCAGACCGTTGTCAGGAGTATCTAAGGAGGATAGTTAAGGTAATTACACTTTATCATATTGCATCTAATTTGGTAACAACATAGTACTGCAGACCGTTGTCAGGAGTATCTAAGGAGGATAGTTAAGGTAATTACACTTTATCATATTGCATACATTAATTATGAGCATCACGTATACTATTCTTATGACATTCATGTATATTTTCTTCTTTTTTTTCTTGACAAAAATGGCGAGCTGAAGTGGGTTGAATTAAATTGAGGAAGTAAATAAAACAATCAGAGTGTTTAAATGATGGGTGCCTGTAATAGTGCACATACTTATGTAATATCTTTCAGTATATACTCTGAAATGAAAACAGAGTTGATCATTTAACACTCTACTCGCCTTTAGCAATAGCTTTATTTCAACCCAGTTTATTTCGCATGATAAAAGGAAGTGCCAGTTTACATGAATCTTATTTTTTTTTAATAAAAGAAAGACTGACCAATATCAATTGGTTATTCCAATGAAGCTAAGGAATATGAAATTGTTGGTAGTTGTTTGTAATTATCTTAAAGGTATTCCGATATTCCCACAAGGGTTTTAACGTGTGAAAATGGTTAGAAAAACAAGAATTATATCACTTTGCAAGTGGTCTTATCCATTGGTTTGCCATTGGTGCCAGTGTGCACGGTTGCACGTTTGCCACACGTGCATTTCGGTACAAAACAATAAGTACCAATAGATCAGAGGGAAGCTTAAATAACAGCTTTGCAAAATTGCCTATTTTCGGTCTTGCTTTACATGACAAACCTTTTAACATCAGTATATATTACTCTTGCACTGGAAAGAGTGTGTTTAAGTGTGTGTGTGTTCATCGGTGTGTATCTATGATATGTAGTATCTTATTATATATATTTTTTTATTTTGGGGGGTAATGTGTACCACTATGTAATCTTGTTATTTATTATCTATGTCAGGAGAATATTGCTTACAAATTGTTCAAACTCCCTTTTTAGCCTCCAACTTATTCATGAATTCCAGAATTGTAAGATTATGATTGTTTCGTGTTACTTTATATGTATATATTATTTAATGATTTTATAATTGAAATACATGATCAATTGAAAATAACCCTTTGGTATATTTATTCGATGATAAAGACAACGTGGCACAGGCATGGCAAAGAGAATCATTGCAAAATCCTCTTAACCCGAAATTAATTTTCGGATCTAATTGTGTCCCTTTTATTCTCAACGTATTCGTAATAGATGCTGACCGACCGGAACATTCCCGTTTCTGCCGATGAGGTATCACTCGAAGGCAGCGGCAGTGACGGGGTGACCATCATCACCAACGACACATCCAAGTTCGTAATCTACAACTTGAACAAGCCATCGAAGAACAAGTGCTGTCCCTGCCCCCGGGTGTTCCTGGACTACAGCAGGATGTCAGGACGGTTGACAGGCTCTCTGCAGCTCATGTGGAGCATGGGCATCATCACATTGAGTTGCGTTATGTTGATCCTGCACGGCGCCATAGAAGCATTCTGCGTGAATATGTCAATCGGTGTTCTGGTAAGGACCATGATCACCATAATGCACAAATGTCTAAGTGCCTCGTTACAATTAAGTTCAACATGTAACTTAACAAAGATTAAGAAAATGGTCTATTGCAAGACTCTAGATCTGGCTTTGACTATTTTCTTTTGTCAAAGGGGGTTTATGAAGTCGCAGGGACACAGAACCTTTACCAGTGATCATAATTTTATGTCCGGTGATTTATCCTTGGTTTGGTTTGGTTTTATTTTCAGTAAAACAAAACATGTATGAACATAACAAATATTGATAATTATTTAAAAAGTGTACGGCTGGATGGCTCTATTCGGGATCATTAATCTAATGGCTCTGTTCTCCCTAGATGTCCACTAGCTAGCCAAAGACTATTTCTTTCGACAACACACCTGAACTATAATAGATCTTTATAAATGGTTTATCCGCCTGTCTCTCTTTTTCCTCAGGTATTTACATGTGGCACCATTGGTATTCTATCCTTCGACATGAGCAAAATCATAGTAAGAATCGTTTTCAAAATATCAGCTCAATTTTTATTTTTGCCATGACTGGTACAGCAGTTTCCATGTGGATTTAATTGCAGGAGATCAGGATAAATTCGTGGTAGGACTTTGTACAGTCAGGTGTACTATATACAGGTTTATATCTGTAGCCCTGTCAAAAGGATCCAAAAGGTGCATTTATTATCCCTTAATGGCAAATTGTTTAATTTAGAGGAACCTTCTGAGTAAAGTTTCTCCGTCATCAATTAACAACTAAATTATTCATATCCCTCGTAAATGTTATGTTTTGTGTGTTTTTCTTAATAACTCAATAATGAAAGGTGGACTTGTTGAATATAGAGCATTGCAGAATACTTTTAGATAAAAGCTGTAATATGTCACATTCTCAAGAAAAACCAATAGAGACAAATCCATTTTCACATCCTTGAAAAATTACAAACTTGGTAATTTTATGAATAATGTTAGTTGTTAAATGTACATTATTTTCTAAACCATTTACTTGTAACTTATTTTACCTTCAGGCATGATGAGATCATTTTGTTTGTATAACTCTCTTACAGATTGGTTCATACATGATCCTATCAATACTATCATTCTGCACGATGGCCTATACAATGACCTTGGGTGCTTATGTGGCACAACTGATCAATTGGACCAACTCCTGTCGAGGGATAGTCTACATTTACTACCCCTGCGATCCCAGTGAGATCGATGAGGTGAGTAGGGAAATCCTGCAGGTTATAAGTAAGAAGAAATAGAATGCGGAGGTGTCGTGGTATGGTGGTTCGTTCTCTTAACTCTCGATCCAAAGGTTGAGGGTTCGAATCCAAATCTGGCACTAATGTCCTTTGGCAAGACATTAATCCACATTTGCCTATCTCCACTCGGGTGTAAATGGGCACCTGGCAATTGTTGGATAATGATGACTGCAGGGCCCGCAAAAAGTGCAGTACTAATCATGTTCATACTGATATGGCGTGGCTACCCTGGTTTAATGAGACCCAATTGCTATCATTATTATAAAAGATTATAATAAGTTTGAATGAGTGTTAGTGTTACGATAGCCAGTATTGTAGGGTAGATCCTGTGCGTGCACTGCTGGTACACCAGGCAATGAAATGCTAGGGAGCATGGGGCGGGTGTGGTGGGGATTTATTATTCATTATTTACGATTCATTGTTCATTATTCATATTTCATTATTCATTAGTCGTTTTTCGTTATTCATTTTTCATTATTCATAATTCGTTATTCATAATTCATTATTCATTTTTCATTATTCATTATTCATAATAGTCGCAACTGCTGGTCATTGGGATCTGTTTGATCGTGTTTGCTTGCTTGGAAGCTCTGACGGCATACATTGCTTTCATATTCTGCTGTGTTGGTGTATGTTCTACGTGTTGTTCTATCCACTGCGCTCGCTGCAGAAAACGCTCTAGTCGACTTTCTGAGGCATTGAGCAATGAGAATAACATATGAACAATGATGATGAGCATTTAATTTGACTTCGTTTAACAATATAGACCTTCTACACATGCGAATATGAAAGGATGGCGTATGCCTAGGTATCAACAACAAGCAATTTCATCGGTGTATTGACTTTGATTTTGTAAATAATTCATGTATTCAATGATGATTAACATGGACAGACGTGTATATATGTATTGTTAAAATATGAATATACGACATGGTAAACTGTTAAATATTTTACAGCATAAAAGGGCATAGATGCACCCCTGTAGTGGTCTTTTATGCGATTTTAAGCCCCGCTTTTTTAAACCAATATACTTTTACAGTATACGGTGGTGTATCCAGAAATGGATAAATAGGGGTTAAACTGTATCGGGACTGCAGGCAAGTGTTTCACACTATGGGGGCATGCTCCTAAATTTTATTTTAATATTTCAGTCATTTCCGGTAATTTTGAGGACCGTATATACTGATGTTAAAATGCATTTCGGGGACATTTACTGCAGATAATTCAATTCCTTTAAATTGCCATACAAGGGGGAGGAGAGAGAAAGCTTCACCTTAAGGGTAAACTTATTCTGAGACTCCTATTTTGTTATTAATTTGAATTTATTTAATCAGCTATAATAGAGTCATTTAAATTAGCTTGTTCACCAGGATCGAGCTAATGAGTTTTGTATGTGCACTGTTTCGGTCAATACAAGATTGTCTTTTGCTCAATTTTACCGTTGTTTAAGTCATTAGAGCGTGTTGAGAGAGATAATTGTGACACGAAAAGCAGTTAGCTATAAAAGAAATAAAAGAGCGCCACCTGTTGTTTTATCAATTTTTGGGGTCTTTTTGTTGTTGAAATATGGGTGCATATACATGGTTTATGCACCCATTTCAACATTTTACTTATAATATATATATATATATATATATATATAGGGGGGGTCTATATATAGTAAAATAATGCCAGAATGAGACACTGCGGTTTATTTTATTATTTTTTTACACATTATTTAGACACGCTTGTTTCTTTAGATCTTCTTCAGATGCCCATTTCATTTCTTACTTTCCAACTTTCTTCATATTTGCTAGTAGATCTGTTCATTTTTAATACATGTATATCCGGTATCATCATCATCACGTTTTATATATCGATTTCTGTTCATTGTGTTTCAAATTTAAATGCTCATAATCTAAATGATACAATAAAGGAATAAAATGCTTTGTCCATTCTCTCTTCTTTTTTTTCTTTTCTTTTTTCCCACTCATCCATGTATGTAAATTCGATTTATTTTATGTACGATGTGCAATATATTGAAGTTTCCATCATTATTGTTATTCTATTCATGAACTAACTTTTGATTCTTTTCCATATTGATATATTTGTAATTTTTCTTTATATCTTTGAACTTTGTATTTTTTGTTTGTATCATTCTCCCGACTGTTTTAACATAGAATTTTGATTCAATAAACCGAAATGAATTAATGAATGAATGAATTCACTTTATTCACCCGGCTCTCAAAAAGTCAACATTTCTCTCTCTCTCTCTCTCTCGTTTTCATGATCACTATAAATGTGAATAGTTGCTGGGTTTAAAGGGGAACTTCACCCCGATATTAAGTTGGTTTTTAATCAAAGTAGAAATTGAGAAAGAAAAAAAATAAAAGTTTGAGTAATATCCAATTTAAAATAGAAAAAGCTATGGATATTTGAAGTTTTCAAGACACTGAAACACATATTGGCAACACTGTGACGTTTCTTGTGAGCTCTTCTCAAGTTTGCTCTGTACAGAAAATATCATAAAATTTTAATTTTTATAAGTCATTGATGACAGAATAAATTTGTTTGATACAGGGGTTGTATAAAAATATTTTTACAATAATACAATTTTTGGATGAATGTATGATCGAAAATTTTCTTTGGGATTTTTTTGGTTTTAATTACATGATAAATAAGACGAGACCTCGCAAGATACGTCAGATAGAGTTGCCAGTTTGTGTTTGATTGATCGCACCCTAACAAATTCATAACTTTCTTATTTGTAATCGGTTTTTGCTCAAAATGTTACTGACCTGTTAGATACTTAATATATTCCTACCTTAAAAGCTTAAATATCAGTATGGAACAGAAGGCCGATATAAGAGACTACAATTATCTTTCATATTAATTATCATTATTATTAATATTATTAGCAGCATTATCAATATTATCATTACTATAATTAATATTATCATTATTGTTATTATTATCATTATCTGTTTTTTAAGTCACGCACACCCTCACAACTACGCACATACTCACGTACACACCCTTACAGTCAATAGGAACAACGACAACAAATTATGATTATTTCGTTTGTGTGTACCTGTCATTAATGTGTGACAGAAAGCATAATTTATTGATAAAATTTACCAAAGAGCTGTATTTAAACTCACTGGAGATATCTCGAGATGTTAATCGCGTGTTATACAATGTTATAGTCTTTTAGCTCTCCATATTGTACATTGCGTTTATTAACAGCCTCAACTACAATTCCTTTAATATCAAATATATTTTCCTAACGTATACTATATGCATAATTATGTCTCACGTCGTTGAAGCAGGTAGTGAAAAATCACCGGTGCCCTTTCAGTATAACCCCCCCCCCCCCGTCAAAAAAAAAAAAAAAAAAAAAAATCTTGTTTTTGCCGGACATAGTCCCATTCCTCGTTAGACATCGGACAATGACTGAGGAATAGCTCTTAAATGTGAAATTTATTTTTTATTGTCTTTGTTTTTAATAGTTCAAATGAACTCAATGTAACATTTCTAGTAGTGTATTTAATATAAATATGTACATGTTAGCTATACGATATTATTAATTCAAGGTTAGCTTAAAAATGAAATTATTAAATACTCATATGAAACAAATATATTGCACATTTACATAAGACTTCAAACACGGTTCGTTACATTAACAGAAAAATATATAATCGACGTTAATACGCGAGTTATTTTTGTTAAATAGCACAGGTAAATGTATGAGTTAAATTACGTAACGATTTTAACAGCAAAGTACAGATAAGCATGAAAATTTGCAATCAAATTGTAAAGTATAAATAAATAATCATCCTAATTAATAAAAGTAAGAATGTAATCTCCACTAAAAGGTAATTGATCTAATAACTCGCTATACCCAATAGGATTCGAAAATAGTGTAATGATATTTCAATAATTGACAAAATTGATGAACAGAACAATTGTTAGTTGACATGAATTAAGTTTTCATATTTATGTTTTCTCCAGTTATGAACTGAAATAGCTTATTCTTAATATGTTACTTTGAATAAAAATGAATGAAATATATGTTTACCTGATATACGGCATGTTTTTTTAAAATCTTTTCTTTCAAAGCATTGCTCTTGATATCTTTGAAAGTGCAATATTTATTGCTTTTCGTGATTATTGAATGCAAAGTTTTTGTCTTTGCTTATTATTTGATGTTCATTAATTATTGAAATATAAGTGGAAAATTCATTGAAACATTTTATTTGCTTAAAAAACATATACAACTTTTGACTATCTAGAAAGATAAACATATACAATCTTTTCTTATTTCTTAAAAGAGAGTTTTAGATATCCCTTTAGTCTGCGTCTGACAATTGACAACAACAATGAATTGAAAATTGAAGACAAAAACGAATTGAAAATTGAAAAAGAAAAAATTGAAATAGGAAAGCAATGTCATCCCGACTGGTAATCCATCCTGGCAGTCTGACAAAATCCTATTGTTTATAACATGTTTACTAACTTATTATATTTCAATCAATCTATATAGTTTGTATTCCATTGGAGTGTGTTTATAAAAGACTTTCTCCGCCTGAGTACGGATGAGATGCTAGTAGGTGACTTTTCAAGGCGTTGCGTTGGTAGAAATCTTTACCGCAGTACTGGCAGGCGAACGGTTTCTTCTCCGCGTGGGTGCGTCGGTGGGTGTTCAGTGTACTCGCCAGCGTGAAACCCTTGTCGCAAACTTCGCAGCGGTAGGGACGTTCGCCTGTGAGAAAGATAAAAGTGGTAAGAAGAGGTTAAGACGCGGTTGGCGGTAGTTATCACTGTTATTGTCCTTTTCATAAATAAGTAGGGATTCCGGTTAGTTCCAACCAATGAACCTACAATTAAGAGACTCTGACATGTTAGACTCCCATGTGCTGTACAATATGAAGCCGAAAAGGAAACGGCCTGAAATGTGCGGTGCCAGGGCCTGAAATCGGACTAGGACCTGAAGATTTCAATCCCTTTTAACAGGTTTTGATCCACGCAAAAAAACTTTTTTGCCCTATTAAAAGTGTTAAACTCCCTTCCTAAGTTTTGACATCCAGTATTTGTTTTCTAAAGATTTTGTTTAAGGAGATAAAATTACCGGTATGACGGTAGATGTGTGCCTGTAGATTGCCTTTCTGGTTGAACCCCTTCCCACAGTAGGCGCATGTATACATCTTGACCTCCGAATGCGTGCGCATATGGTAGGTCAAATGGGTCAGTTGCTTGAAGCCACGCCCACATTTCTTGCACTTGTGCGGTTTTTCACCTGCCAAGAAAAGATAAAGATGACCAAAAGAATATTTTATCGATGTGTATTTGATATAATTTTGCTTTCAGAGTATATTTCCCATATTTTGCTCTGGTTTTGATAAGGCTTTCAGTTTTTTCAATTTGATGATTAACTTTCAGCCAATAGTTATTATACTTGCAGAAGCAACCAATGAAAAATTATTATTCGATGTATCTAATGGTCTTTCAGAATGAAAACAGTAAGTTGCTATTTTCATTTTTGTTCAAGCGCTGTGGGAAGGGGTGTGCCTCTCTCTTTGTTTTTAAATAGATGCAACGGATGTATCTCAGTACGGTGGAATAAATCCACTGCAAAGCGAAATAGATATTCTAATAACACCAACAACACATGTAAACACTCATCATTAGTCATTCGGATTACGTTAATCAACAAACTGATTTAAATCTAATACTGGCAGAAGTCAATTCTCGAAAACAAACGCTCAAAACTAAAAAAAACTCCTCTGAGGTCTTCGATGATATTATTCACTTGGAGTTGTTCAGGGTTGTGAATTGGATCCCGAATAGTAATATACGAGTAATACAACAGAACTGTGAGGGATTTTAAGCTCCAAAGTGGAACAGGTTGAAGGTTCCGAGGGCCGAGTTGTACAACGGGTGTGACATCGCCCTGTCACCAAAAGCAATACTATAACACATTCTTGTTTTATATTCAATAATGATGTAAAACCAGTGCGAAGATTGACGTGACAGAATTGAAATTGTAATATTTCACGATGATAAAATCAAACACTAGTTGTCACCACTCCAAAAAAAAAGATAAAATGAAATAAATATTGTATTTGAATTGTATAGTATATGGTAGCCTTCTCCAGGTAAACCCCCTTTTCACTCTTCAGGTTAGGATATTGAAAGGTATATCGTTACCTTTAAAGAAGAATACCACCCCACCCCCTCCAAAAAAAAGGGGGGGGGGAAGAAGCAGATCATTTAAAACCAAATGTGGGCCCATTCCCAAGATATTTTGCACATCTCAAAAGGTAATAGATAAGGTCAATGAAATTACGATCGCGTTATAGACTCTTCGAAAGCCTCATGATTTTTCATACTTTTTCATTCAATTATCTGTTAATGGTTTGACCTTTGTTTTTAATGATTTTAATTAAATAGGGGAATTCAATTTTGTTGTGGATGGGATTCATATTTGTTTTTCTTCACTTGTGCGGTTTTTCACCAGCCAAGAAAAAATAAATATGACCAAAAGACTATTGTGATAGTTTATCGATGTGTATTTAATACAGGGGGAGGGGGTCACATTCATTTAATGAAATATATGAGAATTCTTACCGGTGTGAGTATAGGAGTGTATCTTCATGTCAATCTTTTGATGGAATCCCTTGCCACAGTATTGACAGACGAATGGTTTGTAGTTGGTATGGGTCCTCATGTGAGTATGAAGGTTCGATGCTCGGTTGAAGGCCTGCAGGGTCAGAGAGGGAGAAATAATGATAAGTTCGACGGTAACAAGGAATATACAAACTAAGTATATACACAAGTCAATATATAGCCTATATATATATATATATATAGTCATATCATGATATAAATAAAGACCTTTCCAAAGACCCTTAAAATGTTTCGTTGACAAATCATTTCAAAATATAAAAAAACATTACGAAGCCATTTACAAAGAAAGAAAACAAAATACGAAGTGGTAATTGCCTACACCCAGGCCTACATAAAGAAAAGAAAAAAAATAACAATGAAATCAAATATAATTAATTTACAAAGAAACAAACCATTTTTATTATTTATTTAGACAATGAAAACAAACGAAAACCCATTCGACATCGACATCTGATATTGTGTTTCCCCATTCTTCAGAAGTCTACCTTCCCTATAAATTGCGCCATGGTTGAACAATCATTGCTTAAATGTGTTGTGAGACAGATCACTAGAGTTATAAAGATATACTGCCTTGAAATAAATAATTGAATTTTCAATGTTTTACCTTTCCACACTGCGAGCATACGTAGGGCTTGACAGTGGTGTGAGTGAGCCGGTGACGGGTAAGGTTCCCGGGCTGACGGAATGCTCTGCCGCACAGCTCACAGGAAAACGGCTTGTCTCCCGTATGGATACGCTACATGATTGGAAGAAGAAATTAGAGATAGAAATAATGAATGGAATGAGGGGCCATGATGAATTTTGAGAATGAGAGAATAGTTATCTTACTTTGCATCATCCTTTTGATGATTTTTTGCATATCGAATATCTTGCAAAGCAAGGAAACATGTCACCTGACACCCTCAACTTATACTCCCATTGGTTTATAGACTTTTAAATTTCTAGATAAACAACAACTACATGCCTTTTACTAGTACAAGTTTTTATTTCTTTTTTCAAATCTAATATTCACCAAATTTAATCATGATCATCGTGAATGTATTTCATTAGGAAATTTAATTTACATGGTACATGAATATTTTGATTTACAAAACATAAGTTAAACAACAAATATCAAAACAAACAAAAATCACATGAAAATTACAAGGAAACAAACATACAAATATATATGCATTGTTTCAAATGAGATTTAGATGCTCAGAAGACGGCCAACGGTATATTTCATATTATATCTATTGTATGTTGACACTTTACCTCCTTAGGTAATATACAAGTGAACTATACTAGTAAACAAACTTGGTTTATAATTAACGATTGAAGAGAATGAACGAAAAACACTGGCTTCTGAAAATACACAGTAACACAACACACCCTTGCCCTCCTCCATTCAGCCATTCATGTGAGTGTTATCAATGTATTAAATTGGTAAACGGAATATTACGTAACGTTTCATTCCAAGAAGAAGAAAAATAGGGCCTCTGCATCCTTTTAATTAAACCCTTCTTACTACAACCTATAGCTGTGAACCCCCTAGAAACATCATTCTTTGGAAATATGGAAGACAAAAAGGACAAGCGCTGGTCTTTGGTAGTGTAGATGATAGTACGACAGTGTATTTTTAATTGCGCAATTGCTCTATAGGTCCTGGTAAAAAAATCGATACGAGCCGAAGCCTCCGGTTCATTTTGCGCCGCAACCCCAGGGCGTATCAAGTGTAGTAAATGACCGACGTGAATGACAAGGATAATTGTGGTGATTTTCTTCTGCTATATCAGCAGCCTACTAATAGGCCTGATATTGCATCGATTTCATCAAGAAAACGGTTTATTAGAAGTGTAATATTCATTAAATCAGCTCTCGCATCCGGTAAAGTTGCATGTTTGACATCTAGTTTTTTCTTTTTTCTTTGTATTTGTAATTTATGAGAAGAAGATTTGGTTCTTGGAATTTTTCGTGTCGGAATATTTTACATGTCGATTTGGTATGGTTATAACTTTGAAATTGGATTTACATGGTCTGGCTATAAAAACACATAATTGTTTAACATGGGATATTTTTTTGTTAATAAAAATTAAACCCTTTACACAAAAATTCAGCGTTGAGGCTAATTATTGGAGATTCCATCCTTCCCATGCCAAGCCTCCAAAATCCAAACATTCGCTTCATTTTACATAAAGTCATTTTTCTTCCATTAGGTCTTTGAAAGGTTTAGTTCACCCTGAATCAGAATTTCCTGATGCTCACAAGTCTGCATTATTCCATTTTCGCTTATTAATGCTATACCCACATTAACTATTTTGAGTTGAATGACACTGTCTTGTCTAGTGAGCAAGACTGCACAACGCATGAAACTGTTGTACTGGGAAGCCACAAAGTGACATAATGAACAATGAAGAAACCTTCCACAATAAATAATATCCTTTGTGCATGATATCCTGAGGGGCATTAAACATCATTTTAGTCCGTTCGCGTGCCCCTCTTTTATTCCGCGGCATCATCCCCAGTCGAATCGATATTCGGCGCGTGGATGCAGGGGTTGGGGATAAGCAGAGACCCTATTGATCCTCCAAACAAAATACCCGGCGTTTCATTCTTACGTAATAATCCCAAGCTGCCACTCTTTTGTGCCACTTTGGTCAGATAAAGCTGGACAAAAAGAGAGTGGAATTTAAACACAACCCCCACCTGGCATATAGCAAACAGAAACCCTTTCCCCTGAAAAGAAGATATTGGAACCGTTATTTGTTTCACTTCTTTGTGTGAGACAAGTAAAATAAGATAGAACCAGGGAAAGTGGTAATAAGTATTTCGGACAGAGATCAGCGAGTTAAGCCAGCTTTGTCTGCATATTAGAGTTTTGTGCCCAGCTGCCGCTGTGAACATCAAAACATGAATGACTGAATGAATGCAAGGGAGAATATAGAATGAAAAAAACTGAAAGTATCTTAAAACGTTAAAAGCGGAATATAATGTCCCTCTCAGTGGGACGCAATAAAGCTTATCCAAATCTTGTTATTTCGATTAATTCCAAAAGCGCAATATGGCGAACACAAAACAGGGAGGACTCTTACTCATAGACTTACTAGTACAAGAATGGTAACTAATAATGGTAAAGCTCTTGGAAACGAATAATTAGGCGATATATAAAGTAATGTGAGTAGTATCATATTTTTATAATTTCCTGCCATGGTCAATAAGTTTATAATTGCAACAACTTCAGTATTACAGGAAAATTGTATGAATTCCAGTATGAATTCTGGATATATTACATGTGTCATTTGAAATAGAAATATTATCCATACATTTTCTCAAGAGCGTAATCTAAGTCTCGAAATTGTACAAAAATGTATTGCTTTACCTTGTGTGTGACTAATGTATTGCTTCTGCTGAATCCCTTGCCACATACGTCACACATGTACTTCCGGGGTTGTGGTGTCTTGGCACTGTTTGACCTTCGACCCTTGGTCTCTCCCTTGAACTTTGAAATCATGGGAAGGTTAATTTTCTCATCCACATTTGGCTGGCATCCAGTCTTTGCATCCGCCTCCGGGATTGTGTTTGGTTCATCCTGCAGAAGATACTGTTCTTCGGGGTCTTGTAATAGATGTTGTTGTTCTGCTTCCTGGGCGCTGTCCAAGTCATGCCGAAGTTCGTTGTCGATGCCATTTTGGATGTACTCTACGCCCAGGATGGGTTGTCTTGTGAGACGCTTCCCACCGACCGGTGAGGGAGACTGATTGTCACTGTCATCATCATCAATGCTCGCCTGAGATAGGGGGTAACGTGGCTGATTTAGGATAGTCGGACTTTGGTATGCATGAGAGAGTGGTGACGGGGAGTTACTGCTTTCGTCTTGTTCATTAAAGATGGGCTTCACACTGCATATTGGCGGTTGGTCCAAGTCAGGTTGTGGCGATGCATGGGATGCCATTGGTGGTGACATTTCCATCCTCTGTGGTCCCCGCTGACCCAAATATTGATTACGCTCAACTGGTCTTAGGCCAAAGCCAGCAGGGTACTTTTGAGCCAAGAGATGACCATATGGAATACCGAAGAACGGGTAGGACGATGGGTGAATAGCTGATGACATCGGAGGATAGCATGGATAGTCATCGGCTTCTGACCCGACAGGTAGTCTAACTGGCCCTCCTAGAGGGCGTTTCTTAAAGGACAAAACGTCTTCTGGATGATAGTCCTTAGACATTCTGGTTAACTCCCGCTTCTCATCTTCATGCCCTTCTCGAGATGGTCCACGAACCTTCAAATCCAGAGGTTCATCTAAAGGCTTTGACAGAAAAGCTCCATGTGGCATTTGGTACAATCCGCGTTTGGGATCTGCAATGAGGTACGCTGAAGCGGGATGGTTCAAGAGGCGATCGCGGAGGATATTATGGCCCGCGAGCTCGGGGTATCCAGCCAGCCATGGGTTAAGGACCAACCGCTGTGGGTCTACGCTTCCAGCTAGAGGGCCGAACCCAACTCCGAGGTTTTCTGGCATGGGGGCACCGGGATGGACCTTCTCAAAAGCTGAACCAGTGGACATGCTGAGGAGTGGAGGGGGAGGAGGGTACATACCAGGAGCCAGTGTGTAAGCGGGGTGAAAGTTCATCAAGCCTCGTGCTTCCATGTCCATCTCAACAGCATTGAGTTCGCGCTGTGAAAGACCTTTTGTGCAGATGTGTTGACCAAACCTTGACGGAGAGAGTCCTCGCTCCGAACCTCTCATACGTATGTCCTCTTCATCTGCAACAATAACGTTTAGAAAACAGCGGTCAATAACTAATATTACAATTTATCGTTTTATTACGTCCTTTAGGATAACTGATGATTACATGAAGAAAAAAAAATGAATGGAAAATAAATAGTCATATGATATATCAAGAATAATAATGATACTAATAATTATAATGATAATGCTAATAATAATGCAAATAATAATGGTAATGATATTGATAATTATATTATTGTGAAGAAGAAGAGTAATAACATTGGTAGTAATTTTAACAATAAGTGGAAAATGAAGAATGGCGTTATCATTAATGATGAATTAAGAAAAAATCAGTCGAGTCCTTCGAATCGGTCATTAAAACTTGCAATATGTTCATTTCCATATAATTATTATCTGACTATAATTTACAACCAGTTCAGAGCGGAAACCCTGACTCATTCTCTAATCAACATGTCACGTACGTAACTTATTGATTACTCATTAACCATGAATGAACTAGTTGGATGTCTAATGTATAATAAATTTAATTTTGCATAACATTACATGACTTTTTATTTGTTTTGTATGAGGCAATCGTATTAACATGATGATATAAATGTTCATTGATTTATCAACAACGACTAAAAGAGAAGAAAATTAATGAAGGAAATAAAAATAATAATATATTTTACACTACTAAGTTGTTATAATCTTGTTGTATTGCGTTTGTTTCCTTCCTCAACTACTTTTACACTTTAATTCTAAGCGGGGAAGGGCGTTCTATAGTAGGCCTTTTGCTTTTAAATTTGTAATTTATTTATCTCTCACTTTGGAGATCATTTTAAATTATCTCTTTCGAGCTGGAGTTACTAAAGAAAACAACTGAAATATATAAAAGAAATCAAGGAATAATCTATATACAGACCAATCAGAAACGAAATACTTTTAAGTAACTGTTCTTGCATAAGAAATGTGTTAAAAGAACAATGCAGGAATACATCAGAGGAGAGTCAAGTAAAAATAGAAGAATGAGATGTCATACATGAAGAAAGACACAGAATAGCACCAACAAACTAACAACAAATAAATAAAAAAGTAAAACCGATTGGTTGAATTGCTTACCACCATGACCCATTTCATGACGAGCTAGCAACTCATCTGCAATGTTATCCACTCGAGCTCGCTTGTGTTTAATAAGAAAGGCACGAGGCATGGTTGCGAGTGAACGGGAGACTTCCCGGTACCTTGGCGACGAATTCTCGCTAGCTTGGCGTTTAGTTCAGCTGATTTAATTGCTAGTTTTCTACGGCGTTCTGGATGTTGTTGCCGCTTCGTGGCGCCGAAGGCCAACGGCGGAGGAATTGTGAAGAGTGAACTAACTCGGACGCCAGGTCAGTGGTAGAAATGTTCTGAAATTATAATAGATTAAACAAAATTAATCTTAATCGTAATGAAAACAATAAATCTATGTGAATTGAATTGCAGTCATAACATAACACTTTGCAATTTTTGTAAATAGAAAATGTCCTCAAAATTATCATCGGTTTATATGATTTTTAGGTAGGCCTAATATATTTATCACACAGTGAAGTTCGTAAATGCCTATGCCGACGTAAGTTATCAACAAAATATTAGATCAATTCTTTTATGGCAACAATTTCGATGTTTCGGAATGGTGGTGATAAATCTTATGTCATAATATTTGCATTTTTAATCATTAAGATATAACTTTATCCACAGAAAAAGAATTTGTCTGAAGAAGAAAAGACATTGAATTTATAGTAAACAATACCAAAATAATTATGCTCGTAAACATTGTGGTATACTGGACACGATTCAACACTACTTCCAGTATCTGTTTCATGTTGATTATTATCAATTTACCAGTTCAAAAATGGAGTTTTACGCAGTATGAACACATTTT
Organism: Strongylocentrotus droebachiensis; assembly: GCA_035222895.1. NCBI lineage: Eukaryota > Metazoa > Echinodermata > Echinoidea > Camarodonta > Strongylocentrotidae > Strongylocentrotus > Strongylocentrotus droebachiensis. The sequence goes on along the minus strand of JAVYIG010003598.1, from coordinate 101,744 downwards.
CCACATTGATTTCAATAGCGGTTAAGATTGTCGGATGTTTGTCCGACATACAAACTGTGTATACATACATGTATTTTCATCTTGAATATTATGAAATCCAACAATGGTATTAAATTAATGCAAACACTGACAGATGAATAAACGAATAAACAGATATTAACCAGGCATACTGATTGCAGTTTTTCCTTTTTTAGGAAGAAGGATCTTTCTTTTAAAGGAAAATCAACAGGTTTCAGCATTTCTATGAAAAAGTAACGAGAATATATATATATATATATATATATATATATTTTTTTTTTTTTTTGTATCTTTTTAAATGGTTTATATTTTTGTGTTATCAAGGCATGTTGTATTGGATTTAAACAACCAAAAACAGAAATATAAAATATGTAAATAAAGATACAGATGAATAGATCAAATTGCCCAAATAATTTGTCTTCTTCTTGAAGATAATGGTGTGCTTTAATCACGTTTTTGAAAGTACGATTGACCGATTTTTTTTTCTTTTTCTTCGTTGAAGGTAGGCCAACTTTAAATTGTCTCGTCTAGTCTGGTCTTGTCTTGATAGATGTTGTTCCTTTTACAATTATTCACGCCATGTTGCTAATACCAGAAAATATGTTTGATCACGTCGATTGTACAGACATTGATAAAGGAAGCTACTTGAAAACGTTTCTTGTTTAAACAAACGCAGAGCCGTATTTACAAAGTGTTTTTGTTGCACAGTGAAAGTAAAAGCCTTTCTCAACAAACAAAGGCAAAGGATTAGCAAATTTGACTTTTCCAAAAAAGAATCTGAAGAAGCTTTTGAAATAAAGGACAGGTTGAGAGATTGCCATTCTTTTATCTCTACTGTTATTTTACTTTTAAGAGAATACGTTGTTTTCGTGAATCGCAGACTTATACCTAAGCCCACTTCTTCACAGTTTACTCCCATCCAATAGTAGCGAAAGAGAAAGGGTTGGCACCGCGGAGGGTCCGGGGACAAACGCAATCGTGAGCGCCCATCAAATAGCTTGATCGGCTGAGCAAAGGCCACTCAGTCTTAAGAAGAGTGTTGAGATTTTGTGGCGTTCAAACAAAACGTAACAATAGTCCCTTCATCGACAAACTTCTCCAGAATACAACTTTTAGACTTATATGCATGATGTGCAGGTCGGAGTGTTTGAAGAAGTTGTCGGGACGGCTCAGTTTTGCATTTTCGAGTATTGACATTTTAAAATTGGAAAGAGGAGTGAAGCTGGTTTGTAGCGTATCATCAGGCAAAACATCGACATTCCAAGGAGATTGAAAGCTTTTCTTATGGATATATGAAAACACTTCTGCAGAGAACAAAACGTTCGATTGTTCGGAAGGGAGGAAACGGGTGTAGTGTTTGGTAAACAATCTGAAGATCCCTGTGTATCAAAAGAATAGAGAATCTTAAACCGGTAGCGGCTTATCACCAGTGGGCAAGCAATTAAAAGACTTTCTATTTTTCAAAGTTTGCTGCGTCTTATAATGTCAAAAGCCTCTCTCGTATGCCAATATGGTATATTTATATAATATCTCTGAAGAACATAAGAATAAAATACCAAACAAAAATTGGTATAGCCGTTGCTTCTGAAGAAAATAAAATAAAGCAATCATAACATTTGAATAATAAATCAATGAAAGATAGCCCATTTAAACCTAAATATTTATAACCACGTAATGAAGAGAAGAGCAAAATCGTGAAAAAAAAATTATGCGTAACATCTCGAGAGAATTTGAAAAAAAAAAAAAAAAAAAAAAACCTGGCAAATATCATCATATCAACTTTCTTAAGAACGACTGTCGATCTCCCACCGAAACGTTTACTGTTTATGTTTCTTTCTGCAATATCTAGTCTTCTAAGTTTTATGCTCCATAATTCAAGAAAGGGTTTACATAGAATACATTTAAATTACTGTTATATATATATATCCATTACATTTTTGCTATTGTGAAATATCTGTCGCTAGGGTAAACATAAAAAGTACATTGTTTGTGTTTTTGCAGTCTTGAGAGGCAATTATACCTTACACTAGGCCTATTATTGACAAATAATGTAATATGAAAATAATTGACATTTCCGAAATTGGAATGATCAAACGCTTGTAATGCATATCTTATGGATGAGAGGTTAACTTATGTTTCCTCCATACCTTGTGATATAAATTTTGGATGTGTATTCATAGAACATAATTGGATTCTGAGTGTTTATTTCACGGTAGGTGAGAATTAAAATAAAACGGTTATTACAGCATGATTATATTTTAAAAAAATTAATCGCTTTGTCATTTTAAGTGAAATATTGTGCCTTTTATAGTCTTTATAGAAAAGTTTGACGTTTAAACGATAGGAATGATATCAATGTAATATTGAAAAATAAATACATGTGAATATTTTACTCATGATATCTCAGACAGTTAGGGGGATAAATACACAAGTATGTCAGGACAGTTTCAAATAAATCCAGCTCTAGCCATTTGAAGTTCTGGTGGAAACGAAAAGACTGAAATAACAGATGGATACTGAACAAAATTCAATGTGCCTTCCAAACAGGGAGGGGCAATACTGGTGAAAAATTAAAGTGTCTAAAGCCGTTGAGAATAAACATATTGGTTGGTCTTTAAGATCGCTTATAATTATTATTTCAAAAAATGAGTGAAGCCAATGTTAATTTATTTCTATAATTATGTATTCATGTTTTCTTTTAAAGCAGGGTAGTCCCATTCAAAGCCACGTAAGGGGCTTGTTTTACAAGGGAGCCCTGCAATGTACCAAATTATTTTAAAAAAAGACATGGTAATGATGAAAACATTTCAATGAAAAATAGGTAATGCATTCAAAGCAATGTTAAATCTCAAGTATGTCTTTTTTGTAATATTAAGTATCTTCGAATGAACAAATTATATTTTTTACATTTCAATAGCCTTCAATCTGATTAACGCTGTGTATGATTTTCAGACAAAGACCTCTTTGAAAAAATAGCAATTTAGACTACATTTCAGTCAACAGAAATTCTGACAGATAATTTTTGATATGAAGTTGAAAGAATGACGAAAGGTTCTTTAGATATCCTGGCTTAGATAAAGCAATGTGGACGGCACTTCAGCCAAAAGAATTCTAATAGATACTATGCCCTTTGAATTTAAAAGAATTATAAAGACTTATTTAGAAATCATGACTCAAACCGAATATAGAATAGTTTAGCCACGAAAATCCGAATGGATATGATATGAGGTCGAAAGATTAACTTAAGACTCCCTAGAAAACATGTCTTACACCTGGCATACATTACAGCAACTCGGACAAAACTCATGCAACCAGAATTCCTGATAAAGGCACAATGATGATGAATGAAAGCCGAAATGCTTCTAAAATTTCCTTAACCGTGCAACTACATGTAGGACAAGACTTCGGCCAACTGATGTTCTGATAGATACTGTGATATGAGCTTGAAAGAATGGCATGATACCTTTTGAGAAAACCCGAATTAAACCGAGGAATTCTGAGAGGCAACAGGCAACAGAAATTCTGATAGATGATCTAATGTAATGAATAAATGCTAAAATGCCTCTCAACACGACCTCATCCGAGCAACTAGGAGAAGAATTCAGCCAGCTAAAATTCTGATAGATAAAACTTTCTTGTCATGAATGAATACTAGGCTAAAGGCCTTTCAAAACAACCTGACTACAACGGAGGCAATTTGGACAACAAAAGCTCGGCTATCGGCCGCATGCTGTGCCCATCCAAAGATCTCGTCAACAAACAACGAAAAGAACAATCTCCCCTGCCCTCCTCCAGCCCGCTCACCCTAAAGCAGGTGGTGGCTACGGTCTAGAAGATGGGGCTTCCTTTTCTTCCAGGGCTATCGCTCAGATAGGATTACACTCCTGCTATCTTTCAAAGTCTTTGTTTGTAAAATAGTGTTTTCAAAGCAAATTTTACGAATAGAACATAACGGAAGTTTTTATAAAGGTAGATTTCGGCTTGTCTGAGATGCCACAAGCGAAAGTAAAAATTCCGAGAAGAAAATGTAACTTGCAAATAGTTATTGGAGGACCTTTGAGGTCACTTGTATTCTAAATCATTGAAATGAATAAAGGAAGTTTTTAAAAGCGGGTAGTCTCTTTGATTCACATCTGAATAAACGAACTTTTCATTGTTCCTGTTGTATTTCTTATTAGGGTACGTTCAAGGTTTACTTTTAAAGAAAGTAAGTACACTTCGCCTGCTGTGACCGCTGTGTCATGTGCAACTTAATAACATAAAGATTTGAAATAACAATCGGGGGAAAAAGAACTTTTCACAATAATGAAATCTTTTGAACTGGTTTGATTACAATTAATAATAATGCGCACGAATGCAAATAAGAAATTGTGGAAATTGAAATTTCATCAGTCATTTCTTTTGAATGTATTCCTGATGTACATAAAAGACAAAATGATAATGATTTTTATGAAATGATAAACGTTAAATATATTACAGCACATTTCATATTTCTCATATTAAATTTTAAAAATGACTACTTCATTATAAAATTTTGTTTAAAACAAAACAAAAACAAAACAAAACAAAACTTCACTCACCTTTTCACCCGTCTAGCGATGGTTCATGTTCTGTCGAATTAAAGGTGCAATGTCGTAAACGTTGACGAAAATGAGAAACAGGCAATCGTATGATGAACTCTATGCAAATACCAGTCGACGATTGAAGGATAAAAAGTGTTGAAGTATTTCACTTTTGTCAAAAAAAGAAACGATAATAAGGAATTTAATAACCGCACTTATTCTGGCAAAGGATGATGTTAAGGCTAGAAATCAAAGTTCGCTGATGAAAAATGCTCGAATTTATCAGTGTGAATAAACAATCTTATGATTTAGAAAGTTGAACTTGAAGCACTTTGAAGCATTGATGGTGTTTCTTTTTTAAATTTAAGAAAATAACTTCGCAATTTTGTTGTTGACGAAGTAAAAGAGGAGATGTCCTCTCAATGCCGATGTGCCTCAAAAATGATGTGAGGCCGTTCAGCTCAGTGGATGGGATAGGTAGTGGTCGATATTGGGCATCTGTTTCTCCGGCCGATCGGTCAAACATGAGGGGACAGTTGCTTTCATGTATAACATGTGAAAGAGAGAAAGGGGGTAAGGGGAGTGGCGGATAAGCAGCCGCTGACCGCTCGTTCATTGGTCAGTTTCTCGAGCAAAGGCGAATCATGTTCATTCGGCCGGATGAAAGATCAGTTCGCCTTGCGAGAAAGAGCTGTGGGCCCTCTTTCATAAAACTTGTTATCAATGACGAATGCCACACATCTTTGACAAACGTACTCATAGCCAATCAAATGCAAGGATTTCAGTAGCTTATAACAATTATTGTATCTTGCTATTGATTACAAGTTTGGTGAAACAGGGCACTGGACGTGAATGTGATTGGATGTGCTGCCGTTGTGAAAAGCTGCTGTTTATTTAGAAGCTTCCCCCTCTCTCTCTCTTATTTCAATGCGTAATGTGGGATTTTTTTTCTCTCGGAAGAAAAACGGCATTTAGAAAATTTCATATATTGTACTGTAGCTTTTCAATCACTGTGTACGTCATGTTCCAATAAAATTTGCGTTAAATTTCTCACCGCACAGTTTTACTTCATCTGCCCCTTCTTCTTTAGAAGTCTCCTAATATGATTTATATATTTTCATTTCCTTTATTACCAACTTTCTTTTTCACCTCCATTTTCCTTCGTTTATTTTCTTCATCAGTTCTATTGTGCTATTTTACATTTTCTTTTCTTACATATAACTTTGTTTTCATTGACCAATATTTACGTATTATAAGCTTTATAAGCCTTATTTAAAGATTATGTCTTTATACAAAATGCATTCCACAAAAATTTGGGCTTATTTTGCAATTAGTTAATGACTTCATAGCTCGAATCTGTATATCAAGTAAATTATGAGGGCACTTAGGCAACAAGAATTACATCGTAAAGTTTTTGAGACACATTACATAATGATTAGATAATATTTTTGTTTTTTTCCATTTATGAACCATGTACAACTAACAAGTAACTGGTGACTATTCTTATTCAAATTCTACCAGATTACGTTCATCACTACCATCTTCATACATCCTCTCCGCAAAGTTGGTGCATTTTCCCTCCCTCTTTATTTTCTCGGAGACCTTCTTTTTTCGTTCCTTTTTATTTCTTTTACCTAAATGAGGCCTTCATTTGATTTACAAGGGGAAAAAACTAATTTCGATAATCATTATGAAATTGTGGTCGGTCGGATAAAGGCGGTAAGGAAGACGGACAAAAAACTTTTTTTTCTTTTTCCTTACCAGAGCTGATTTTCATCTTTTGTCTCTCGTTCTTGTAAAACTCTTGTCTGTTCTTTTCTGTGTGCTTCTCTCGTCCGCCATTAAATTTGCTCACAATATAACACTGCTCCTCTCCGTTTCTCTGTCTTTCTATTTACTCTATATGACAATTTCTCTTTATTCTTCCATACCCCTCTCTCACCCTCTCTCTAATATAATTATATTCGTTTGTGTATTCCTCTTTTTTTTCTCTTTCACTTATTCATGTATGTCTCCTTCTCCTGATCTCGATCTATATATATCCTTAGTCTATTCCCCCTCTCACTTTATCTCATCATCCGTCCTCTCTCGCTCTCTCTCTCTCTTACTCCCTTTCCACCATACTGATTAATTTCCCACTTGGTGAGGCTATATTTCACCCCCTTCTTGTCATCCTTTATTTTCCACCAATCTTAACGACTCATCAGCGGCAAAATCTAGCTAGGCCGGGATAATAAAACAAAAAAAAAGCGAAAGTTGCAATATACTGCGAAGGTGATATGGTGCGATACGAGAGAGTGGATAGCGTATGCAATTAAAGTATTACGTAACGAGGCGAATTTTGTTTGCCGAGTCGCTTTGTGAAATACATATATATTATATATGCCCTTCGTACAAAGATAATTAGAGGCTCCGAGTAAGTGCACGCACATCCAATTATTGGAAAGTGCTTTCTGCCCCAGTTCACATGAAAAACATAGAATCTTAAGGATCAGATAAATCATTGCAGTTTAGCAATATACTACCTGGTGTTACCATGTCTTCTTAAACGTATAAATATAATGATGTACATTTTTCATTGTAGTATTCCCTTTATATATCTGTCGCAAATGAGAATTTGTATAAAAAGTAATTTCGTTTGGGGGAGGAAGGGAGAGGTGGTGTCGGTCTACCGTCAGCTTAGACTATTATCGACGTATGTGGTGGTATATCACACATGATATTTATGTTGATTGTTGAAACTTTGATTTGTGATTTGATTCGTCAATAAGAATTTCTATATAATTCTAATCGCCATATTTTATAGATCACGAAAAAGACCACGACATCACCGAGAACCCTCTGTATTTGAAAAAAAAGATGAACATTAACCAATTTAGAGGTAAAGACCAGTTTTGGAAACGCCCCCTCTCAAAAAATGAAATGGAAACTCTTATTACCAATCATGTGAAAGAATATGTTTTGACTAATATGTGATAATACAAATTTTGCCGGGAAACCGCCTACTAATTGATATATTTGGTAAATTATTATATCTATCCGGACTGGATAGATATAGGGTAGCCCTACAGACATCTTTCTGTGTACAGTGCTTGTTACTACCAAGACCGGGCCAAATTTATTATCATTTCGATGATTCCAGAACCATGCAGTACACACCAATAACTTTATGATGGATACATACGAAGATACATGTAATTGTCATTTTTCATATCTGGGCTTTTTAACCATAATTATGTTACATATTGTTAACACTAAAATGATAACATCTTTATCACTGTCTCTAAAATCTCTTCTAATTCAGGTTTTCAATGTGAATAGGGCTGCAAGTGATACGGGGGAAAGAGAGAATAAGAGCGCGAAGGAAGAGTTAATGTTTGCAGTCGCATATAGCCGGATCTGTCGCGGCCTTGCGTAACGATTCGGCTCCCTGGCTACTGGTCACCGCCTCACATCTTCCTCTATCAGGGGTGTCGCTAGAATAATTTACAAGGGGGAGGGTGTGCCAGTCAACATTTTCTGATAAGACGAAATCATTTTCTTTTCACCAAGCGAGTAAACGAAAAGGGTAGTGGAAATAAGTATATCATCAAATTTGATATTTTATCGACAGGTGTAAAAAAATAATACATCATGTCAACTTGAATTGCCGAGAGGGGTTTCAAATTTTATTCTTGAAAATACCCAACCCCCCCCCCCCCTTTATTGATTAGCCGGCATAAAAATGTGAAAATATTTTATTCAAATTGTACAAATTTGCCAAAATTGATAACTGTTCGCCAATAACACCGTGATCGCAAAGACTTAAACGAAATCAACCGAAGGACATTTTTAATATCGTGTTCAATGGAAAGTTTGAAATTGCTTGGGGCTACAACCCTCACACCACTCTTAGCGACGCCTTTGGCATCACTCTCTCACATTTTCTCTCTCCTTCTCATTTCGTTCGCCTGGCGATGGTCGCTGATATGAGATAAGGAAGACCAGTGTGGCATAATGGTGATCATCATCATCTACCTCGCTCAATATTTTGGGGGCTAATTACTTCGGTATATTGAGTTTCCAAGGGCACGATATCGTGAAGAGTCTGATGATCTTCAAACATAGAGAGGCGTAACCAGTAGTTTTTTCTTCAATGTAAGGAAAACCCAAAAGTTTGTGATATCAAAAGCCATCTTCATGATCCTTTTACCGACCTATCTCTCTCTATATATATCTATATTATATTTATGCTTTCATCTTCTTCAATTCGTCATCTTTTGTTTCAATTATTGTGTAATATCATTTGCGTTTTTTTTTTTGCTGCAAAGAAGTTTTGGTAGGCTATAATGTGGGTGGGTTTAAGAAAGCGTGACATTGCTGACCACTGTGAAGTTAAGTGAAGAAATTATTTTGGTTCTTATAGGCAACTTGACGATTTAAAAATACTGAACTTTCGACGTTTCGATACGCACCATTCACCAGCATATCTAAATTGCTGTATGAATTTATCAAGATGTAAATGTAATCAAAATTATTTGAAGTTCAATTTGAAACACAAGTAGGAATGTATAGGCCTACACAAGTTGAGTAAGGCAATTTTAGCACTGAGTCACCTTTTTCCACTCACAGTCTCTCAGCATTGTTTATAAATTCAAAACAGTTTATACACCTGTTTCACCATGGTTTTACCCCTTGACAGTCATGTTGGACAAATCTTGTTATATACGCAACCAACAAGCTCTAAGACGATGTATCTACATTATTCTGTAACAATTCTTTTTAACCAGATTAGTGGGTACGCGTGCCTACTTTGAATAATCCCGTCTTCCGTTTTCGCTGCGCTTTTGTTATACAAAACAAGTTCCTTCGCTGGTTTTCTCCTTTCTTTATAATGACCGCGCTCTTTACTAATTTGCCACGCGCCAGTCGAAGCTACTTAAGATGGACTTAAAATGGTCGGATCCTAAAAACTTGATGATATCGATTTGGGAATCCTTTGTTGGAGAGATGAAAGGATGGGAGACATCTTCTTTTTCTTCTTTTTTTTTTTTTTGGGGGGGGGGGGGGTCGGAATAGAAAAGAAGCGTATTAACGTCAGGGGACTGTCAAAAGTAACAAAGTGACAGGGTATTTTTTTGGAAAAAAAAAGCTTTCTCCTTTGAATTATTTAAATCCAAATACCTCATAGAAAATTGAAACTGGAAGATGTAGGCTATTTAAAGTGCCGAAAAAGAAAAAAATACACATGAAATGTTCAAATGTTTTACAATAAATCTTATCCCTCAATAAACAGTACACAAGGGAAATGGGAAGGGAGGAAACTACGGAGATATATTATAAGACAGAGAGGGGAGATATAGAGTGAAAAGAAAGAATACGAGAGGGGTGGGAAGAGGGGGAGGTGGGGGAGAGGGGGAGAGAATGGAAGGGAACACAAAAGCGAAATTCCAATATTGACTGAAAAGGAGGACTAAATTGCCACTTGAATGGCACTATGAACAAGACAAAAAAGACAAGAAGGCCACAAAATTGAAAGAAGGGATGAGATTACGCGAGATGAAGGAGATAATAGCTGTACCTCCTATTAAACAAAATCATCCCCTCCAAATGTTCTTTGGCGGAGCATTAATCGACTCGTCTTCCCCTGAAGACAAAGGCGACACAGCGAGGCGGCGCGTGTCGCTCGATCAAGCGCTATATCATAGCCAGTTCGTCGCTACCCCACTGGGACGCAAATAGGCTCAATTTACAGAAACGGGCTTGTCTCTTACGTAATATGCGTTAATGGGATAGTCCAGTGTCAATGCAGCGTGAGAGTATAATATACATTCGGGCTTCTTTATATTTCTCGGTCCCTTTCTTTCTCACTGCCTCTATTCCACCACACCGTTTAAGCATTAGGATCATCCACATACACCACCATCTCAGCACCTTTGTTTATCAGTACAATTCTTTGGTTCCGACTCCCACTCTCTGTCTCTCTCTCTCTCCTCCTCCCTCCTTTATCTCTCTCTCTCCTTTATTTTCACCAAAGCTTTGTTTGTTTAGGAATCTTGCATACTCTCTGTCTCTCATTTTCTCTTTGATTCTCTTTTTCTATTTCAATAATATATTTTCTTTCTTACCAAACATCTCCTTTTACAAACTCTCCCTCTCTCTCATTTTCATTATTTAATAAAAGCTCTTTACCGTTTGCTAGATATGGAAATCTTGCACCATCACTGTCTTTCATTGTTCTCTTTGATTATCTTTCCCCTTTCCAAGTACAGTGTATATGTAATTGTTTTCTTTCTAACCAGACTGTACCTCTAGAAATGTAATGGTTCTGAATAGAGTGATCCATCTGTATCATTTTTTAAGTAACTACATGTATCATTATTTATTATGTTTATACAAATTATGTATGTACATACGTTTTTTCGGATCCGGGCTAACTCGGACCAGGGGACAACTCGGCCCAGCTGCAAAAACAGTCATTTTTTGTCATTTTACCCTAACTCTAACTCTAACTCTAACCCTAACCCTAACCCTAAACCTAAACATGCAAAAACTGACCGTTTTTGTACCTGGGCCGAGTTGTCCCCTGGTCCGAGTTAGCTCGACTCCGTTTTTTCATACAGTAAATAAAACCAAACCAAACCAAACTATAGCTCCTACTCTTCCTCTCTGCCCCTCACCACCTCTCACTCTCACTATTGCCTCTCTCTCTCTCTCGATATCCACCTCTTTACCACTTTAAACTTCTGTGAGTACAAAAAACAATGTTAACACAATATCGGAAGAACATTCAGTTTTAAAAAGGCCTTTATATCAATCCAAATTGTAACAAATATGTACAAGATTCTTGTCTTTGTAAACAAACAAAACACAATTTCCAAAATATATACACAAATTGATTGTAATTCATGTTTAGGTAATCCGTTATTTCACTGTCATTCTGTCATTATGTTTGTAACGACCTATATAAAACAAAATTATGACAAGAGGAATGCAGAACACAAATTTTTCCAAACAGTGATTGTTTTAAAAGAATTGAATATAAATCAACAGTAACACATAATCTCCCACCTCAGTATTTCAGCTGACAAGATGAATTAAATTTTCCCATTGGGATTATATAATTTTCCTATTAAATTACAATCATTATTCTTCTTTTGAGCCAAGTATCTCAGTTGCTTGTCTACTGGAGTATATGCAAGATGAAAGTACAAAATTAAAACAAATTAAGGTATGTAATCCCCTTTATCTGCAAGTTCACAAATTATCATCATTTACTGCTTAGAAGAACTATTTCATTTAGAATTTAAAAGGTCACCATCTGTTTGAGTGCTTCCTCAACTTCTGATGAAAATTTAGAAGGACACTTTCATAATCATAACAAAGTACAGTTTTTCTTTTACTTTTCAGTTCATAATTTTGTGGAATGATTTTGCATCATGCCATTATAATTTTAGATATTATATTGCAAAATCATTTACTAAAAACAAGTCAAGAACATACCCGATATAACAACCTGGTTTGAAATTTTGAAATTTATTTTTTCAAAAAAGGTTATATGATTTTTTTTATTTTGATCTTTAACACTATGACCAAAAAAAAAATCATGTTTACATGCCACTCAAACTGATTTTGAATACTATACACTATGACATGAACCTCTTGAAAAATGTCATCAATTGATGGTTATCATTGCAAAAAGCTTAAGCAGATTGATTGAAAACTTAGTACTGTAAAAATAAAAAAATCATCTTTGAAAAATAATTGGGGAAGTGTAAAACACACAATATGACTTTTTAACCTATATGATTTGTGACACTGGGGGGCAGCAACACCAAAACCAAAGATAGGCATCTCCATTTTGCAATGATACACTTCTGTACCAAACATGACATGTATCCACTCACGAGAGTTATTGTGAACAGAAACATATGCACAAGGAAAGCCATGAATAAGTTGGAACAGTGAGGGCAGCATCACACACAAAATAATTCTTCTTGAAGTTATATCAATTGAATTACAGGACAAAATTCCATCTACACAGCTACAAAATAATTTGCCAGTTACCTCATCTTTTTTAAATTCATTACCCTGTGATAGAAGTTTAGTAACATTGTACATGTAAAATGTTTGATAATTATTTGACATTAGCAATTAGGGTACCCAAGGCTTTAAGTCCTCTCCCAGAGACATGGTAATGAGGATTAATGCCTAACTAAATGGCACAAGCCTACTGACTTGGTTTCGAACCTGGACCTCCCGGTTACAAGACCAATGCTTTACCACTGAGCCATTGCACCTCCTTCTTTAATCTATTTGAAATGCTCGCATGTGTCATATATAAGTAAGTAGAAATGATTTATCCCCTGTGCATGCTTGTACTAAGCATAACAGCTCATATATTTGGGTAGTCATAGTCCTGTATGAGGGCTTAGCTACATGTATTTCGTAAGACTTAACAATTTTATATGATTTCAATAGTTCCCAAAGCTCAAATACACAACCACTCACATTTCATACGTAGTGAACCGATGAGAATAGCTTCTCACGTAAATTGTACCATAAACACTCAACATCAACTTATACACACAACAGCATGGGCACTGTAGGAGGTTTGTCACTATTTTGTGACAAAAGCGGGAGTGTTGTTGACTAACATGTAATCAACATAATTGCTCCCCCAAAAATATGTTCACACCACATTTTAACAAAAAAAAACTATGGACTAGGGTTGAAACATTGTGCATTCAACACCACTTTCACAGGTAAAGAAAGCATTTCATTCTAACCTGTCAACAAGAAAGTTTGTTTAAAGATGCATTTTTTTGCTGTACACCAGCAAGCTTCTTCAGACCCATGTGTGTGCTTCAAAGGTATTTTTACGTAATAGTCTCTGAAAAGCCCTTTCTTAGTCATAGTTATGAATTAGATGACTCCCTTTCCAGATGGCTATATTCAGTTAGACGTTTGAACTTAATTATTGCCAATTTACTGCTTTAAAGAGCTACATAGTATTCAAAATTGCTTCTCCAGTTACGTTGTGTCCTTGGGAGTTGCATTAGAAGCCACTTGTATATGAACCCCAGGAGCAATATTTCCTACAACACCGGTGTTTGAAACAACTACAGGGGCAACACGAGGAACACTAATAGAGCTTACAGGAGTATTTATAAAATCGGGCAAACTCATAACTATCTGCTTCGGGCTTGGTGCTGAACCAGGTGCCAGCCTTGGAATCATGATCTGCTTCTTACCGACAGGTTGAAGGTTCTGTACCAGATTGCCGGTCGGGATCGTTGCAGGGGTAAGTTGACCCTGCGGTAAACTGCCAATCATGACTGGCACATTGCCGCCGGTCTGATTAGGTTGTGTTATCTGTGTAACCTTGACCATGTTGCCTCCCTGCTGTCCAGGTGTCAGCTGAATGACGAACTTGCCACCCTGCTGCAGGGGCTGCTGTCCAATCGCCTGGACCAATGAGGACATACCAATCTTGTTTGGTCCCATCTGTAACATGGTAGGAGAGCCCTGATTTTGCATCCCACCACTGCCACCGGTAGGAGCCTGCATGGTCAGGTTGGTAGGTAACCGTCCCTTTATCCCTGGCTGGTTAGCTCCCACATAAACTACATTGGCTGGCGCTGCCATGTCATTCTTGGGGGGACACGTCACAAACCTCAGGGGCTTCTGACCCTGGTTGATGATCACTGATTGTCCTCCAGGTAGATTCTGACTAATAACAGGCATATTATTCTGTTGTACTGGTGGTCTTGGAATGTACACCTGCAAAGCAAAGGAGGACAAAACATAAGTTCCATGTCTCATAGACGAAAGACACTACATGAATGCAACATGTTTTTCTATGACACATACATATTAAGCCCACATTAAGTGTCGTGGACGGCAAGGTATCCCCAAAAAGAAACAAAGAGTAAGAGAATCATCAAAAGTATAACTTTCCCTTCCCCCACAAGACCCACACATGTTTGATATCAACACAATATACAATGTAGAATAGACAGCCTGAAACAGAGAGGTAAAATGGCCTGAATCAGTGAATAGCACGAAAAGTGGCATTCCGGAGACACATGTAATTATGGAAATAATGTTTTGGTCTTATCAAAGGGAAATTAATTTACACCAGAAAAATTTAAAAAGGATATACCCCTGAATAATTATTATGATCAAACTTGTATTAATAGATTAGTAAACAACTCAAACACAGGAGAAGCCTTCCAATTTTCTTTATTCATCTTACAGGAACAATGATGACAAACGCATTACAAAATCACACTTCTGGCTAAAAGTTCCTGAATGCAGTCATTTAAATAACAAATAGTTTAGATCATACATAATTATTGCTAAGTAGTGACAGGAACAGTCTCTTTGTAATGAAATATGTGAAAATTACTGTCTTGAATAATTTTTTGGGGAATATGTTCACTGCAATGTTAGTGTGTCATAAGCTCCACGGCAAGTGAACTTGCACCTAAATGAAACTAGAAATGGGGGAAAATAAAGACAAAAAGTCACCATTTTGGAGGAAGTCTGTGTGTTCATCTTGGGTGCAGTATTAACCAGCTGTTGATCGATTCCTTTGGGCATCCACGCCGCAGAGTAATTGAAATTTGGACGAGCTGTAAGACTTCCCGATGGCTGGGTCCCGGTGCGATTGGGCGTGTGTTGGCTAGCAGTCCTCTGCTGGTAAAAGACCTTGGGGTTTTTATTAGATGAGCTTCCAGGAAGCGGTGTATAACCTTTCTTTGGATGGACCATGGTAGGAAGTTCCTGCAAAGAATATCATTTTTTTAAAGATTTGTGAATGGGAATCTTCAGTTTTGGTTTCAAAATTGTAATCATTCCCTACAACAAGGGAGCATACAAGTGATATTGGAAGTTGTTATCATAGAATGAAATAGTGCATGTAACTGGGACTTCTGAAGTTGTCAACTGAAGTTATCACTCAACGCATAGAAATTCTACATATGTACAAAGTTTGGCAGATGTTTCCACCATCTTCTCAAGCTCTTGAACAAAATCTAATTTTACAGGTTTCTTTCTGTAATTATGTGGCACTGTATGACAAGAATTACACAAGGCTCAGCACTAGTTTTGACTTGAAGGGGTCATTCTGATATATCCTCTTAATTGATTGATCATTCAAATATGAGGTCATTTACAATAACAGGCCAGTTTCCCTGGAACCACCTTCTAGATAAACCATTTATTTATATTTGTAAAATGTCAAACACACAACTCAATTCATGTTTACAGGGCTAATTTTCTTGCCAGCCTGTCCTTTCCTATCATGAACAGTGATTTAAGGCAAAGAAGTGTATGGATAAAACAGGTTTTAGAATGACTTGGATAGGGAGGGGGAGGGGGAGGGGGTAGGCTCACCCCTGGCTTTTAACTATTTGTGAAATTCAAATGATTAATTACGTCTGGGGTTGGTTCCCAAGTTGGGTCCCCATCGTCGCTTTCCTCGTCAAAACCATATTCTCGCAGCCAGGCTTGCTCTTCCTCTCTCTTCCTCTTCTTTTTCTTCTTCTTCTTGCGGTAAGGATCAAAGCCCTGAATAGAAAGAGACAAAAGGATAGAAGGATAGGAGATGCCAATCATTGGTAATATCGTACAAATAGCCCCCTTATAAAAATAGCCCAGGCCTGGTTTTGAAAGTTCCCTTCTTTTGGCACATTTGACTTGTTTTCATTTGGAAAGTAGCAAACTAACAACTTTAAGTTCTGTATGTGTATGTGGGACAAAAATGCTCTATTTCCAATCACACATTGCATAATCATAAAGTTTGTATATGGTTGTCAATTTATATCACTACTTTCTAAAGCATTCTAAATATGTAAGAAACATGAACTGGTACCATTAAAATATATATAAAAAATGCAGATTATATAAAATATCTTATTTTTAAATTCCCCCTTGTATTAACATTGCCCATTTTCTTTTCCTTTGACAATATTTTCTATGTATGAAAATGTTTGGCATTATTAGAAAACGGTATTAAATTTCCTACTTCTTTGTATATAACATTTGGTAATACAAAAAATCAGCACGGTACAAATTAAATGAATTCAACATCCCCTTGTTTCATCCACATTCAGTCCAACTTCATAAAAGATTCAGACTTACCGAGCCAGGATGAATGAAGGGGAAGTTCCCAGACTTCTGCTGGCATTTTCTCTCATGCCTACTCCAGTGCCGTTCCTGACAATCGTAGCTACAGTAGCTTGTGTTCCAGCAACAGAAATAGTTTGCCTCTTGGGAGCAGCTGGCACACTGTAAGTATATAGTTATGTTTGTTATTTCAAATATGATTTATATTGAGCTTTTCTAATTGCATCAAGAATAATAAACAACACTAAACAAAAACAACAAAAACAGGAAATTCTTATTTATACTTCTATTAAATGTACAAAAAAATTAATTGCCGATTTAAAGCATTTTATGGAGAACATGACATGAATTGCTGATATTTCCTAAATGTAAGTCATAAATTCAAATACAAGTCTAAGTTGACGAGAGTCACCCTTTCATGTAAGACATCACTTTTCAAATCATTTAACAAGAACACAATCTACATTTCTCAAAATAAAATACTATCTTATCAAAGCTGAACTTCCTTCCAGTAATCGTACAAGGATTGGACAAGTGCACAGCACTGCAAAGGTACGAAATACATATGCGACACAGCCTACTCTCATTCAAAACAACTTCCTATGAAAAACATACACAGTCTCAGTCTAAGTTGAGAGCTACATACAATTGAGCTATGGAAAGCTCCAAAATTGATCTGGAAATCTCGACAGTGCTGTGGATAAACAAGAGAACATAATTATAGTCACTCCTAGGTCTGAGTAACATCTCAAGAGAGCTCTTGAAAATGAGACATTACATTTTACACTGGACACTCAATATATTTTCCACTGCAATTTATCCTCACATATCATACAAATGCATTTTCTAGTTTAATACTTTCATTCTTTCCACTCACCCATTGTTTTCCTTTGGTGGCAAAGATGGCATCTCGTCTCTGCTTGTCGAACCTTCTCTTGACTTTGTTCAGCGTGCAATCTTGACTGTATTCCATCACTTGGCGGATCTCCGCTGCAGCTAGCTCTAATTATCATCAATGAAAATCAAGATGGTTACAGCAGTTTATAATTTACAGCACATCATAAATTTGTTTTATGTCTTGGATGTAATGCATATTTCAGATTCTTTGGCACAAGCCCTTAAACATTATACTGATGAAGACAACATTTATTGTTACTGCATTGTACCTGCACAACTTAGAACTACCCACTGCATGTATGTGCACATTTAAAAGTGCTATTGAGCCTCTGCACATTTCGCAAGGTGTCAAGGTGTGGATTATCATCTGATATTCCTTTTCCATCTGATATTCCTTTTCCATACTGTAAACAAGGATCTTTTGTATTTGGAACAAAAGGAGGCAATTTCTTTGACTGAGTAAATGGTTACACTGTGTCAAATCAGTAGGTGCTAAAATTAAGCAGAAATGATGCGACGGTCACCCTATCAGTCATACATGTACAATACTCATATAATTTCTTTATCATTACAAAAAGTGAAAAATTAAGACCAAAACTTGAACCCTTTGACAGCGGCAACAACAGATTCTGCAAACATAGAACCAATCTAAACTTACTGTTGCAGTGCAGCAACTCATTCTCTTGGAGTTCTTGCTTAGCCTTGAGTGAAATGACCTCCCTCTTAAGATCGAGTACAAGTTTCTTGAGGTCTTCGCTGGCATCTGCAAGACTCAAATCAAGCTCTTTGAAGGACTTCATGGCATCGTCAACGACCTAGAATGAAGAGAAGCATGTTGGAGATGATACAGTGTCATCTAATATACAGGTTTTTACCTTTGCTATGGCTACAAATGCTAAGGATTTTATTATGTCAAAGATAAAGGGTCAGGATTAGGGTTTCACCTGAGTTTGGGTTAGGTTTATTTAGGGTAAGGTATACTGCTTGATATGGTTGGAGTTCAAAATATGCATAGTTTAGGTACTTGAACCAATGGGGTTGTCACTGAAGCATGTGTCATAAACACCCAGATGTAAATATTGCATGGTACAGACAAACTTACCTTAGCACCAATTTGAATACAAAGACCAAAGACGTATTTCTCTTTGAAACATGTCTGCAACTTGTATAAATACTGAGGTGTTAGTTGTATACATTGAAATGAATACAATTGTTTTACCTTGGCAATTAACTTCTTGTAGTCTGGGTCTTCTACCACTGGCTTTGGAGTTCCCAGCAACAACTTTTTGGCTGTCTCGGACAAGTTTGCTACTTTATTGCCTTCTGCTCCCGATAGCTTCCTGGCATCCTTTTCACTGCTTTCCTTGCCCTTTGCTTCTTCCTCTTTCTTTGCTTCAGCCCCTGTTGATTTACCAGGGACAGTGTCCTGCTTGAGCTCAGGTTGTGCTTCTTTCGGAAATGTTTCCTTCTTGTTTACAGCACCTGCAGGAGAAGACTCTGCATCCCCACCAGCCTTGGTTTCACGATCTGCCGAGTTCGCTTTGGTAGGTGTCCCATCTTGTTTTTTGTTTGGAATCCCAGACTCCTCTCCTTCATCAATGAGTAAGGCTCCATCGGATGAATCCTCATCATCAAAGTCATCGTCACCTCCATCATCATCATCATCATCATCATCATCATCATCGTCGTCATCATTTTGACATTCCCTACTCTGAGCTGGACCTGTCTCACCTGGTGTGTCTTTCAACTTGCTTGGTCCAACTGATTGAGACTCATTCTTTATTTCTAACCTAGATGGTTCTTTCATTGTGGATTCACCTCCAATCTCAGATGTCTTGGTGGTGGATGCAGAGGCATCTAACTCTTTCTCTGCCGAGTCTTCATCTATCTTTTTATCCTTGACCGTCTCTTCCTTATTTTTCTTCTCTTCTTCAGTGCATTCATTTTGTTCCAATATTTTGGATTTGGCCATCTCATTATTTTCCATATTTTCGAAGTCACATCCATCATCTCCTTCATCTTCTCTCTCCACATTTTCAGTACTGGCAGGACTGTCCATACCATCTTCAGGAGCCTTAATTACCTGCTTGACCACCTCTTTAGATTCCTTTACCCTTCCATTTTCTTTTTTTTCCATCAAATTTTCTCCTGCATGCTCTTTATCCTCAGTCCCATCATCCATGGCGCGAGTGTCATTGGAGGTGCTTGCAACTTGTGCGTCTTCTTTCTCTGCATCTTCATATTCATCAACCTCACTCTCCATCGATTCATCACCTGTCGTATCAGCATCTTCCATTCCGTCCTCATCATCTGCAACCTCCTCCTCCATCTCCTCCTCAATACCCAGGGATGCCTTACAAGTGTCAATGGTCTTGCCGAGGTCCAAGAGAAAGGTATCCTTTCTGGGTGTCGACTGATTAGACTTCACAATATCTTCTTCAGGGATGCTTGAGCTTGATTCAGATGAATTCGCGTTGGCCTCCAGATCATCAAGGCTAGGAAGGCGGCTGGGAAGGATACTAAAGACGTCCTTAGTTTTGTCGACAGGTGTCTTTGAGCCTGGAGACTCGGATGATGTGTTTGATGCTGCAGATGCTGACTCACGTGACCCTGTGCTACATGCATCTACCTCTCTCAAGGTATCTACAGGACTCGAAGCTTGTAGCTTATCAGAATCTACATCATCTGGTTCTTCAGTTTCCTGGTTATCCTCCTTGACTGAAGACATCCTTGGTACCTTCTCAGGCTGTTCTGAATGTGTCTCAGACAGTTTTCTTTTCCTACCAATGGATGATTCCTCGTCCTCATGGTCACTGCATTCCTTGTCTGGTGCATCGGTTTGTTCATCTTTTCCCTCCTTCTCCTGTGAATGACTCACATTTTCTTTAGAATCCTCAGACGGTTTGTCTTGTATGTCATTCTCTACTTCTTGCTTCACATTCTCCTCCTCATCCCTACATGCATAGCTGTGGTCAAGCTTCTCAGGAGAGAGTAATGTATCTCCTGTTACATCTACCTCACTGTCATCCTCACTCGAGACCTTGGAGACCGTCTTCATCTCTGCCGTTGCATCCCCTTTCCCAGCTGCTTTATCATTCTCGACACTTGAAGCGACTGAATCATCCATGTTGTCATCTTCGCCACCATTCATATCTTCCCCACCATTCATATCTTCCTTCTTCTTAGACTCCTCCTCCCTTGTCTCGATGACGACGATCTTCCCCCTCATTTGAGCATTCCTTCCTGCATCTGTGAGACTCTTGACCTTCCCGTCAGGCATGACTGCCAGCGAACTGGTGGTGTAGCGCTTGTTGGGGTCATACGGGGTCAGGTGAGGGGCGTACTTGTAGGGGGTTCCCCGCTTCTCTTCCAGTTTCTTGATGTGGAGCTCTGCCTCCTTGATAGAAGAGTTGAGCCCCGTCAGTCTCTTCTTGGAGGCTGGGAAGGGGATCTTGGTGGAGTACTGGAAGCAGTTGTGAACGGGTATCATGGCTCTGTCGTGCTGTCCAAAGAATCGAGCTTCAAGGAGACCATCTTCTTCCCTCATTGCCTGAGCGCAAGATCAGAAGAACAAAGATAATGTAATAACGTTATTAAAGGCATCGTTTGACAATGTTAAATCTGTGATGCAAGACTCTACGTGTCATCAGTGTCTGTGAA
The DNA here is from genome assembly GCA_035222895.1 of Strongylocentrotus droebachiensis. NCBI lineage: Eukaryota > Metazoa > Echinodermata > Echinoidea > Camarodonta > Strongylocentrotidae > Strongylocentrotus > Strongylocentrotus droebachiensis. The sequence continues at coordinate 80,496 of JAVYIG010003598.1, read as the reverse complement.
ATGGTGTAATATTGAAGCCAAAAAACGATTGCGCTTTAAAATGATAATAAAGTGCCTCAAAAAAGTAAAAAAACTTTGAGTGACCGGTTTTACCATACTCATTTCCCCCAATAGACTGTAGTGTTATAAAAACTGTTTTTTGAGATTTCGATTTGTGATCATAAATATCTTGATAATCAGACAGGCGATCGGCTTGTAAAAGTCATGGTATTCCTGACTGACCTAAAGGTTTATAATTATGATTGCAGCATGAGCTAAATCCAGGATTTTTTTTTAGAATCTTGGAATCACTTACATTATTACAATCATTCACTATCACCATAATACCCAAACGTCCTTCATATTTGAATTTTTGTTGTTTATTATCGGTTTTCAGATTTATATTCATCAAAGTTTTTACTATCTTTTCTGTATTGTTGATATATGATGTACCATTAAAAAAAATCAGGGGTACAATTGGGAGGATGTCAAACAACTTAATAATTATTTCAAAGACATTTTTTTTTTTTTGGGGGGGGGGGGGGGGGGGGGGGGGTGGTGGGAATGTACATGTTCCAACTAGCACATAATACTCACTTTAGCAGGCCAGAAAGGGAAACCGTGCAGCTTGGCCCACACTAGGGGATGAGGTTTGGTCTGTAAAACAAAACAAAAATGATTTAGTCATAAGGTTCAGACAGTTTAATCTCAAGAATGTTGAGAGAAGTGTAAAGAAGATTTATTCTTTGTTGACAATCGCATAATGAATAGGTCATGCTCAACATTCGATTTCATGAAATAGCAACTTACCTGAAGAGAACATTGAAGGTAAAGACCAGTTTTGGAAACGCCCCCCTCTCAAAAAATGAAATGGAAGCTCTTATTACCAATCATGTGAAAGAATATGTTTTGACTAATACATGATGATACAAATTTTGCCGGGAAACCACCTACTAATTGATATATTTGGTAAATTAGTTTATCTATTTGGACCAAATAGATAATACGCACATGTGCGCGACACGTGCGTATTATCCGGTCCCATATACATCTTTCTGTGTACAGTGCTTGTAACTTTACGAAGACTGGGCCAAATTTCTTATCACTTTGATGATTCCAGAACCTTACAGTACACACCAATACTTATATGCTAGATGAACAACCTTTTCTGATCAATTTCACAACGTTTCTTTCACAATCCAATCGCATGACCAGAACTGGTCTTTATCTTTAATCATTAACTCTGAAGGTTCAGAAGGTTTAGTATTTATGTATGTTGAGAGAAAATGTGAAGACGCATCTTTTGAACCAACATTCAGATGGATCAGTTTGGCAGTTTAGTTACCACAAGCTCTGCAGGAAGGGGGATGAATATCAATAGTTGTTATAAAATTGATCTGGAGTTCTGGTAATGAAAGTGCAAATCGAGAGCAACTGGCAAACATCCGGCTGACAAAGAAAAAAAAAATGCTGGTACTTACGCAGACTTCTGAAAACCATTGAGGTCGTTTATAGACAGCACCCAGGTAACAGTCTGGACAAAGCTCAACCTCAGCCATCTAGGATGAAACAAACGATATACATGCTTTATGGAGCATAAGTCTGTGATATAGAAATTTAGGGCATATGTCTTCAAGAATGTTCCAAAATCATCCAGGAATGGTGTAAAATAATAGGAGTCTTTGAAATGGCACAAATATGTGTGTTAAATTTTCATGAGTTTGCATGAACTATGGGTTTGATTGCACAAAAGTAAAAATATTCTGCTTAATGGGGAGGCAGCAAAATTAGATATTCTGAAACAATCGTGCATTCCATTTTCTATACACAGTGAACCTAAGGATATACAGTAAAAATTTCATTATAGTGGAGTCTTTTCTATTAAATTAGAGGCTTATGGTATTCGTGGAATTCTTTTGCAATTATTTAAAGATTATTTATCAAATCGTCAACAATTTGTTTCTATTCAAAATCAACAATCTTCATATTTGCCAATTCGTTGTGGAGTGCCCCAGGGTTCAATACTTGGTCCTTTACTTTTTTTTGATTTATATCAATGATATTGTGAGTTCATCTGATTTGTTACATTTTATATTATTTGCAGACGATACCAGCGTGTTCATGTCTCATAATAATCTCCGTACGCTAGTTGATTCATTCAATTCTGAAATAAATAAATTAAGTGAATGGTTGATCAACATGAACTAGTTTTGAATGTTGCTAAAACCCAATATATTGTATTCACTAAACGACGTATTGAAGATAATTTTGCAATTACTTTTTATGGTCATCAAATTAATCGTACTTCTTGTGTGAAATTTTTAGGTGTTCATATCGATGAATCTTTAACATGGCATGAACACGTTGGTGTCGTATGCAATCGTGTTGCCAAAGCTGTTGGTATTATTTACCGTTTGAGACATTTTCCAAGACATATTTTAGTTATGTTATATTATGCATTGATTTTCTCCCATGTCAATTATTGTAATATTGCTTGGTCAAACAATCATGATTATTTTATTACTAAACTATTTGTTTTGCAGAAAAAAGCCATAAGAATAATTTCTAATTCACCATATCATGCTCATACTTCGCCAATCTTTTCCCAGTTAAATCTCCTAAATGTTTATGACATTAATAGACTGAATATTGCAATATTTATGTTTATGTGTTCTAGAGGTTTATTACCATCTCCAATTACATCAAAATTTATTTTAAATAGTAACATACATAATTATAATACACGTAATGCTGTTGAATACCATCTGCCAAAAGTTAGAACTAATATTTCAAGGTTTACTATTTTTTATAAAGGTCCTCATCTATGGAGCACGATTCCAAACCATCTAAAGAATCAACCTTCCTTAAATAGTTTTAAACGTTCCTTTCGATTGTTTTTATCAAATTTGTACTCAACAACCTGAATATCATAGTATATATATATGTTATTTTTTTGTAAAATGTTTTCCTTTTCCGTTTTAATGTTTCTACCTGCTTTCTTTTTCTTCTTAATGTTATGTTAATTACGTACTTGTTTAGGGGTCAACGTTTAACAAGGCTAAATGCTCTTTTTTGTTGACCCCTCATTCGACATAAATTTGCTTTCTCAACTAGTTTCCTTGTTAATCTTGTTGTATTCATGTTATCTGTAATGTTACCCTTTTACATGTATTTATATATTATTTTTTTTTTTTAATACTCTGTATGTATTGTATATGTTTTTTATGAAGAATGAAATAAATACCATACCATACCATACCATTTAGCTGAGATATATATTAAACTTACCTCTGTTTCACAAGCCTTTAGTAGAGCTTTAGCAGCATTGCTGTACCTATTCCCACCTGCAGAATTGAAAGGAACATGGAGCGTGGTTTAAAGAACACATAAAGGAACTTGAAGACAAATGGGTGGATGAGGAGAACTTTTTTTTTTTTTTTTTTGTGTGGGGGGGGGGGGGGGGGGGGGGGAGAGAGGAAGAGAGGAGACTCTGAGACATTCCAATAAGCTGGTACTTATTCTAGCAGACATGTAAGTTGTCTAAAAGCACTTTAGGTGGGTTCCTTCACATCATACATGTATCTGTTCTTACATGTCTACGTAAACCAATGATTATGATCAACTTATTCAATTGTTATAACTATTACATGTACAGTCAAACCTGTCTACAGTGACCACCCAAGGGAAACAAAAAACGGTCTTTATAGACAGATGGTCTTTCTAGACAGCTTCCTTTAGTACATGTTTCAATGAGAAACCATTTTCAAGAGAGAAAAAAAATGTGCTTGTTGTAGACAGGTGGTCACTAAAGCAGGTTTGACTGTACATTAATCACTACTCTCACACTTACTTCCAAAATAGACAAAGGCATTGTGGACAATCCATTTGGCATCTGCTAGGAAGGCCTCTGTTGAGCCGTAAGATCTACTCTGGACATTCTAAAGATGAGATCGTAAGAAAAGGTATACAGAGAGTTAATGTATATGAGTGAGATGGTATTGACACTGCATCTTCTACTGAATGAAACACTTGTTATATCTCACAGATGAAAAGCATCAAGTTATCTGTTGAGAGCCAGAAGGACGTGAACTCTGTGTAAAAGTATATGAGTTAATGCCTATCTGGCTCTCAACAGAAGTAGTACCCGTATTTATTTTAAGTGACACATCATTCTCACATGAAAAAAAGTACACCCATTGAATACTGAATTGTGCCAGTACTATAGGATTAACACAGGAATCATCCTGTTATAAAGACAAATCCATGGCCCTCGCCAGTCCAAATCACTACATAATTCAAGCATGCATGATAAGAATTAATACACTCAGGATCTACCTGAAAATCTGTGCAAAGATGGCACAACAATGATATAGGTGCTACTGAAATGCAGTCTCCCAAGCGCACATGTAGGTAGACAATAGCCTTTATACATGAGCTCAATATCATTAATGAGTTTGACAGTCAGGCAACTTGTATTGAAATAAAGAGGATACCTTTTCCATGACGTACAGATTTATGGGATGATATACAAACTCAAGATTTAACTGAAAATCTGCTCGAAGATGGCACAAAATGATATAGGTCCTACTGAAATACAGTCTCCTAAACGCACATGTAGGACTACACGTATGTACATGTACCCAGACAATAACCTTACACGAGATCAATATCATTTATGAGTTTGACAGTCAGACAACTTGTACTGAAAGAGAGAGAATACCTTTTCAATGACAGACAGATCCATGGGATGATATACAAACTCAAAATTTACCTGAAAATCTGCTCGAAGATGGCACAAAATGATATAGGTCCTACTGAAATACAGTCTCCTAAACGCACATGTAGGACTACACGTATGTACATGTACCCAGACAATAACCTTACACGAGATCAATATCATTTATGAGTTTGACAGTCAGACAACTTGTACTGAAAGAGAGAGAATACCTTTTCAATGACAGACAGATCCATGGGATGATATACAAACTCAAAATTTACCTGAAAATCTGCTCGAAGATGGCACAAAATGATATAGGTCCTACTGAAATACAGTCTCCTAAACGCACATGTAGGACTACACGTATGTACATGTACCCAGACAATAACCTTACACGAGATCAATATCATTTATGAGTTTGACAGTCAGACAACTTGTACTGAAAGAGAGAGAATACCTTTTCAATGACAGACAGATCCATGGGATGATATACAAACTCAAAATTTACCTGAAAATCTGCTCGAAGATGGCACAAAATGATATAGGTCCTACTGAAATACAGTCTCCTAAACGCACATGTAGGACTACACGTATGTACATGTACCCAGACAATAACCTTACACGAGATCAATATCATTTATGAGTTTGACAGTCAGACAACTTGTACTGAAAGAGAGAGAATACCTTTTCAATGACAGACAGATCCATGGGATGATATACATACTCAAAATTTACCTGAAAATCTGTTCACAGATGGCATAAAATGATATAGGTCCTACTGAAATACAGTCTCCTAAACGCACATGTAGGACTACACGTGTGTACATGTACCCAGACAATAACCTTACACGAGATCAATATCATTTATGAGTTTGACAGTCAGACAACTTGTACTGAAAGAGAGAGAATACCTTTTCAATGACAGACAGATCCATGGGATGATATACATACTCAAAATTTACCTGAAAATCTGTTCACAGATGGCATAAAATGATATAGGTCCTACTGAAATACAGTCTCCTAAACGCACATGTAGGACTACACGTGTGTACATGTACCCAGACAATAACCTTACACGAGATCAATATCATTTATGAGTTTGACAGTCAGACAACTTGTACTGAAAGAGAGAGAATACCTTTTCAATGACAGACAGTTCCATGGGATGATATACATACTCAAAATTTACCTGAAAATCTGTTCACAGATGGCATAAAATGATATAGGTCCTACTGAAATACAGTCTCCTAAACGCACATGTAGGACTACACGTATGTACATGTACGCAGACAATAACCTTACACGAGATCAATATCATTAATGAGTTTGACAGTCAGACAACTTGTACTGAAAGAGAGAGAATACCTTTTTAATGACCGACAGATCCATGGGATGATATACAAACTCAAGATTTACCTCAAAATCTGTGCAAAGATGGCATAAAATAATATACGTCCTACTGAAATACAGTCTACCAAACGCACATGTAGGTACACGTATGTACATGTAACTAGACAAGATAGTTAGAAAACTTGTATTGAAAGAGATAGAATACCTTTTCCATGACAGACAGATCCATGGGATGATAGACAAACTGTCTGTAGTCTCGAAACTCCCTCAAGTCATCAATCGGAGTGAACAGCAGTGACTAGAGAGAAACAATGACAATTACAAGGTGGATTAGGTGTCCGGTAATAAAGTACACATTCATAATGATGGGAGTTTTGTAGTATCACTCAGTGCATCTAAAAGTGGCTATGATCATTTCAAGAATACATCCCCATACTGGAATCTCTGAGAGAACATGCACTGAAGTACATAATTTATCTTTTCCTCTATTTGTTTATGAATGTTTTATGAATGTTTTATGCATCTTTTATTGTTTCTCGGTGGAAAATTGTGTAACCTCTGGCGGTAAATTCACTTGAATCATTAATGACAAGCACATGGACCAAAAAACCAACACAAGTCTTCCAATAATAAATAGAAGCAAAATCTTGAAATAGCTTACATTTGTGTATCGTTTCATCTTTTCTATAGATGTACGTAGAACCTTTGCCAATTTATCGACAGAGAGCAAAGCCATGGCATTGGACTGTGTTTCCGTACATTCTGCATCTGTGATTTTCTGATGGAGCAAATATGAAAATAACAGAGATAATATTTACCATGAAAGAAAAATATAATGTACTCTTAATTATTAAAAAAATATTAATTATGGTAAAACATTTGGATAGCAGCACTGTCAATTGATTAGAACTCAAGCAACATATTCATCAAAGGTTTAATAATTTAAATTTGTTCAAGAACCCATTATTATTATTATTTATTTATTATAACAGAATTTTTACATAAATTTTTCAAAAGCTGAAAGCTCTAAAACCTTGTACCACAAACTTCCTACACAATGATAAATTACGACTGTTGATAACTAGAGTTGCAGTTGATAAAACACCCAAGTTGAGTTGCGGAAGATTAGGATCAATTACATGTCGTTGAAGACAGTGCCCATGAAAGCCAATAGAGTGATAAATTGTGCTTTTAATAAATTTGAAAGAGTTGAAGTAAGTTTTGATCATAAAAGCAAAGGTATATGTAATGTGAGTTGCATAATTTTGAAATTACAATATTTGAGGGAAAGTTCAAGGAAGTTTTCCACAAATAGCAAGCCTCATGGGAGTTTTTAGCAAACCAACTGATTTTATCATTTTGACAGCCCTACTACAGCTTAGATCAGACAAAGAAAACAGACATTTGCAATGTCAAGTTTATCTCGGTATTAAACGTATTGGACAACATATACCAATAGACCAGTTCACGGTTAGTCCCCAAATGACCAAATGAATATCCACAGATCTTCATGAACATGAAGATGTCCCACTTTTTACAATTTGAAATAATCACTCCTACAGTGATGGAGGTGCTACATAAATAGCCTTTGCTTCCCCTTTTCAAAGCATACTTCCACCTGTGTATCATGGACTGCGCTGCGTGTGCATGAATGAATAATTATTACATAACTTTCATGAGCACACATCCAGTATTTTGTCTCTGTGTATTTCACAATTTTTTCTGCAATGACCTTTATCTGGTCATGCTCAGATTGCAACCGTGAACTTGCTTATTATCTTGGACTTGCTCTTGACACCAAGGGGTGTATATTTTCACCTTCAGGGTGGATTTCTTACCTCACATTCCAAACACACCCAGTCTGGTTGGGGGCAGGGGAGCTTGGCGCAGGTATCGTGGTAGACTCTCGGACAGACGTTACAGTACAAGAAGTTACCGTCACGCCTCTGATTGTGGCACACCCAGCAGTAGAAGTCATTGTGTGGATGCTGCAAATAGAGTGATTGAAGAGGAGTCGGCATTATTGTGATGTTTAAGATAGAGAGGAAATATGTGAATTTATTCAAATAAACATCTTATTGTGGCCAATTTGGGTGATCATTTCAGACCATCTGACTGACAATACAAGAAACTAACATCACACCTCTGGTTCTGGCAAGCCCCCTAAAGTCATTGTGCGGATGCTGCAAAGGATCAATTGATGAAGATTCAGCACTATAGTAACGTTACTGATGGAGATGAAATATGAATTGATTTAAAGAACATACTAAGGGATGTACAAGTCAAGACAAAAGGTGCTCTGACAAGCATGGTGACCACTACTACAATGTGCATGTAGCCCCATCTCAGAAAAAACTTTCCTCAAAATACATTCCTGTAAGTTTTGTGGATGCACAACTCCCTACTTACCCAATTTTTGATGCTCTTTGGAACAGGAACCTTTGTCTTTGATGATCGGATAAAGTCTGCTGCCATCTTTGTTACAGACTGTGGAGAATGTGCTGCAACATTCGGTGATGCAGGAAGCTTCTTCTTCTTCTTTTTCATCTCTTTTTCTTTATCTAAAAAGAATACATAGTAAGATAGTTAGCAGTATCTGAAACATATGAAAGACATCTTTTTAAAATCACAAGTGAAAAGTTATTTTTGATGATCACAACAGTTTCACCAGGCTTTACTTTATAGTCAAAGATGGGGACCACACATTATGCGTTTCCAATTTTCCCCTAGAGTATAGATTATGGGGGAAAAAGCTTGAACAAGTACTGTGATTTCTCAGCACATCAACTCAATAAGACTCATTGTTTTCTTACCTTTTGCTTTAACTGACTCTTCCTCTGCTTGCTTCCTCTTGGCTCTATAACAAAATAAAATTGATACGTTATTCTACTTTGGGGAGGGGGCAACGTTACTAAATATCGTAAAAGATAAGAACATTTTAAATTACACAGTGTCCATGACAGCAAAAAAACAGATACAAAGTGAATAAATATTTAAAATGTTAAATTTGTGAGACATTTTGTGAGAGTTTGCGGACACCAGCGCCATACAAGAAGCCATCATCATCAAGGCTGTATGAGCACAAACAGACATGATTACTTTGTGTGTGCATCTGTTACGAAAATGGAAGTTTTGACATCAACATTGCATCAAGTTTATTTGAAAAGGGTGGTGTTGTATTTTAGTGCCATGCTCTTTCAATCAGATGCAAAGTACATACATTTACCAGTATCTTATTTGAGGTTTATTTAAGAAAAGGCTGGATTTAAAGCTTTCTGTTCAACTTCAGTAGTGCAAGTACAAACAAAAAATGTTTGTAACGCGATTTAAAAAAAAAAGAAGATTTTCATGAAGAAAAAAAAAAGAATCTACAAATTATCGTTTGTTCATGCTATGATTCCTGCAAGACTCAAACTGATAACTTCCTCACTTGAAAAATACTCGGCACGGACCTACTTGAGTAGCAGCATGGATATACTACAAAGATCCATGCTCTCAATACCATTCTGTCAAATTGTTAGAAACCTCTAGACAATTAAAAAAACTATTGAATACCAACCCTGCATTTGCCCGATGCGTCCGTCGCAGCGCAAGAGGAAAGTGACCATCGTTGCTAAAATCCATCTTTACCGGAGGACTTTCCATTGTCCTTGCTAAGTTTCTGCTTTAAAGTCCAAGAGTTACTCCTCACATCACATGCAGGGGACTGCAGAGGACCATCTAAAACACAGTGGTCAAAGGGAACACATGAAGTTCATCCCTTAGTCTGCATGCGTCCGCTACTTGGAAATTGAAATTACCTGCAAAAGATTCAAATAAGAGTCCTTTGTCAATTTACTGATAAAGCAGTCATTATGAACCCAAACTTAATATTACTTAATCAACATTTTTTCTGTATGTATTGTATATGTTGAGTACAAATAAGGACATCAAGAACAAATCGTGATAATTTACTACATGTACACCACGAAATGGGAAAGAAGTACGGACTGAAAATAAATCACCAATTATTCAATTCAATAAATCCAACAAATTTAAATTGGTTAATAAAATGAGCCACACCGCCATAGCAACAAAATAAGGACTTACATTGTTAATTGTCAAAAGTATTATAGTATGATTGATCAAAATCATTTAGTTTTGCAATTTGTGCAAATTTGTTTGTAAAACGCACAAATAAAAATTAAACTCCTCTAACATTATACATGTACCGGTATATGTAATTTTCAGATTTGCTTGAAAGTTCAAATAAATGTTATCCCACAAATCGTTACCATACGCACGATATACATGTACATGTACACTACCGGTATATCATGTACACAGAGTATGCATTTAATAATATTATGAAGAATTTGGTGACTTACAGGACCAACGCGTTCTTCAGAGCTCTTCGAACTTCAAGACACCAAAATATCAATAAAATACCACTTTATTAACTCAGTGATACATTGTCAGTCCACAGATTATTACCTCAATAGTAGAATGAGCAATATGGCTATAATACATACATGTATACTCAATGCCTGTACATGTACATGCTCAGGAAGCTGGGAAGCACTACTGCACATGCTCAGAAGTCACGGGTCATAGGTCATTGCATTAGCATATATATAGGTTATTCACTACAGTCCCATGCATAAGTTTTTATGTTGTGATCTAGTGTTTTCCTGGGTATTTTAGTGCAGTGTGCAAAATGTGCCTGGTGAATATTAAAGTGCTCACACAATCAGTGAATGGAATAGTCTGCTGGCATACATGTACATGATGTACATAAATAAAACATGTAGCTGACATAAAAAGTATTTTCATATGAACAAGGACGTTTTTTTCTTTATTTACTTGCGATTTAGTATTTTTTACTAGTAATTTTTGCTCGGATATCCTTTTCTCTCGAATTTTCCAGGGCTTCGTTAGTTTTTCTCTGAGCTACATGTACATGTAAATCGCTTCCAACTGGCATTAATTATTTGCTGGTACAGTACAAATTATCAGGCAACGTCCAAGTTGATTCATCAATTTACATTTAAAGTGACTCTGTAACATTGTTGAAGGTTGATTAAAAAAAACGGTATAATTTTTGTATGAAATGTTACTTATTATATTCCTTCTTCTGTACTTGCCCTCTAACAGGCAAAAAATCCTAAGAAAATTCTCAAACCACAAAGATATGCATGGTTGTCTATGAAGGCGACACTGTGCAACACCCTCTAACAGTGATTAACAGTAAATTCTCCCAACCATTTTTGAATTTTCCCTTGAAAATAAGACATACATGTAAGACAAGCTTTTTTAAATCTTTCAACACTAAAATGTCTGGTATGGTATAAAGAGCCAATTCATTGCTTTGTGACGATTTACAATTTTACATTCAACTGAAATGTAATTAAATAGTAATGATATAGTTGGGAGAATTAAGGAATCGATCAGATCAGTTTTCCCCAATTTTTGTGATTAATAATGGTCCGTTTTCACTCAAACTTTCAGATTATATTTCATAAGTCACTACCTTAGCACCATTTTCCTCTCATATAAACAATGTTACCAAGTCCCTTTAATATGTAGAATCTACAGATATGTACTCCTTTTTTCTTTCTATTTTTCCCCTTTATTTAGAACTTGCTATCCTTATGAATATCAATTTTTATTATGAATGAATTAAAAAAGACTCCTTTACGCTACAGGTACAATATAGTCAGATAGCACACTTCCATTTAAAATTCCTCCAACATGTACGCCATTTGATTCAGCTAAAACTACATATTACATGTAGGCTACCTTTATACATTTTTAACTTTCTTATTACGGTACATAGTTACTTCACTGATTTTGCTCAATATCTTTGAAAGCAACTTTTAATCAAATATATCTAACTGATATTCATCATCAACGATTGCTAATATCCATCTTAAAAGTATGATACTTGTCATAAAAATTAAAAAAACATTTTGATCAATTTTTGAATTAGAATTACAAGCAAAATGGGTCATCATCATTATGATATAGTATTATTAGTTATTACAATTTGCTTTCAATCTTTATTGTATATTTGTTCTTGGTGTTACAGTATATTCAAAAGAAATCTTCATCATTTAGCCTATGATTTATGAAATACTTCTCATACTTGTATGTAGATATAGGGGCCTATATGTAGGGCAGGAAGATGAAGAAGAGGATCGATTTGGCATTTCAAGAAGTTAAGAATATGAAGAGAAGGAAGACGGACGAGGGAAAAGGAGAATTTAGAAGGAAAAAATGGAAGGAAGGGATCGATCAAGAAAGAAAGAAGACTATGAAATTGATGATGTGGATGAATATAATTATAAAATATAACTTTTTTTTGTATAAGAAGAAAATAAGATTAAGATTAAGAACCTGACGAAGAAGAAGGGAAGAAGGAGGAGAAGGACAAGAAGAAGAGAAAGGAATTAGTGGGAATATAGTGATATTATTGATAACTAATTAGCAGTTTGGATTAGATTTATTATTTAGTATTTTGTTACAAACAGCAAGCTTTAATCTTCTGGATGAACACGTGGACATGGATGAAAGCGGTGGTTTAGTTCTTCCTAAATAGTGGCTTACTTCAAAATAATTTGGTCATCACATCAGGTTGGGGGACGCGTTAGTCAATTTTGTGTAAAAAACATGCCTTATTCAAGATATTAGAAATAGCAGGGGTAATTTTTATGAAATAATTCCCTTTCATCTACAAAAAGCCTGGTCTCGTCCAATTTAACCGACACCGACGCGACAGTGACACTTTGTGAAAACCCTAGGGCCTACAGCAAATCTACGAAAGGAAGCTCCTTTGGAGCTGAGCTCCCTGGCCTGGAGTTCCAAACAAGTTTATCATATGGTTAATTATGGTTTATAGTATACTACAACTGGGAGCTCCGTCAATGTCGGAGAATAACTATAAATGTAGCTTAGAGTTTACAATGCAATGAGGAGGCGAGTTGGCTCAGTCGGTAAAGCATTTGTCTGTCGAACCAAAGATCCCCGGTTCGACTCCCACCCAGGTGGATGACTGAAGTCCGATTGTGTGTCAACTTTGTTCATAGACGCAGGTTATGTCAAGTGGAAAACACTTTGTCCCTCGGATAGGATGTTAAATGGAGGCTCCGTGTACAGGAGAGTCACCACCCTTGCAGGTTAAGAACCCATTGCACTATTCGTATAAGAGTAGGGGGAAACCCTGGTGTAATGCCATATGGTCCACCTGCACATCCCAATCATGCCAATCAGGCCGAGTATACGGCATCTACAAGAATCTTCGGAGTCGGGCTAACTCGGACCACGGGACAACTCGGCCCAGCTGCAAAAACTGTCATTTTTTGTCATTTTAGGTTTAGGGTTAGGTTTAGGGTTAGGGTTAGGGTTAGGGTTAGGGTTAGAGTTAGGGTTAGAGTTAGGGTAAAATGACAAAAAATGACCGTTTTTGCAGCTGGGCCGAGTTGTCCCGTGGTCCGAGTTAGCCCGGCCCGGATCCGAATCTTCAGTATTGAAGGAGGCAGATTATCTTGAAGAAGAAGAAGAAGTGGCCCTACAATTATTTTACAGTCCGACTCGGACTCAGAGTCAGACGGTACAAGTATCTGTATCAATATCATCAGCAGACACTCACTGACTCAGTTAGATCTACAGTCAGTATCACCCTGATGTACTACTAGTATCAATCATTTACTTTCTCAATCTCACTAACACTTTATCATGTTTCTCACCAACACTTTATATGCTTTCATTACCATTCATACGTTAACACATATAATTTAGTGTCAGGCATAGATCTACTTACCGATAACCGCAATGCCATTAAAGGCAATACATTAATTCTCAAACACACGGTGACACCAGATTCATCCGTCCTCGATGGTTTTCCTATTTCGAATTAGGAGAGCACGGTGCAGTGCAGCAGTAGCTCAGGTGACGTGAGCCTAGGCCTAGACTCTAGTCCATATTCAGCCGACCGTCCCGCCGGTCCTAACCCCGTACCAGGTCACTCCGATGTACTAGGTGTGCATTCAGAACTTACACATGTTTCCTTGATGTCAACTTTATTTTTTCCCCGCTGAATTTAGCGCCATCTTGTGACGACTAAAAAAAAAATCGTCTGCTGGATTTGTCGATGTGTGGTCAACACACGCAGAAATGGAATTGATTGATTGATTTTTATTCGACAAGTTTCCAACATACAACAATATACAATAATAACAGATCAAAAATAAGTCAGCTTGAACAGGATAACCCACGAAAGCTCGAGAGCTTATTTCCAGTGGGGTCCCTTACAGACATGTATAAAACTAAGTTAAAATAGTAATATTTACAGACAGATAAGAAAATTAAAAGAACTACTTATTAAAGATAATAATAATAATAACAACATTAAACTGATGATAGAAATGATATTAAGTACAAGAAGAAAAAGAAGAAGGAGAAGAAGAAAAAGAGGAGAAGGAAGAAGAGGAAAATAATGATGAATTTGTAGAATTTCTATAACGTACGAAAACATAAGTATATACAACATGAAAAAGTATGAACCGACAGAAGAATAAAAATTTCAATCATATAACATGTCATTCACTTCTCTTCTCTGACTGTCAAGTATTAGGTATTCCTTTAATTTCCTCTTAAAATGATCATAGTTTCCTATTTCTTTTACACCATTGGGAAGGGAATTCGAATGTTTTATGGCATTGTAATAAAACGAATTTCCAATACTACCTACTCTTTCTGGTAAGTTAAAGTTGAATCGTCTATTTCTTGTATTATAATCATGTACGTCAGTAACAAGATCGAAGTTGGATCGAATATAATGATTCGACCTAGCATGATATATTTTATGCACGTGATGCAATACGAGTTGTTTTGATCTTTGGTCGACTTCAAGAAAACCAGCTTTAGAAAGTTCGCTGTAGCCAACATGAGTTCTTGGACCAGAACAGTTGATAAATCTCACCATTTTGTTCTGTATAATCTTCAAATTCTTTTGATCTGACTTGTTTATGTTACTATACCATGCAGGGTTAGCATAGTCAAATAAACATTGAATAAGAGCAAAACAGAGTGTACGTCTTGCTTTTAAATCCATACAACTTTGATATCTGTACAAACATTTCAGACGAGAATTTGCTTTTTTTATAACTGATTCTATAGATGAAAATGAAATTGCGCTAGCCAACTCAATGCCTAAATACTTCACAGACTCTTTTCTCTTGATTGCTTGATTATTGTGTGTCACTTTGAATTCAAATGACTTTTTAGAACTACTTTTAGAACAAAATAAAATGCTTTCTGTTTTTCCCAAGTGTAAAGAAAGCTTATTATCAGTCATCCAATCGACACACGTAGACAGCTGTTCACTGAGCTTTTCCTCAATATATTTAGGATCAGAATTTGAATAGAGTAGTACGCTGTCATCTGCGTACAATAATAGTTTGAAGTCTTTTATACAAATACACATATCATTTATATAACTTGAAAATAGAATTGGGCCTAAAATGCTTCCCTGAGGAACACCGCATGTTATAGGCATTAGTTTGGAACGAATATCATGAATGGCCACTACTTGGTGCCGATTAGATAAGTAGGATCTGAACCAATCTAAACTTGCCTTATCAAAACCCATTAGTTGTAACTTCTTCAATAAGACGCAATGATTAACTGTATCAAAAGCTTTTTGCAGATCAAGGAGCACCATACCAACAAAGCGCCCTTGGGAAGTTTCTCTCCTCAAATAATCAGTCAAATGAATTAGACATGTTTCAGTCGAATAATCATGTCGAAAACCAGATTGAAATTCATAAATTATATCATTTTCTTTGAAGTATCTTTCAATTTGAACACAGACCGATTTTTCTAGAATCTTTGATGCTACGCTTAAAACACTAATAGGTCTATAGTTGCTAACATCAGTTTTATCTTTCTTTTTATAAAGTGGAGTCACTTTTGCTATTTTCATATCCTCTGGAAAAGTACTCGTCAAGATAGATAGGTTCATTAAGTAACTTAGAGGCTTAAATAAAACCTTCGCACCATCTTTTAGAAATTTAGCTGGAATCAAGTCTAACCCAGTACTTTTTGATACATTCAGCTTACGTAACTCTTTGAAAAAAATTGATCACTGATTGGTAATAACTCGAAGCTGTTTTCACGTACACCTTTTCTTTCGTAAAAGTCACGAATACAATCATTGTCTGCGCTGAAAAAGTCTTTGGAAGGGGGGAGTTTGTCTACTAATTTGGCAGCCACATTTGTGAAATGAGAATTGAATTCATCAGCGATGGCCATCTTATCATGACATAATTCCCCATCAATTTTAATGACAGATTCTTGTTCTTTTCGCTTCTTATTTTTCAATCCTAAGTTTTTTAGATTCTGCCAAAGTTTTTTCGAATCTTGTTTATTTTCTTCTATCTTGTTTTGTAAGTAATCGAGTTTAGCCTTTTTCACCTCTCTTTGGACCATATTTCTTAATACTCTGTATCTTTTATAGAGCTTCTCATCTTTTGCTCTTTTCCTCCATTTTTTGTATACTATATTTCTCTCTTGAATTAGGGAAAGAATATCTTTAGTCACCCAAGTTTCTGATCTTTGTTTTATTCTTATCCGTTTCAGTGGCGCTATCATCCCGGCCCCCCCACTCAGTGTTATTTAGGGTACGCATATGCTCGTACCCTCTTTTTGAAAGCACCCCCTATCTGAGGACTGCCAACATTTCCGAACCCCCCTTTCGCGGGCTTTTCGCGGGCTTTTCCTGCCTTGGAGACCCCCCTAAATCAGGAAAAATGCTCAATGTACCCCCCTAAATTCGGAATATTTTCTCAGGAGTCCAAAGAGATGAGAGAAAAAAAAGAAAAACACCCCCTTTTTAAAGAAATCTCCGGGTGAAAAGTCAAATACACCCCTTTTTTTACAATTCTCGGGCCGGACTTTGTTGCACGAAAAGTACCCCTTTACCGGACATTTTGGCAACACGCATGCGGTCATTCCGACCTCTGAGTGGGGGGGCCGGGGCTATCATATTCAAATTTGAGATAAAAACATGTTGAAATATTGACCATGCCTCATTTACATCTGTACAGTCAGTTATTCGTGACCAATCAACAACAGATAGTTGAAGATTGAAAGACTCTTCTGTATATTTTTCATGGATCTGATATCATTAGTCCTGTGATGACCTATAGCCAGTCTAACATTTTTCCGTGTACAGAAAGTAAAATAATGGTCGCTAATACCTAGATCAATGACACCACTTTGACTTATTTTATTTTCTTTGGTACAACCAACATGATCCAATAGAGAAGAACATGTAGGTGTAACGCGTGTTGCCTCTTTAATAAGTTGACTAAACCCATGAAGACTCAACAAGTCAATATATTTTTTAGCCAGTGGCGATTTGCGAAGAAGACAAATATTCATGTCTCCTAAAAGAATTATTTCGTCATCCTTCTTTAATGTATCAAGAATATTGGACAATTTCTCGATAAACAAATTGTTTTTCGGAGGTCGATACAGAACGCCAACATAAGCAAATTTATCCACAGGGATTCCGTATCTCCAGTACTTATAGCATCCATAATATTAAATGCAATATCATTTCTGATATAGAAACATACACCACCTCCAGAGCCAGAGGATCGATCATGACGGATGATTTTATATCCGTCTATTTCAATTTCTTCATCATTTATGGAATTGTTTAACCATGTTTCAGTGAAAGCAATAATAGACAGCCTTTTTCTTTTAAAAAGAATTCTAAGTTCCGATATCTTGTTTAGAATAGACCTCACATTAAGGTGTAAAAAATGAAGGCCTTTAACTTTAAACTTTTCTTCAAATTCTTGATAAAGAGAAGTGTTTTCATCTCTGAGGTTTGGCTGAATTACTCTTGCTATCGCTTGCTTTTCAGGTGTAACGCGCGTTACTTTAAAATAGTTTTCTTTTAGTCTATCCTCGTTTTGGCTTTCTTTCTCTAAACAATCGTCAGTAAATAATGAGTCACAAAAAGATGGCAGACAACATGTTAAACAATTCCACTTCTCATCAGGGCATTCATAATATAACCTGCGGTACTCTGAAAAACTGATAGCTTGACAATTAGTGTGAAACCATTTTTTACAATAAGAACACAGAAGGCCGTGTTGATTACATTTGACTGGCTTATCACAGTTCCCACAAGGGAACTTATATTTTCGACCGTCAACTATAATTTTCGGATCATCACTAGATTTTGTCAAACTTTCACTTAATTCAATACCCTTCTTACAAACTGAAGATATTTCGCCCAGTCTTTCATGTCCACCTTGGATGGTCTGAAGGCTGGTTTCAGTCGTGACCTCTGATTGACTGCACTGAAATCCAAAGATGTCCCAGAAACAGATTCGGCGTAGGACTTTACGGGGCTGCTTTTTTCCTCATCAGAATGAAGACTCTGGTTTTCTCGGTAGATGGCTTGATGCCGCCTTGCTCCAGGTTCACTGCCTGTAACTTGATCGGACGACCGTTGAGTCCAGCCATGGCCTCGTGTTGTCGGTTGGTCAGCACTGTTGATGAGGCGTTTCAGGTTGCTTGCCAAAATTCGTTGACCGGCTCTGTTGAGGTGAACGCCATCACGCCCGAGATGCTGCTCGCTGATATCATTATTGATGATGAGGCGCCATCTGTTCTCGCTGGCTGCCAACTCCATCAGATAGTTGATCTCATATTTTCCAGTTCTCTGGTAAAACATTCAATCAAAGAATTTAAAAAAAATGCGATGATTTGTTGATAATTATGTTCATAAATCATATGCAGTCCCTTTGTTGAAAGGAGAAAGCCCAGGAACGCAACATTCAAGGGAAAATAGCGACTATACAAGCAACAGGGCATGGCCATGGGGAAGATCAAACTTTGCATTGTACCAGCGCGCTTTTACAAATTACATTTCTTTCATTCTGTAGTTTAAACTTTGAACCAGGGGCGGCGCTCTCATAGAGGGGGGGGGGGGGGGGGGCAGGGGGCGCAGTGCTCCCACAAGACCCATTTTTACCTAGGAAAAGTGCCCTTTAACTTTGTAATAAGTGCCCCTTTTTTACATACGAATAGTTCCCCTATTACTTTGTAAAAGTGCCCCTTCCCCTTTTATCTCTGATAAGTGCCCCTTTTATTTTGACACGTGCCCCTTTTTTTTCGACAAGTTCCCACTTTCCTTTGCAATAGATGACCCTTTTCATTCATTTAAGTGCTCCTTTTTATCTCTAGTAAATGACCATTTTCGGGTACGAGAAGTTACTCCTTTTCACTTCAGATAAGTGCCCCCTTCACTTCCGATAATTGCCCCTTTTCAAATCTGAGAGATGCTCGTTTTACTTTGACAAGTGCCCCTTCCCCTTCTTATAATTAGACCTACCCCTTTTCATCTCTGATAAGTGCCCCGTTTAGTTAGCATGTGCCTCTTTTTATTAATATGAGCCACTTCCCCCTTCTCACCTCCGATAAATGTCCCTATTAAAATCTGATCGGTGCCCCTTTTCTTTCAACAAATGCACTTTCCATTTTCATAAGTGGCCTTTTCAACAGCCAATCAAAATCAAGGTTTTCATGGTAGTTACCATTAATGGTAAGTTTTGTGCAACGGGGCCCTCAGGTCAGTGCCCATTTTCAGATGGATAAGTGCTCCTTTTCACCTTTGATAATTTCCCTTTTAACAATGATACGTGTCCCGTTTCCTTTTTAATAAGGGACCTATCAATTTTTCACCTCTTATAATTTCCCTATAAAAATCTAATAGGGGCCCCTTTTCTGTCGACAAAATAATGCCTATTTTCCATTGTCATGAGTGCCGTTTTCATCCCTGGTGAGTGCTTTTTTTTTAAGGTGTAAGAAGTGCCCCATTTTCGCCACTGATAATCACCTTTTGTACTTTGACACGTGTTCCTTTTTTTCCTTCTAATAATTGTCTTATCCATTTCGATAATTTTCCCCTTTACCTCTCGTCATTAAACGCGTCCCTAGTTTAAAGCGACTTAGAGCAATTTCCACTAAAATTCGGTCGCATTAAATGTTACTTATTAAAGGTCTTTTAAATTTTCCGTTAAGAAAATGTGTTTACACCCCTATCAGGATTGGATCCCCCCTCTTTATACGATGTAATTTTTCTCACTCGCTAGCAAATGAATATTCAGATCATCACACCCGACTGCAAAATATCTTGTATGATGAAACAAATATTGAAATCATCCCTGATAATGTTATCACAATGTACAAGTAGGGGTATATAATATACCAATGTCTAAAAATGTGTAAATTTTCGCCTTGAGATTTCCCTTTGCAGGATCCCTTTTTTCCAGAAAGTGCCCTTTTTTGTTGGAGCCCCCCCCCCCCCACTCTGGAAGTAGAATTTGAACAATTTTGATCTCGCAGCTTTGAACCGATACTTTTGGGCAATTTATACATTTCTTGTGGGGGGGGGGGGGGTAGGGGGTAGGAGGACGACCAGTTTTTAAATAGGGGGGGGGGGGTATCTTTCAGTGGTTTTCGGTAACATTGTTGAAGGTTGATAAAAACCTGTGTCATTTTTGTATGAAATGTTACTTCAATTTGTATATTAATTCTACTGTAATACCCTCCAACAGGCAAACAATCCCGAGAAAATTGTCAAATCACAAAGGTATTTTGGTTTTCTTTGAAGGCGTGGCTCGAACAATTAACAGTGAATTTTCCCAACCATTTTTGAATTTTCCCAACCGTTTTTCCTTGAAAATAAGACATAAGACAGGCTTTTAAAAATCTTTCAACACTTAAACGTCTGGAATGGTATATGGAGCCCATTTAATATCTGTGTCTATTTACATTCACCTAAAGTAATTAAGGAATCGATCAGATCAGTTTCCCCCAAATTTGTATCATTAATAATGGTCCGTTTTCACTCAAACTTTCAGATATATCTTTGATTGTACATCTATAGCATTGAAGTTACTACCTTAGCACCATTTTCTCTCATCTGAACAATATTACAAAATCCCTCAAATCAATTTGTCAAACAGAAATTTACAGTGGGGAGGGGTGGCACTGCAGCAGGGGCAGATCCAGTCGGCGGCAAGGGAGGGGGCCCAATTCGTGACAAAATGTTTAGCGCCGAATCAGCCCTGTAAGTCGGCGAAAATTATAATTAATCTGTCCTTCAGCCCCCCCCCCCCCCCGAAAATCTGTAACAAAAATGATTTTTCTCGCGTTTCACGAGATCCCAAGAGCTCTCCGAGACGGAAATTACTTTTCTTACACACATGGATAAAGTGTGTGTATGCCGCGATATTGTCTACGTGTAATAACTCTGGACTTCCCGGCTTGGTGCTGTGAGCTGCCCGACCGACCCCGCTAGCTAGCTTGCTAGCGCTCGTACGTGTATATTATACGTGTACCCTGCATCTCGCGAGCTTGCTGAACGTGAAGGTAGACGTGGCGTACTCCGACAACGGTTTTTACAGATAAAATCATGGCGATTAAGGGTCGACGAAACGGCAGCACTAAGAATCCTCCTATCTTCAGTCATGAGTTCATCATCCAGAATCATGCCGACATCGTTTCCTGTCTCGCAATGGTCATTCTTGTTGGCCTTATGTTTCAGGTAACTGATCGTAAAAATAACCAGCTGTCTGCAACTTGTAAGCTCACTAACTGTAACACAGTATTGCAATGCACTGCAATGCCAATATGCTAACACAGTGTATGTACATTGTATGTAATGACTATTACTAGACTAGACAGTCAGTAGTTTCGATTTTTCATTTTATGAATGATTGCTGAGAATCCTGAGATGATATACAGTTTGGAGTTTTGTTACCAGGTTTTTATTGGTAACATAGATAATTTAGTTCTGCATATAGACTACTTCTACGCATGACATAAATCATAATGACCTTGTAGAACCTAGGCCTATTTGGATTTTAAGCCCAGAACTGCGAAGATTCTGACACTTGACTTTTTCTGATTGAGTGATTTAGGTCTAGATCTACTCATGACATTACTTTTGTGTTATTTGAAAATAAAATCGTTGATCTGGGTTGTTTTATAATTGTGTCAGTATCACTTCACATTTTAACTTACCTGTAGATCTACTCTAGTCTTAGTAATGCCTTTGATTGAGTGAGAACATGTCAGTAGATTTCTATTGCCTATTGGCATATTGCATTGAAAAATTTAATTTGAAAAGCTGTTATTGTTAATGAAAAATGTATTTTCTCTTGAATTTGATAGTTTTGAACCAATAGTATTTTTGCATGTTTTTGCAATGTTTCGACCCAATCAAAGATTCTGGTCAGTTGCGCCAATGCTTTTTTGGGTGTGTGTATTTTAATCTTTTATTTTTTTATGCTTCACCTTGCTTTATTGAATATTGTATTAAATTTTTGTTTAGAGTCCTCAAAAAAGTACCAAAAAATGAATGCACTTGTGCAGGAAAAGCAAAAAATTCTGCACATTGTCATCGACTCATAAAGATATGACTGTTCATTCCTGTTGCATTATTTAGAGTAGATCAAACAGCTAGCAATAACATTTTAATTTTATACATGGAAATAAGAAATACATGCAATATACTGAAATTGACAACCTGTTGAAAAGTTTAAATCCATTTTTGATTTAAAAAAAAAAAGTTTCAATGTGCCCATGATTTGTGTCAAGGGTCAACAAAATTTTATTGGGAGAGTTGCAGCATGCAGCATGGATATAATGAGACGCTGGGATAAAACTGACAAAAACTCTCTTTTTAGATTGTTTATTATCAGATTATTTGTGAAACAGTCACTTTTCACTCATGAATTTGGTCAAAGTAGAACGTTTAAGATAAAAAGCGGTAAATTATTTACACGAGGGACATGGAAATTAGGGGAAAATGTCACTTAAAATTGGGGTAAATGTTTTTTCTGGCAATCATAACTTAGCCTGCAAAAGATTACCACCAATCTAAGGAAAAGAAAGGCTCCCACTGCATGTCGTTCAACAGGTCTCAAGTTTTTCACAATATCCTTAGAAGTTGAAATGACTACCTTGTAAAGAAGGTGTACATGTACATGTATAGTGTTGATTTTGGTTATTGATAAGTAAATACAAAAATTGCTTTAAATTTCTTTTTTATGTACCTGTATGTAGGTGACCACCCCACTGGCCTCCATGTTTGTGATTATGCAATACAACATCACAAGCAACACTACTACAGAAGGTGAATAATACATTACGTTTTGATACTTAATATGGATAATGATACTGATAGTAATGACAATAATAGTTAAATTTGTTTCAGTCTTTAAGACCTAACAGGACGTTGAGGAGTATCCTAAAGAAGAAGACCTAATTTCAGCATTCACTGTAAATGTCTTTCTTTATTTGTACAGCTATCCAATCAAACACTTTGATGACATTTCATTCTTTAGACATTTAGTCCAGGGTGTGTGTGTTTAAAAAAAAAAATACATGTACATATTAATCTGTAAACGAAGAAGAGAAGTTATTATTTTTGTTCTAGATTAATTCATTCAGTAGGAAAGAAGATAATCATCATTTGCTTTAGTTGCTATGTTAATTTCATGTGGTGTAAAATCTTGTCGTTTTCAAGAGCACATGTGCTGTACAGGTGTAGCTGAAACTGTTCATTTTTTTCCCCCATTTTCAGCCGGAGAAAGTGAAGTCGCGGAAGAGACTCGCTACATGCATGGATCCAGGGACTCCTTCTGTATTGCATTCTACTTCCTCATCAGTATTGTTCTTCATGCTGTTGTTCAGGAGTACATCCTAGATGTAAGTATCGGGAGCCATTGTAAGGAGGGGGAGGGGGGGGGGTGGGGGGGGGGGGGCGTCTACTAATCTATTAACCATTGGCAACTCAACAATATTCAATGCAATCCAATGTACTGGTATGAAATATACAGTGCAGTAGTCCAAGGACTGAAAGTGCATTGTTTACACTAAGACTGACATCAGAAATAGGAATTTTGCTAAAGGGTGGCAGGGCAACCTGTTGTTGGTAACCCCATCACAAAATTATGAAAATTTATAGACAGAGCCTGATGCTAAGAAAGGTTAAGTGCTAAATTTTACTTTGGTCCCTTAAACTGTCCGTTTGGAGGGGACATATGCTTGTGGTCCCATATTGCTTCATGTAGATCCCAGGAAAAACAATTAGCCTGGAGTTCAATAATAGAGCATCTAATTAAACAAGCTCATGATATTTTGACTATTGATTTTGTTTTCATTTTGATTTTTCCAGGGACTATTTTGAAGGTTCAATATATTGATTTTTTTTCCATCAAAAAACGATTAAAAAAAAAAAAGTGTAAAATATACAGATGTTCACCTATATTATTTAAAAAATAGAGGAAATTGCAAAATAAAAAGTTTGTGCAAACCTTGCGAGGCGTATTAAAACTATGAAGGTCCTGGACACCTGTGTGACCATAACTAATATCATGCTTTTACTGTTTAAGGCCTGTAAAGAGTAATGACAAATATTTGGAATATACATGTAAAGCCTCGGTCACAAATGCCATTACGAACTGCTACGAACGCCGTACAAACAATTTTCAGACAATGGAAATTCGGGAAGACAATGGAAAATCAGGGAGATTCGTACAAAATTATCGTTCGTACGAACCTTTGTGACCGTAGCATTAGATGATGAAGATTATGCCTTAAAGCGAGGACTAGGGGAGCATGATTAAAATCTAAATTATGCATTTCAGTGTACATGTATGTTGGGCTAATTAGTTTGGTGTAGATGTTAAAGATGTTACAGTATGTGTTATTATTATTATTATTACTGTTTTTATTACTATTATAGAAGACAAAACTAGAGGGAAATAAATTATATCTCTAATAATCATTTTTGTTGGAATCTTTCCAAAAAAAAACTTAATAAAGTCTGCTTTCATCTTCACTAAAGAAATGTTAATAGATCCCCTGAAGAGCATAAAATATTAATTGACCACGGTCTTTACATGTGTGGGTGTCACTAGGTTCTATAGTTAATAGTAACTCCAAGCTGATTGGTACAGGTGAGCTACCTGGTTATTACTGCGGTTGTTACCCTGAGGGCTAATTACAAAAACCAGAGGACATTTGCTAAATGCTAATAATGCTAACGACCGAGTTGGCAATCCATATTCCATCTGATAAATTAATATTACTTCAATTCTCTCCCATGGCTTTTTAAAACTCAATGTTTATATAAATCATAAAATACAAATGAGATGAATAGTGATTTCATAAACAATACATAATGAGATGGCTGATGGGGTGTATCTATAATACTGGTATTTCTTTCATAGCAGTACAGTCATTAAATGGGTTAAAAACTCATTCTGGCTTGAAGTCAGATTATGTGAACATTACATGTATGTAATTGGGCTCTTAATCCATTCAACATTAGTCGCAATTCCACTAATGGAAATAATGGAAAAGGAAAGTTGTAATCTACTTCGCAATCTTTTCTCAACAGTGGTTTATGTGACTTACTCGGCTTTTACACGTACATGTATAAGGATTGATTTCCTTGAATTGCAAAGTGCATGATTCCTTAGACAAGCTAGAAAGTATGTATGTGGTAACATGAAAGGGCAGTTTACTTCATACATGAAACATAAGTGTACATTTGTAGGTGACTGGCTGACTGCATGATGTACATGTACATGTACTTATGAAGTGCAGTTCTGTGTGGCATGAAAAATCCTATGAAATGTACATTCTTTATCCTTTCTGTCGATATTTCTTGATAATCATTTGAATTTAATCTTATAGTGTTAATAATATTTTTAAATATCAAGCTGACCTTTAGTATGGGGGGGGGGGGGGGGGGGGGCTAGTCTCTGTAGAATTTTTTTTCTTCTTCACGTGTCTTATCATTTTCTATTTTAAAGGCAGATAAAGGAAATTCGAATAAAGACTGTTATATACTTACATGCACAGTATGTCTTTTTTATCCATGTACTGAACTGTGACATGCTGGCTGACACATACACTGGGAGGGACTTGGCATAGGCCAACGATATGACTCTTGCTTTCGCTAGATATTGGGAAGTAGTTGTATGATGACTCGTTTATTTATGATTATCCTTTTACCTGAAACTTACCTGAAAAGTGATTGGTTTATTTATACACATTTCAGCAACTTTTTTAAAATGTTAAATATAAAATATATTCTGCATATGAAGCTGACTAGTAACCTAGTTTGTGTTCCATCCCACAGAAACTTTCATATTTTTTTTTATCCTGCAGAAACTGAACCGAAAGCTGCACCTGTCAAAGGTCAAGCATTCAAAGTTCAACGAGTCGGGTCAGCTGGTGACCTTTTACCTGTTCTCGATCTTTTGGGGCATGGATATCATGATGAAGGTGAGCTTACAACAGTGTTGTGGTCTAGTGGATAAGTATCTGGACTGTGAACCACAAGGTACAGGGTTCAAATCCCTGCTGCAACACTGATGTCCTTTGGCAAGACATTAATCAATTTACCAGTTGCCACACTCAACCGAGTATTTAAATGTACTGAATACTACAGTTGCCAGAGCTAAAGCAGGAGTAATGATATTCAAAGTGCAAGCACATAAAGATGACATTATAATGCTCTATACAAGAACGGCATATTATTAGTATTTGTTTCATAGGAAATAGAAGATTTAATCATTATTTCAACTAATTAACATATTTGGCCTTCACACTCACAGAGTTTGTATCTAATCATTGTTGTTGTTCTTACATGTAGCAGTATGCTATAAACTTGTAAAGATGACAGGATATGATATGTATCAAAGTTCAAAGAGTACAAAATGATTGTCAGGTTCTACACTTTCTATGGAGCCCATTGTTTGTTTGTTTGTTATCATAATGAGATTGTGAGATTTATGGTACTGCTCGTACTGCATAAAGTCAAATTACATAAAAGCAGGGTGTATGTCATCTTTACTTTAATATTCATTGTAGAATCATTAACCAACTTTGTGGCAATTACATAGACAGAATTCTTCATCAGTTTGTGTTTATTTTCAATGATTTATTACAGGAAGGATTCACTCAGAACTTGTCTAACTTATGGGAAGGCTACCCTCATGTTCTACTCTCTTTCAGATCCAAATTTTACTTCATCATTCAGGTTAGTAGAGCACAGCAGAGTGTATGATTTCCGCTCAAGAGGTCAAATATATGTGTAAATCTGTGTAAGAAAAAATAACCCTTTTTTTTATCCGTGGGAGATGTTGATGCAAAATCCCTAAAGGCATATATTGAAATTTTTCCTTATTTTTTTACAGCTTAATTTATTTCATCTCCTGCAAATTTTCCCCTGTCAGGACACAAAGTTCAAACTTGATACTCATGTAAATGGATCACTATATTGTAGAGAGATGAAATGAAGAGTTTTAGGACTTATTTGCTGAAAGATCAAAGATTTAATTTAAATAGACATCATTCGTTTGTGGTCTTGTTATAGCAGTGTTCAGACAGGAAGAACCAAGCTTCAGTGTCTATTGAATAATGGCACCTGACCTGTGGCTTTGCTATGAAGTATGATTTTAGTATTCTAGAGGGTTACAGTTCCAAAGGCTTTACAGATAAACCCAGAGATGCCAACCCTCCCGATTTCATCGGGAGGCTCCCGATAATTCACCCCAACTCCCGACCTTACGATCACCATCCTTATCCTCCCGATTTAATTTTTTTTTTTTTAATTATGATTTTTTTTTTGGGCGCTTATCAGTATATATATCTGTGAATTGAATGAGAAATATCGTTTGTTAACTTTAGCATGTAGTAATTCCACTATGTTAAAAGACAAATTAAGAGTAGCGAAAGATTGTTTTAGCATATGGATCGCTGTTACCAATGTGTGGATATTGACACAGAATCCAAATGGCGAAAAAATCAGCAAAAGAAGACCAAGAAATGGTCTCAGAAGTATAAGACCGAATACGGTATCAAGTACCCGTGTATTCGGAAGTCTGAAAGGAATTCATCATGCATTTTGTACAATTTGTATGTTATTTTAAAACAAAGTGGGAATTATTTAACTAAATACACATGTAAAATGCTGCAAAATAAGGCTCAGATTGCTCCAGAGAGCATCTAGAACCCCAGAGCTTCCAGGGCACTAAGGCGGGCCCTGGACCCCGGCCGCATGGGTCGGGCGCTACGCGCACATTATTTGGTGTCGGTTACAAATCCTCCCTATTTCTGTTTTCCAAAAGTTGGCGTCTCTGTAAACCATGTGCAAACTTTCTTAAGAGGGAGCTCTTAAAGCCTATCTGCACTACATGTAGTTTGGCCAGGAGGGATTAGACCTGCCTGCTTGGTCACTGACAGGTGGTTATCTCATCAAGTCAGCTCTCAATTAACATAAGAAAAAGGGGACCATGGGGATCAACGGGTACCGCTTAGGCATTGTTGGCTACAGAGGCCGCAAGTAGCTACAAGTAGTGCAGTGGGGCTGATGTTAAGGTAATTAGTCCCGTTTGAAAATAGAATACAGGTTCAGTCCAAGAGGTTACATGTATGTGAAGCAGTATTATGTGGATGATGATAATTGTAAATAATTCTGTTGAAATTACTCATCATTTAAGATAATATGGATCACTGATTTAAGAGTTGATTGATATGCAGTTTAAGAATATAAATATTCTTGAAAAGGATGATCCATTTTTACTTTCTTTGATAACCAAGCATTAATTGTCCTTTAAACTGAAATAGATGTCTCTTCTTTCTAAGTCAAATTGATAAACAATTCTTCTACTTTCATGTCCATAATCTCTATAGATTTTAGGGCTGTTTGACTATTTATTCTTTGAAGTTAAAAGGATTTTGTTAATTTCCATTGAAATAATCAACAAAAATTTTATGATTTTCTATTTCCTTTCAGATTGCCTACTGGATCCATGCTTTTCCAGAATTGTATTTCCAGAAAGTTAAAAAGGTGAGTTTGATCTTCTTGCATTGGATAGTAAAGTGATGAAAATCTAAAATTATTTTGATGCTGAAATAAATCAGGTTGACATCATTCAGATGTTGAATGTGGTGACGATAATTCAGAAGTGCCACTTTCTAAGTCTGGGGGAAGTAAAATGGGCAACATTTCACGTGTGAAGACAGCCACGAAACTACCTTGTGTTATCAGTACCTAAATAAAGTCTAGGTCTTTATTGTCAGGAGAGACATTTACAATTCAAATTTTGAGATTTTACAAATACAACTTGAACATATTTAAAATGTTTGATTTTTAGATCAAAACCTAAAGTTACATTACCTACTATATTGCCTATTAATTTGGTAGGTTATTATAAACCTGTTGACAAAATTTGCTAATGCTCATCAGACTTATACAGAGGCCATCCAGTTTCTGTCTCATAGGCGATTGGTGAATAATCAAACTTTACCATATGTGCACACGTGTATGCGTGTGCTTGAGCTAGGAAATCATATACCAACTGGTAGTTGAGAGGTCATTAATTTCTCAGTTGATTAACTTATCCATTTTATTTTATACCATACGAACAACTGTATCAATTCATATCTGTTTCTGTAATTACAGGAAGAAATTGGTCCCAGGATCCAATACGCTGCCTTCTATTTATTCTTTGTGGTTGCTGCCTATCTTCTAAAGTAAGTATTAATGATTTATTTTCTGTACTTTAATTAGTCATAGATCAACCAATATGCACTGTAGAAAGTCACAGAGAGAAAGTGACCCCTTGGGAAGTCTTATGTAATTTTGCTAATTGTTTGATAACAACGTTTCAAGTAGTAATAATTGTTAAGTGTGAAAGAAGACTGAGGTAATTTTATTCTTTTAACACAATTTTTGTTTTCCATTTTCAAAAACCCTATATAAAATACATGTCACCTTCATGACAGAGATTCATTTTGAAAGCAGGATTTCACTGTAATTGTGGTAGTATACAAAAGGCATATCCAAATCTGCCTTTTTCTAAGGGAGATGCGAGTTGGTCTAGTGGTACAGTCAGCTCCCTGCCTTTGCCTACAAACTGATTCAGGTCGCACACAGGTTCGAAACTGAGTCGAGTCTTTCAGATGGTAACATTAAAAATCGGTATCCAGATGTATATACACGTCTGTCAAAATCCAATTACACACACACACAACCACTCACCGACTGGCACTTTTGTTTTACCATATGTTCTTTTTATGTGTATTTTTTTCATGATCAGTTTGACGAGGCTTGGGATGATGTGCATTGTGATACATTACATAGCAGAGCTGACTTTCCATGTTGCCAGACTTTTGTACTTCAGTGAAAAAACAGAACTATCAGCACCTTGGTAAGTGTTTATTGATATAATTAATCATACCCCTTGTAAATTTGATGTTTTTGGTGTTTTTTCGTAAATCAAGAATGAAAGGTGAACTGGTTGAATTAGGGCCTTTGTTAAATGCTTTTTAGATTTGATATGTCACATTCTTAAGAACCATAAATCTGGACAAATCAATTATTCTCATACCAGTACTTAAAAAAATTACACAACTTGGTAAGGGTATGAATAATTTAGTTGTTAACTGTATGTAGGTCAGGAGTAATTATCTGAAGTTTTATACCATGTTTGAATAATAACAAACATTTTGGTGAGTTAAAATCAGTTAATGTTTATTCTGAGATTAGAATAGATTATGAATTAAGCAACCAAGCTGCATTCAAAACTGTCTTTAAAAGCTACCCAAGGGATACAGAGAAGAGAACCATTGTAGGCAGGTGGCTTTTCTAAAGAGTTTCTACAGTGCATCACTTCCAAAGAGAGACACATGTCACTGTAGACAGGTGGCGCTTAATATAGCTTTGGCCACTACGACATTAATGAGTGTATATTACTTGCATGTATGATATCATCCCTATGAATTATGGCTCTGCAGTAGCTTAATCCATGCCCACTGCCAGAGTGCTTGCCAAAAAATATTAACACCAAGTTTTCTGTGCTTGCTTATATGATGCTTAATTCACAATGGGAAATTTGACAGGAAGTATCTTTTATGTATTTTCTTTTGTCTTCCCCATGCACTGTTTATTCTTTCATTTCCTCTTGCTACTTCTTATTCACACCTATGTGCATTTCCTGATGTCACTAATTTCCCTTCCTCCTTGCACCCCCCCCCCCCCACCCCTCTCCCCACGGTACAGTGACAACAATCTCAGCTGCACATACTGTATATTTGCAGCATTGTTCCTCCAGCTTCTCCACTATCGGATTCAATGACCCATTCTCTGTCTTGTCTTTTCACAGCTTCACATTATGGGCCATACTGTTCCTTCTGGTTCGACTCATGACTATCTCCCTCACGACACTCACAGTGTGGTTCGGATTAGGCAAGGTAGAAACCCAGGGCCTTGATATCTCCAATGGAAACTTCAATTCTCCTTTATCAAGGTGAGTCATTGTGAGCATGTCCGATGGTCATGGTGTATGATGGTTATGAGGATGATCATACTAGGATGATGGTGGTGATGATGATGGTTATGATGGGAATGATGATGATAATGGGGGTGATGATGATGATGATGATGGTGATTGGGACGATAGAAATGATGACAAAGATGATGGTAATAAGGACGATGATGATAATGATGATTATGGAGATGGATATGTTGATAATGATGTTGATGATTACATCGATGTAAAGGAAATGATGATGATGAAGATGAGGATGATTAAAGTGATGATAATGGTGATAATGATAATAGGGTGAGGACAATGATGATGGGCATAAAGGTGATGTGATTTGGGTTGATGTTGGGGATGATGATGATGGAGGAGATAGAGATGATGATGATAATGATGTTGATGATTACAATGATAGAAGGGTGATGAAGATGGTGAGGATGATTACAGTGATGATAATGGTGATAATGATAATGATGCAGAGGACAATGATGGGCAAGATGATGATAATGGTGATTTGGGTGAAATGAAATGACTGACAAAGCAGGAGCAACTACCAGTCGCGTCTCTTTCAACTAGCTATGCAGTTACCATGCTATTTGTTTGGCATTTTTATTGAGTATTCAGGCTTGTCACCCTGGCAGAAACACTTTCACGATACAACATAACATCAGTATGATTAGTATTTATTTAACCTGTTATCTCCGAACTTTGATTGATTTGTTTTTCTTTCATTTCTTGAAATTAGACTGACCATCTTGACAGCAGTGTGCCTTTTCCAGGCGTGGCTAATCTTCAACTTCCTCATGTTCCAGCTGCGCAGACGTCGTGAAGCCCAGCTGGCCACCGCAAAGCCCCAGCGCAAGATGGCTCCTACTAAGACAAAGGAGAAGAAGAAGAAAGAAGAGGGTAAGTTATTAGCTCATCATCCTCTATGTCTTAAAGCCCCACTGCACTACTTATAGCTACTTGTGCCCTTTATATAGCAAACAGTGCATTGGTCCCCCATGGTCCCCCTTTTCTTATGTTAATTGAGAGCTGATTTGATGAGATAACCACCTGCCATTGACCATGCAGGGAGGTCTAATCTCTCCTGGCCAAACTAGTGCAGATAGGCTTTTACTCCAGATCAAAACAGATTAAAAAACAAATTAAACAATAAACAAAACAAAAACAAGACAATTATGTCAAATGTGGCAATTGAATGTTACAGACTACTACAGGTTTTTTTTTCTTTTCCAAAAGACTTAAGAAATCAGCCTTCCTATTCAAGGCCTTCCTCTTTAAAATTGGCAACAAGTATTGTGTTCTCCTTCTTTGTTGCATTCTGTGTTGGAAAAGAAACTGTAAGAACAGATTTTGTGTGATTATATTTGAAGTTCCAATTCATTTTGTTTGTGTGTTTGCAGAGTACTTACTTACTTACTTACTGCCCATTATGCCTCTTGGCACATAGGGCAGCAACAAAAGTCTTACACTCCTTCCGATCCTGGGCCAGTCTTTGGATGGTATCCCATGTGTGGTTCAGGTCTTTAATCTCCCCTTCCACAGTTCTTCGCCAAGTGTTTTTAGGACGTCCCCTCTTTCTTTTGCCTTCTAGTGTCCAGTGGAGGGCTGTTCGTGTGATGTCATCTATGTTTTTTCTCGTTACATGTCCGATCCATCTCCACCTTCTTCTCATGATAATGCTCTCCATGCTGTGTTTGCAGAGTATAAGAACGAAATCGTACATATTCACAAAGTTCTCTTGTAATAATGAAATGATAATTTTCTTGATTGAAAACGGGGTAAATATTGGATATGATCAGCCAACTTTCACATGCACGCTGGAACTCCACATTAAAACTAGAAAAGGGTGTACTAAAAATCAGGCATGTCATTGGATACCCCCCTCAATGTAATGATAGCTTCATTTTCAAATTTGTATTAACATGCTCATAATTTGTCAATCATCTTTCCCTTTTCTTCTTTTATAGTGCGACCAATCGAAGGAGGTGAGCAACCTGATGCCATCACAGCTTCCCCTGTTGCATCCGACTCCCCCCACTCAGAAAATGGAAGTGTCCGGGCAAGGACCAAGCCTAAGAAGAAATAAGTCCTCTTCTTCAGCCCATTGGGTGATTGCCTAGCAACAGTTTCCATCAATTCAGCCTTGCTTATCATCTTCATGTTCATGCAGCCTTCCAAATCGTGTGAGCGTCAGTTCAAGAAAAAAAAATGCAGAGTGTGGGAGGAGTGGGAAAACAAGAAAGATTTAATTAACCATTTTCCATTCTTTGTCATTGGTCTTTTACCTTCATCTTATAACACATCTTTTCAAGTGTTCTCCATTTATCATTCTCAAAATTCTTCTAGTTCTTGATATAGTTATCTTTCAAGTAGTTTCCATCATGTTATCGTTCAACTCTGCACTTAAAGAGCTTTTTTGTAACTCTATTATTTAGTAGGTTTGTTGTTTAAATTGATCACATTTCCTTCATTTCTCAATATTTACAATGCTCATATTTTCATCCTTTCTGACTTCTGAGCACAAAAAGAGGCCTTGGCCACCTGATAAAAACATTTCTTTTTGTTTTTCAATGCTCTTTTTTGATAGAATTATGAAAAATACTAAATTGAACTGAACCATTTCAAGTTAGGCTTTGCCAAGTTAATTTTAAACATAATAATGTTGATTTTATTATTTGATTAAGTGCTGAAAGAGCAAACATTATTTTCTAGAATTTAGTTTTATCGTACAGAAACCATATTCCCATCGAAAATTTATAAGGAATTGTTTTATTTACATCCTCTTTGAAACTAATCATTTCAAATTTTGTTTTACATATCTGTTCTTTTCTCCTATTTATGCATATAGTGTTATCTATGATAAGAAAAAGATTGCAAATAGAAGGATACATCTGGTCAAAATTTATTTTTATTTAAAAAAACAAGAGTAAAAGATGGAGATAGATTTCATGTATTTTTCAGTGTTGAAGTTATGTCTAAAATTTGTTTTCAAGTTTGCGTATAAAGATGATATGCATGTAGATATTTCAGCATTTAAGGTAATACGCTCATATATCATAGTTGTAGACATTCCTTATTTCTGTCATTATTATAGTATTATGGGTCGTATTGGAAATATGACATCATTTGCATGCTTCACATTAATTTGAATAATTAAATATGCATGTTGTGTAAAAAGCTAGTCCTTACATTAATTTACAGTAACATATTGAGTAGAGTTTGTAAATGTAGTGCACCTGTATTATTACTGATACTCTGATATATTGTCAAAGAGAGAGTTACGTACATGAATACTAACAGGCTCTCACCATTACATAACATACTCCCACATGTATGTGACTCAAGAAAGAAAAATGCGAAAGGTAGATACCCGCCGTCTGGGGTTTACAAGAGCAATAGATATTTCAGTGCCTACCTTCACTGTTTAATAATAAAGCTTTAGCCCTCCTAAACTGTTACCATAGGGTACTGCACTGAGAATTCATTCAATTGCATCAATCGTGAATCATTTCTGCAGAGAACCTCAAGTTTGTAAGTTGTATAACTGAATATTCCCTTGTCATAAATAGAAAAATAGATTAAAAAAACAGAAAGAAAATTACTTCATACTCCTCTCACAAACCACTTTTTTTTCTGCCTGTGGTATATAATGTAGGTGAAGGGATATACCTGTACCACGCAGTCACTATAAAAGTTCCACATATTCATGTACATTGAAGAAGTCTCTTATAGTCTACTAAGTAGACTGTTTAAAATATTTGTTGTCAAGTTTTCTTGCCTGGTTGATATGTTGAAATGCAGATACCACTAAAAACTGGATAATTATGATCTTTACCATGTTTTTTAATTTAGAAAAGTTAAAATCAAATAATCAGATAGGAATAAAAAGAACAGTTTGGTGGAGGAAAATAATTTGTTATGAGCAAATATGAAGATAGTGAGAGAGAAAAAACCCACTTCCGATATAATTTGAGATATGTATTATACATAATGTTGTCCTAATCCCAGGGGAAACATCAGTTATTTATTTCTGCGGGCAAATTATGCTAAGTTTTGAGACATAAAAACTCCTCTTGGTTTTGATTACCCTTGTTATATGACTTTGAATAGTTGCATTCACTTCACCACAATCGATGAGATAAGTAGTTTTCTCTGTAAATTGTTGAGAAAATGTTCAAAATTTTAACCAAACCCAAGTTCCCACAGTTAAGCTGATAATTGTAAGGGTCCTTACTTTATAGGAATAAAGTTTTCCTTTGTCATGTAGGGATGTTGTCACAGACACTCACCTGGTCAAGAACATGATATAGTTACCAAAGATGGATTTCAAATGTTTAGAACGACTGCAAACTCCATACATTTGATGGTATCATTGTAAGTCTTTTCATTTTGTTCTGTTTCGTTCAGCCCAAGATCTTACTTTTGTGTTAACAAATAAAGTGCTGATATTTAAGTTGCATGTTCTTAGTACATTGTACATGTAGTGAACAGTGAAATAGAATTACAATGTATTTCATGTAAAATATAAATGGACCAAATATTGACCCTTGTGGGAAGCCATGAATTTAGTCGTGGTCAGGTCATGTGTGCAAATGGTTTGCAAATATTATTGAAAAATGAATGTAGGAAAATGACTAGACTAAGATTTTGTTTTATTGAAATTGTATTTATTTGAAAATCATATAAAGCCTAGGTTGCTTTCATTGAAGCTAGTAAATTGATCAAATTTATTCATATAGAATGCATATTGTGATAAGGAGAGTTAAATTTAGCATCAGACTTAGATTTGTTTATCAAGACAGGCTTTTTTAGAGGTCAGGAATTATTTAGCACTTACCAAGTGCAAAGATTGAGTTGAAAATACAGACAATATGCAAAATGACTACTAACTACTGCACATAACAATTTTAATCGCTGCACGTGAATGATTATGGTTCTGTCTCATACACATATTGTAATGTAAAGTTCTTATTTCACCTTTTACCTTTTCTTCAGAATTTTTATCATTCTTTAACACATCTTGTTTTTTGCTGATATAGCGTATACTGGTACTGGTATGTTAATCACTAACATTGAAATCGGGTTGAATCAAATTTTCCTGTAAACTTGTCTTTTCTGTTGTATTTTCCCCTTAATCAATGCAACTCTCGAAACTGTATCATGTGTTGATATCAGTTGTGCATGCCTGACATTAATATTTATGCATTTATGTCAGATCTGTATTGATATTAACCCCCTTGCTTACAGGAACCAAGTGGTTGGTACCTGTATTAAGCTTATTGGAGCGAGGTTCAGTTATCAACTGGTTAATCAGAAGCCTTGTTCTCATGTGCCGCAGTAACTGCCACTCCCCAAAAGATCGCTTGTTTAAATGAAGAGCAATTTGGGGTAAAAAATGGAGCCTGGTTGAAACAAAGGCCCTTATGCATACTCTGTGGTCTGGATAATTATTTGCAGGTATCTTATGTGCTTCAATTTGAGTGATTTTATTTTGTTTTAGCCGTTTTCTTTAAGTGATTTACTGAGTCACGTCAGAACGAGGCTTGGAGGAGATGCAGGCATGGTCAGGTGATAGTTTGAGACAAAAGAAATTTAATTGAAGATCTAGTTTTGATAAAGAATGTATTTGTAGAAAAGAGTCGCAAAGCTAATTTCGGTTGTACTGTTTATTAGGGATTGTGGGTATATTAATTTGTATGTAGATATGCATGTGGTTTAAAAAGTATTATGTAATTGATGTTATTCAAGGAATACATTTTTCCTTTCTGTTTTGTCTATAGTTCACGAGTATTACTATGAAGGTTCATGGTTACATGTATCAAAACAATTCTTTTTCTCCAGCCTATGTATTTTCTTTGACTTTTGCTTCTAAATAAAAGTAAACACTTTAAAGTTCACTTGCATGTTGTGTGTTACTGTGGCCAGGATTGTGTTTTGTTATTATATCAAGGTTGCCTACTCCTCTCTTGATGTGAATTGTGAAGAAAGAAAGGTACGAGAGAAGGTACTTAAAAAAGGTCAATGGTAATCTTGCAAACTAAATGAACAACGTACATGTACAGTTAACATCGAAAATATACAGTTAAGAACTAAATTATTCATACCCCCTGTAAACTTTTGTGTTTTTGTTACTCAAGAATGAAAGGTGTACAGGTGAATTATGGCCTTTGTTGAATACTTTTAGATGTAAGCTGTAATATGTCAAATTTTCAAGAAACGTATATCGGGATAAATCAATTTGTCACTTACTTACAGATTACAAAACTTTATAAGGGTAAGAATAATTTAGTTGGTTACTGTACACGGTAATTGTCACATAGAACAACTACATAGAACAAGAGATACACACACCTATCATTCACAACAGGGTTATTGCTCTTTGGGCTCTTAGCAGACTAAATACATGCACATGGGTTCACTTCGAATCATCCGGTCGGGTAGGGTGGGCACGTTTTGTGAAAACATGCCCCTTTATTCACAAATTGCCAGTTTGAATTTATTCTAGTTGAGGTAAGAAGCAATAAATGGGACCATCGCCACCATCAAAAATTCTCAAATGCATACCACAATAAAAAGTTCATTTGATAAAAAAAACTTTATTATATGAATTTTCATATACACACCTGTACATCTATACACATACTGTACATGTGCATACACAAGGTGAATACAAATACAAATTTGACCTTGATATTAAATGTGGTACTCATTGATGGTAAATAACACTGGAATTAAATGAGAAGGATCAAAAATACATTGTCTGAAGATTTTTTCTTCTCCTTTAACGCTTTCAAGTCATACCTGACTCTTTTATGGCTATTGGAAGACCTTAGGCTGAACTGAACTTGAAACAAATTAATAATCATTAAGGTATCTAGACACCCCTCCCCCTCCGAAAGACTTTGGTAAACACATACTACAGTAGTTTGTCTCTTTACTAAGACTGAGGTTGGGTTTCATGAGTCATAAGGTAGCTTGGCAAAATCATGTAGTGGCACGAAAAGCGAGTCTGGGACCCTTTTCCCTAAGCCTTTTTACAATGAAAAATGACAAAAATCAGTGACAAATCTGCTGATAACCAATCAGAACCAAGAATTTCACTAGCTTATAAAACAAACTGTCATTTGTCACCAATTACAAGTTTTGTGAAATGGGGGCCCTGGCATGCAAAGTCTATAATATCTGTTGGTGACGTTGGGGGGACATATCTGAATGACAATTTAGCTAACATTAAGCCTCATTGACATATGGTACATGTAGATGCAACTATAGCAAGTCAATATCCTAACGATGTGGTTTTCACTCTGTGAGACAGAATTACGATTTTCAACAATTAGGTAGCTTTGCTTTCTGTGTGTGCCATTATATATCGGTAAGTTTCCTAACTTCAATACCACTGTAAGCAATGATTTCACATGAATATACTTCATGCACCAGATAGAAAATAAGTCACCATACAGTGTATTTTATATTGTGATCCTCATTTTCACAAATGGCATTAGGCATGAAATAATTTCAAATTTTATACAAAAACATCTAAATTAAACATAAATGATTGCTTGAAAATATGGTTCACACACTTATATTTCTTTAAAAAAACATGTAATACTAAATCAGTAAGTACCATATTATCAATGATTTCTATATATGAATACATTCAGAATTTCCTAATCTATTCCTTTTATAATCTTCTGAATAACTGCATTCTTACAAATGTGGGGGCACCAGATTTAAAATTATCATACATTTTAATTGACGAGAAAAAGACGATTAAAATCAAATTAGATAACCATAATATGAATTTTGCATAAATTAATCGCACTGACAAATGATAACTGAATAAGATATCATTCATAATGTTTACTGTCTTATAACAAAGATTGAATGCAATGTATTTCAATTAAAGAAAAACATCATAATGTCTATCATTCTCTCAGTGACATGTTACACAGAAGCATTACAACCTTTCATAACCTGTAAAAATATAAAAAAAGGGCTTTCAAAGTGCAATATTCAATTTCCTGAAAAATTGATTATAAACCTGGCAATGCCAATTTGCTACTGAGTTTGTAATTTAAATTGTATAGAAAAAAGCCATCTGGGGAACTAGTAATGATCATTAGAAGGACATCTAACATCTACATTGCCCTTGATTCAATTGCTTGAAAAGTCTTGGTGATCGTATATCAGATTATTCAAAATTAAATCTCCAAAATTTAAATTGGGTTTACTAAACCTTCTGACAAAGCTGTCTCATGCTGAAGTTTCAAACCTTCTCACTTCCTCCCAACATCATTGCAAATAACTGGGACTAAACAGCTTTCTCATCTGTGATCCAAACAAGACTCCAAAAAGACCTCATTTAAGCTTCGCTTTTATCCATCCGATTTTCTTTCTTCTCTTCATTTTATTACATACATAAAGTCTAGTTTCAACATCTTCAAATGCAGTATCAACATTAAGAGGTAAATGATTGTCTTGATCAGCTCAGATCTCTGTCGATAGTCAGCCCTCTCTCATCCTCTAAAAGAGTCTCCACTCGTGTTCTCTGCAAGGAAAAACACAACAACAATAGACAAATAAACACATAACTCCAACTAATTGCATGATTTATATCAAATACAAATATGGATGCAAGAACGCAAATGTCCTAAAATTGATTAGAAAGTAATCAATGGGGAAACAAATACTGGGTTAACAACTAGAACCTCTTGCATATGGTTTCTTCAAAGCCAGGAGGGCATTAACTCTGTGTTTAAAATATAGGAATTAAACCCTGTCGGCTTCCAGTAGACAATATATCTATATGTTTTCATCCTTATGAAAGATGCTTATGAGCATTACTCCCAAAATAAAGTGCAACTGGTTTTCAAGCAATTTCCCATTAATCAGAAAAAATATGGAATTCAAACTTGAATTTTTGGATTATTGTTTATTGTATTTTTCTCTACAAAAAAGCACAAAGCCCCAGAACATTGAGTTACATGAGAGAGATTGGTATATACCTCTAGCTTATCCAGTGAATCGGATGGACTCCCCAGTCATTTTGACCAGCAGAAAAATATATTTTTTCACTATTTTTCATATATTTTTTCACTATTTCTTGATTTCTTGATGTAGTTTTTGGCTATTTTCTTAAAAAATAGTCAAAAAACTACACTATTTTTTGTATATTTTTTCCATTTTCCCCAACGAGGTGCCTATTTTTTGACTAGTTTCATTAAAAAATAGTGGAAAAATAAAATATTTTTTAGCTATTTCTATTTTTTCACTATTTTCCCCAATTGTTTCTCTTTTTTATGCACTATTTTTT
Organism: Strongylocentrotus droebachiensis; assembly: GCA_035222895.1. Lineage (NCBI taxonomy): Eukaryota > Metazoa > Echinodermata > Echinoidea > Camarodonta > Strongylocentrotidae > Strongylocentrotus > Strongylocentrotus droebachiensis. The sequence continues at coordinate 39,722 of JAVYIG010003598.1, read as the reverse complement.
CTTCTTTTAGATGTTTTGACTATTTTCCTGCTATTTTTTGCACTTATCATAACATGTGAACCTATTTTTGTACTATTTTTTTGTCTTTTAAAAGTTAATCACTATTTTACTGCTATTTTTTACACTTAACATGTTAACATATTTTTTTGTTTTTAAAAGTTAATCACTATTTTCTTGCTATTTTTTGTACTTAACATGTTAACGTATTTTTTCGCTTTCAAATGTAATCACTATTTTCCTGCTATTTTTTGCACTTAACATGTTAACGTATTTTTTCGTTTTCAAAATGTAATCACTATTTTCCTGCTATTTTTTGCACTTAAAGCAGAACAAATTTGACCTATGATATCGTCTTTAAAAGTGAATCACTATTTTCTTGCTATTTTTTGCACTTAACATGTTAACCTATTTTTTCGTTTTTAAAAGTTAATGACTATTTTCCTGCTATTTTTTGCACTTAAAGCAGAACAAATGTATTTTATACTATTTTTTGGTCTTCAAATTTATTTCTGATATCAAAACAACTTGTAGCTCAGTAAGTGAGGTATCTGGACATGTTTCACAGGCGGTGGAGAAGAACATATTTGTTACAAATGTCTGAGCCTTTCTGTAAGACAAGGCTCTCGGTCCTTATTTTTTTAGAGAACAGGGAGCCGTTTTTTCCAGGACCAGAAACCATTCCCAAAATTAATGAAAATATGTATTCTTGTCAATTATTGTCAATTATTATCTTTTATTTGCTCATTGGTCTATCAGTATACAATAAAGTAAACACTGCACAGCAGTGGTAGCACAGTACTCTCTGCCAAGGCATCGTTATACATAAAAATGAGCAAGAACTTAGAATAGAGATATAAGAACCTTTAAAAAAAAAAATCATGGCCACTATAATATAAGCGACTATGAATACAGCCAGCCCTAGTCATCCTTAAATGTAATAATATGAATTTTCAAAATATCAATTAATGTACATTATGCAAGCACCAATTCACAATGTTTACTAAAAATGTGAGTATATATACAACATTGAATCATTAATAATTATGTGACATCACTAACATGGAAAACATATGATAATCACATAACTTTTCTTTCACCAGGCTAAAAGGTAATAGAAAACTCTCTTAACATTACTCTCATTTTTGTTTTAAAATAACATGCCAGTTGACATTTATTGTGTAAAAAAAGAAGGGCAGTCTGCCAAAAAGTGATGGTACGGTAGAAGAGGCTGCAGTGTCAACACTCAACAGAATTACAGAAGCAGAACTATTGACGAGCCTTCACTATGCTGCTAGCAATTTGAAATAAAGTTACCTAACAAATTCATAACAGTGACTGTTGAGAGTACATATGCTTCACGGCAAACGTCCCTCCAGACTGAATACGTTTAATCCTTTTCAAATATAGTGGTGAAAGTGTGCAACAAATGCATCATTTAACTCGACATCCATCCACACGCATACCTGATATATTCAATAATTGATGACACAGGTTTCTTATCTCTTTCTTTACCAATGAAATATTAGGATTACTTGCACCAGTAAAATGATCAGTAGAAGGACTGTATTGCTAAGGGCAAATTTGGAAATAAAAGCATGGTAGTATGCTGTTTTGCAAACACAATGATTGTTTATACAAAATACCTCATTAGAAAATTCTGTAAAACATTTCAAAAAGTAATCAATGCGACCATAATCAATCCTAACATTGTACCTAAAACCAACGGTGTAACTGTTTCTTTTGATACCTGGCCTGTACTTCCAGGAGGTGATTAGTACGCCATTTAATTTCAATCTCAAAACGTATACCGTTTTATCTTACGGCCATGAATATTTGGCAGATTCACATCATAATTTGAAAGCTTTAAACTACCAACAACAAAAATAGTAAAATACCATTCCAAATGGAATTATTAATCTGGAAGGATCTGTACTCTGATGCATTCCAGAACTATTTTAGTGAAACGTTTATCAACTTTGTCAATCGAATTCAATTAACATGCCTCTTTATAGTTTCATTCATCATACATGATACATGACAACTGTTGCTTCATCCACCTTCTCATCACTATCAACATCCATTGCATCAGATATATGCAGATTGCTGCATAAAACTCTTTGACAGTTTCAAGGTAGGTGCGTGGTCCATGCATAGCAGTAGCTGCTGGATTTTTCTCTTCAATGTTGATGGCTTCTGCGTGCGAGCAAGAGCTTTTAACATCCATCTGTTTTGTACGCTGCTATGAATGCATCTTGTCTTGGAATCCTCATAGAGCGCGTGGAAGATGTCATCAATGCCCCCCCCCCCCCCCTCGTCAATGATTGCTGCTTTTCAAAGGCGTTGGGATGGATGACGGCATACCAGGGCTGGCCGTTAACCTGAATTTGGATAAAAGAGTAAAATTAAAATCAGTAAAATACAGCAAAAGCAATATCCTAGTCAGAATGAATTTACTTTTGGATTAAAATCAAAGAGGATTTTGACCAGTGTGTTCCATGCATGTCACGTTCTACTGCGATTGTGTAGTTAAAACAAGAGTACACATGCTCGATGTATGCCAATCTAACTATCGTAGCTGTACCCTGGACATATTACCAACAAATGAAAGAAGGAATTTTGAAAGTAATTCTTTAAGGAATTCTTTCCTGTTTTTTTTGGACCGTGTTATTTATTATTGCTTTTTCATAACTAATCTTAACGGTAAAGACCAGTATTATTTTGAATTAAGAAAATCATGTTTAGTTAACCAGCAGTAGCTACTGCTGGTAGCACAATCACTCATCAGCATGACAATGACTGCGCCAAATAGAAATTATATTTTTGACTAGGATTAGGAAAAATGTTTCAATTTATGCTTTAAAAGGCTCCCGCTGACTATTGTTGACTATCTAAGACAAATGAATTATTATTTTAGATAATTTCATTGCCCCTAACAGTAACATCTATCTTATATCTTAGGCTTACGTCTTATTAATATTAATATAATAATCAATTCAAGTTTTTTTTCTTAACCAGATTTTTTGAATTTTGTATCGATTCCAAAACAATACTAATAATTCTTAAAAATACAGGCCTTTTTCATCTAGACATGATTCAATATATTTTCAATACATAGATTGTACGATTGATGAAACAAAAATGAAATCAGATGAAACAAAAATGAAATCAGAGGAAACAAAAATGAAATCAGAGGAAACAAAAATGAAATCGCAATCCTAACATCAAATTACACACATGGGACTGAGTCTTGGGTACAATAACAAACAAACTCGCCTTCAGTACTGCACGGTTTCTCCGCTCTTTTGCTTTGGATTTCATCCATTCTTCTTCATTTTTCTGTGTTTTCCTGGGGATATTTGATATATCAGCAGCTCATTTAAGTCTTTCATCCATGATGAAAACGCCAGAAAATTAGGTATTTCGAGACGAATCTGGGGAATCTGGGTGGTGGATATTGTGCTCGTTTAGCCCATAGTCATAGAGCGCGCCAGCTAGGCTAGCGCTCGCACACGTACACATATAGGCGATTTGCGTGCTATGCGCGCGCGCAATACAAAGATTGTACGTTGAATTTGAACGCAAAGACGTTTAGGTTGATGAACGTTCTCATCTAAAAAATCTACAGATTAATCATTTGATTAGTTGCAGCTAAAAAAAAAATCTGTCGCTCATTGTGTTTGAAAAAAATTAAATCGTTATAAAACCTGAAAAAATACCGGCATTTTTCCTTCGAAAATATAATAAACAAATACTTATCTGTGGTTTTATGTAAGTGTTGATGAACAACGCATGCGCAGTATTACCATAAAATAACAGTACAGCGGGAAGTTCGATTAATGAGTTACGATATCCTCATCAAATCATCCGAAAGTCATTGAGATATAGGCCTATATATAGGTCTAGTTTTCCCCAAGAGAAGCGATTGAGTATGTGATCATGTGATTAATGTCTTCCAGTACTGCAGTAATGATATTCCCGTGAACCGATCGCGAGCAAGCAAGAAACCAGTCAGATACAGCGATGATAAGTTGAACTTTGAAGGTGAGTAGCTATATAGTGCATGCCGAGTGCATGATTCTGAGACGACCGTTGGTTGGCCGTTACGCAATACTGACTGAGTATTTTAAATTCTAGAATCTAGGTTAAAAGTTGTTAGATGTGAAATCCATGGGTACAGGTTCTGAAAATAACCTAGACTAGGGATAATATTTACTTCGAAATTGGGTGAGAAATAGTGAGATATTGACTTAATAAAGATCGGTAAATTTTACTGCATTTCATTCCGAAAAAACAAGGGTCCATGCAGAACGCAGAAGGCAGAAATCCCAATTTTTTATTTTACTTTTTAAAGTTAATTTTTATCAAATTTGTAATAGATACACCAGTTTACAGTTGTATCAGTGCGCATGCATGCGCAGACATGGGCGCCATTTTAAATGGCGAGTAAACAAAGCCAATGACCTAGATCTAGAAAATCTAGAGTAATTAGGGGAGCTGGTCCTAGAATGAGGATCGTCCTCATAAACGCAGACAAAATGTGTCCTGAAAAATAAGGGTTGTCTGCATTTTCGAGGACGTTTTTTTTTCATCGGCGCTCTGGGGGTTTAATGTTACTGAACGGCCTGCTGGCGATGCCAAAAATGGATTCCCAGGGTGAAAATAACCCTAGTTCACCGTCTACTTTTATGGGTTGTCCGTCTTCCCAAAGATTGCTCATAATGTGAAGGTCTGTACAAAGTCAATGTAAAATGCATCAAGAAAATCATTGCAGAATCCGTTTTTTGCCAAAAATATGAAACGTCTGCGAAAATGCAGATGGTCCTTATTTTTGAGGATGCATCGGTCCGTGTTTATGAAGACGATCCTTATTCTCGGACCAGCGCCCCTACTGCTAGAGGTCATTTGGTTTGTGCGTAAATTAAGATTGCGCCCATGCAAATTATGATGTGAGCGCCCAGCGCAGCGCGCAGGCAGTGATGTTATCATAATTTGCATGGGCGCAATCTTAATTACGCACCAAATGCCACAAACCACTGACCTCTAGAGGTCATTGGATTTGTTTACTCGTCAATTAAAATGGCGCACATGCACAACCGTAAACTGGTGTATTAAAATATCTTTTTTTGATATCATTGAAAGGTCTATGTTATAATCGTATCACTCAGTTAACTTATAAAAAAAAGTTATATCAATAAAAATAATCATCAATTATCAGTCTGACTTTTACAGTTTTACTTTTAGTTTTTACTAAAACTTCTCCAACCTCTAGACCGTCTAGTCTAAAGGACCTGTACTGTTACTAATTACTAAGCCTATAGATTTCTAATACTAGATAGAGTCTACATGTAGTAGCTAGTAGACTATCCCGTCTGTATTTTGTAAAATAATTTAAATCATATAATTTTTTTTTTCCCTCTAGAATATGCATGCACCCGTCGTGTTCACACAGTCAAACTGGATAAGGTGAAGAGCTAGTATAGAGGTTGGTCTTCAGCATCGAAGTTCGGACGGTGGCCGGAGGATGAGGATCGATGGATGGGAGGCGTACGATGAGGCTAACAAGACGTGGTAGCTTGGCCTACTCTGTTGTCATGCTTGAAAGGACCTGTAAGTTATAGATTTGTATGCCTCTGCCTACCAAAGGTGGGTGCCGGAGCTGAGGCAATAATGGCCCAAATTCACAAAGGATGTTCTAATTTAACCCATGGTTTAAACCCTCATTTACATAACCCATGGTTTAAAATTATCGCAAATTAAGCGCAGACTTGCGTGCGTCTAATAAATGGACCTCCGACTGTGTCACGCTTATTTTGGGCTAAATTTAGACCATGTGTCATGTAACTATTCCATGGGTTAAAATCAAACCTCCTTGTGTTTATTTGTGAATTATTCGGGCCATTTTGTTTCATGTTGCTGCATGCATGTCTGTCCGTCCGTCGTGTTTTCATTGTTGCGATAAATTAAGAAGCAATTGATGGATCAAATTCAAACCTGGCTCATCTATGTATTTATATCATGGAAGTAACGATGATCTGATTAGATTTGAGGTCACAAGGTCATTGTACACATTAGAATGGAATGGTTCTTGCAATAACTTGTTAACCATTTGACAGATCAATTTAAATCTTGGTTCATGTATGCGTGTGCAAGTGACGATCTAATTAGATTTTGTGTTCAAGAGGTCTGGTCAAAGGTCACAGAGGTCATTTTTTAAAGTTCTCATTCTTTCATAAAATTTCAGTTTCACTTCTCAAATTCAAACTTGACACATATACTAAAGTAAAAAACATCTAATTCCATGTAACTAAATATCACAAAAATATATCAATGATAAGTAAAACATAATACCAAATGATTTTATTATATTTTTATATCATTGATATGTCGTATCAGTTATCACATTCATCTTAAAGATCTCTAGTATCCCGTTCATGCATGCCTTTTTTCCAGGATATATTTTCTAAAATGATTTAAATCATATACATTTTTGTTTTCTTTTCTAGAATATGCACTCATCGTGTTCAGTCACACTGGATAATGGGAAGAGGGTGGTTTTGAGCAGCGAAGTTCGGCAGGTGGCAGGAGGATGAAGATCGATGAATGGGAGGCCTACGATGAGGCTAACAAGAAGTGGTACTCTGTTGCCTTGCTTGAAAGTTGAAAGGACCTGTAAGTTGTACACTTTTTAATGTTAAAGGTAAAGACCAGTATTGGCAACGCCCCAATTTCAAAAAATGAAATGGAAGCTCTCATTACCAATCATGTGAAAGAATATGTTTTGACTAATACATGATGATAAAAAATTTGCCGGGAAACCGCCTACTAATTCATATATTTGGTAAATTTATTTCTCTCATGGTCTGGTGAGAGAGATAGGGTAGTCCCATATACATCTTTCTGTGTATAGTGCTTGTAACTTTACGAAGAATGAGCCAAATTTCTTATCATTTTTATGATTCCAGAACCTTGCAGATGCTAGATGCTAGATGATCGACCTTTTCTGAACGATTCCACAACGTTTCTTTCACAATGCAATCGCATGACCATTACTGGTCTTTACCTTTACATAATCGCCTTTGTTGAAAATAAAACTCTTCTCCAGATTAAATGGAGACTTTAACTTAGTTTGCATGTCATCTATTAAAGTCTTTAATATTACTCTGTTACCTGTCAAGATCGACTTATGTGAAATCCTATACTTTTCAAAAAGCTCTTCTTTTATGGCTGTTTTATGGGCAGCATCCAGAGAACTTTCCTATCATTCTATTTCTGAGCATCGTGTTGTTTGAGCCAACAGTAACATGTCATGCTGCTCTTGGCAATTCTGATAAGCATCACTAATAATTCTTAATATTTTTGTTCTGTTTATGTTTATATCTTTCAGCAATTCATTGCGAGAAGATCGAAGGGGGCCGGACACAAATCAGCTGAATTTTGGCAGGCTCTGAGAGTAAAGATGGAGGGAATCAAATATAAGGCTAAAAACATGTTAATCTTCTTCAGAATACACAAAGTAGATTACGACCAAACTTGGCAGGAGTCATCCCTTAAAACTAAGTAAGGGGATCTTAATTTGTTCAAGTGGGGGGGGGGGGGTGCACCAGGGGGGCCCAGAAAAACAAAAAAGCCAAATCAACATTGTCTTCTTGAAAAAGCATAATTGTGTGTGAACAGTATCTCAATTTACTGAACAAAATTACAAAAGTGCCCAGCTTGCATGCTCAGGTAAGCACAAGACCCACAGGTCTCTAGTGTTACTTTTTTGCTTTTCATCTTTAAGTGTTTGTGTATTGGAGGGGGGGGGGGGGTAAAGTATAGTGTCCATCAATGTTATTTATTGTTTTTTGTTTATCAACTGCCAAACAATAGCTGCCTTCTGCATCAGTGTGTTAAAGGCCCACTGCACTACTTGTAGCTACTTGCGCCCTCTATATAACAAACAATGCCTACTCGGTGACCATTGGTCCCCCACGATCCTCTTTTTCTTATGTTAACTGAGAGCTGAGTTGATGAGATAACCACCTGTCCAGTGACCTTGCAGGGTAGTCTAATCCCTCCTGTAAACTACGGCAGATAAGCTTTAATAGGTGTACTTTTCATATATTTAATTATATTCAGGACAAATATTAACCTTGCCTTTCAGTAGCCATATTACTTGTATAGTGATGCATCAATATATGCACAATATTGGATTTTTTGTTGTTGTATGTGCCAAACAGGTTGGTGGAATGTCATGTTTGGTATTTATGATACATTTTTATGTATATTTATTTAATTTAACAGAAACCTATCTATCACATACAGTCAACTCTCGGCTGCCTAAGTCGAATTTGCATAAGATGAATGCAGGCCTAAGTCGAAGGTGTTATGTTAGTCTTTTCTTTTTATTTTCCATTGTTTTGACCTTGCATTAGTCAGATCTGGACACTTTTAACGTAAAAAGAATATTTGTATACCACTGTTTTTAGAATTCTTACCCAAGATTCCAGCATTAGTACTAATTAGTACCAGCGGTGACTGATTTCATAACCCACTGATTGAGCCCATGAAAATTATACAAATTTCATTTATCTATGCGCTCAATACTTTGTAGTCTAATAATTATTTTCCTGGCTGTATATTGTATATTATATACACTGTATTACTGTAACTATTATTTGCCGAAGATAAACCGTTTCTTTTTTTATATGAACTATGTGCTACAATTCCCTTGCCTTTCAGTTTATTAGGATGCACATTTTTTTTTCTACATTTTTTAATTTTTGTATATATATATATTTTTTTTAAAAATATTTTTTATATCTAGGATAAAATAATATCTCGACATCAGCCAAATTTTCAGGCATCTTCTTGTGTAGGGTCCATGCTTTTTCCATGATCAGCTGTACAAATTCATTGATGTATATACCATTAAACTGTATATATTTTAATAATTTCTTTCAATTCTTGTTTTTTCTATAAATTCCACTAATCTGAAATGTGTGTGTATTGTCAGCTCTTTTTTAGGGTTGATGTGATTGTGAGAGGGTTAAAGATGATGATATAGAGGGTGTATTGTGATGGTGACTGCAGTGTGCCACAACTGTTACAAGACATTTGAAAAATATGTACATATTTTGTTTATTTCTAAGCTATTTTAAGCGGATCCCATAACATCTAAGCTGGATATATTTCTAAGATATTTTTTTTCTATTTCCCATATATTTCTTCCTATTTTCTTGCTAATTTTTGAGGTAACAAAATAGTGAGAAAATATATTTTTCATATATTTTTATACGGGTTTAGACTTTTATTTCGTATATTTTCTGTATATTTTACTATTTCTTCGCTTTTTTTGAAGCGTTCCAAAACATATAGGCTAAAAATATATTTTTTTGCTATTTTTTTGCTATTTTTAATCTATTTCTGTACTATTTTCCATCTATTTTTTTAGAGAGAAGAAATAGTGAGGAAATATATTTTTCATATATTTTTTCTACAGTTTTCGACAAATTTATTTCATATATTTTCTGTATATTTTTCTATTTTTACGCTATTTTTAAAGCGTTCCAAAACTGTGGCCTAAAAATATATTTTTTTGCTATTTTTCTTCTATTTTCAATCTATTTCTGGACTATTTTCAATCTATTTCTGGACTATTTTCCATCTATTTTGGGGGAGAAGAAATAGTGAGAAAATATATTTTCTTGGTCTATTTTTCATATATTTTTTATATAGTTTTAGACTATTTTATTTCGACTGGGGCTGTTCTTGTCTGGTACATGTGGGACCATGGCTTGTAGTCTGACTGCTTTGATGGCAGATGGTTGGCAAGATATTAGATGCTTTACTTCTTGAGCCTGCATGGTGGTAGAAAAATTGACAGAGATAACAAAAATGAGTATGAGATTCATGGATCGATGGGAGCAGAGAGAGAGAAAGTGAGAGAGAGGAAGAAAAAAAGCGAGAGAAAGAGAGAGGTCAGGTAAAAAAAGAGAAGTGAGAGAAAGAGGTCAAGAAAGAAAAAAAAAATAGAGATAGAGAGAGTCCATAATTTGCAGTGAAAGCAATCATACATGTATTTATAATCTTCATTATAATTTCATAATCAATTTACTAATAAAACTATTCCTCTTCTCTTCCATTTATAATGAAAAAAAAATGCCTTGCCTATGACTATCCACTGTAGACATACTGAAATAATCAAGTAGTTCATAAACCAGTATAAACTTTTTTACAAACTACTTGATTATTTTAGTATGTCTACTAAATGATTTGAGGAAACAACATTCTTCAAAATAAACTCAATTCAGTGACCTTTTGAACATTCAGCATGACAGGCAAGCTTCACTCCTATCTGCTCATGCTCACTGATTAATGTTAATTACATTCCTCCTTGTTTACAAATTTTAGCCAAGAAATCACTCTTCACTTCTTTCATGTAGATTTCTGTAATTTACTATTGTAAGCTTTTCCTATTGTTTTTTACACATGCCTACAGTGTAATTTTCACAGCTGCTAGTGTAAATTACCCACAAGTATTTCCTGTGTAATCTACGACCTGTCAATCACAGATGCCTTGCTTGATACATGGAGCTCGTTCTTCAGCATACTTTACTCAGAATAAGTCTACTGATGATGTAATAGTTCAGTACGGTATTTCAAATTTGGATATGAATACAAGGATACATATAAGGCCTAAAATAAAAAGTTGTAGTATTGCCCTTTGCGACCGACCCAAAAATCTGAAAATCTACGGTCTGCATTTTTAAAAAGGTTTTTTTTTGTAAACCTTTTTTTAGATTTTTTTATTATTAATGAATTAAAAAAATATGTATTTTGTTTGTTGGGATGAATGGGATATAAATGCAGAAAATCAAAAGATTCCTAAATTCTCACTCGTCTTCTGCCCTAGTTTCGAAATCCTACTAGTGTGAACATCTCGATCAACACAACATTGCAAACCATGGATTATTATGAGGTGAAAAAGATATGAATGGAATGATGACGCTGACACACATGTATTTATACAGCATTAAAAACTGAGAAATATCAGCCAAAAGAGGGCGGGGAAAGACAAAAATAAAAAAATTCAAAACTGAAAAATATCGGCCCAAAGAGGGCGACAACAAAATTTTTAAAATTTTTTTAAAAATTCTGACCAACCGACCCATGTTTTGGCACCCAAAGGGCAATACAACAAGTTTTTATTTTAGGCCTAAGTGAGAAATCAAATGCATTTCCAAGCTTTCTTAACATTTTTGCACCCATGCAATTCCCAATCGATAGACATTTATTTCTGGCTCTTTATGTAAAATTATAGTACATGTTGATATATATCTCCCATTTATAGCACAATCCAGAGTCATACTATTTCAGTAAAATATACTTTACATTTTCAAAATGAATACCTATAAATATATAATTACATTACTAGAGTACAGTCATTGGTGATTATTTCAACAGGAGTATCTTAAGCTTGCAAAATACACTGTTAGCCCGCATATGTGGAAAATAGATCACTGCAGCCATCATACCATCCTATCAATTGTAGTAAAAACAAACAAATTAAAACTTACTCTGTTGGCTTGGTATCTTAGCCTCATGACCCGTAATCTATTCCTAGCTTCAGCAGCTCTGTAGGAAGATAAGTATAGAAGATATTACAGTCACATTATTTTAATCAAGCAGTTTACTGAATACAGAATTTTGATTTGAAGGTGATGCAAAAGTAAAAATATAAAATACAAAGATTTGCTAGAAAATGAAGAAGAAAAAAAAGCTGGATGCAAAAGAATGTCCAAAACATGAACACTGAAATAAAGATATGAGGTAATAACTAACATGTGATTTTCAAAAATTTAGTGAATATGTAGTAACAGAGCACAATGAATATTCTTTATGCAGGCCTAAAATTTGAACCAATATATGAAATACGAAAACATACAGGCCTTCATCATGACAGAGACTAGATATAGAAGAGGGTGTGGTATAATAGGGGAAAAGAAAGACATTTGGCTGAAAACAGATACAAAAATACAATATTTAAGAGAAATGCAAGAAGAAGAAAGGATGGGGCAAACAAATGTAAAGGCCTAGATTATATGAGGAGGAATATAATAGGTGAATATGTACTTTTTTTTTTAAACATAGAAAAAGAAAGTGGGCAGTACACAGAGTGGAAAGGAAAACAAAAATGGGAGAAGTACAAGAAAGTGGACGAAAGGGAAAATATTAACAAATGGACAAAATGAAAAGTTTGAGAAAGATAAGAAGATTACTCACTTGAGTTGTCCAATCAACTGATTGTGTTTATCCTTCTCCATATCAACTTGATTTTCTGTTCTTGTTTCTTCCCCCTCTTTCTTGCTTATATCTAGAACCCTCTTCTTGGAGCTGGCTATGGCTTCTGTCGCTTCTTTTGGTGGATCTTCGTACTAGATAGTAAAGAAACATGAAATTAATAAATTACATCAATAATACAAACAAAAAAATATATATATATCTAGGCCTACATGTATATTAATGATTGACAATATCATTTGTTAACATACTGTAATTGTATAATTCTAGAAACATATATTCATATCTATCAATACTCAGTCATTTTGCATCATATATTACATATTGGATATATCATAAAAACTTTTAATGACGAATTGAATATAACCAATTTAAAAAACAATGTAAGTTGATCATTTGTACAGAACACTCATATGGTTACAAAGTATATTGGGATAACCTTAATGAGATTAAGAGCATTTAAAAAACACTTATGTATGGGCCTACATGTATGAACTTGGTCAGGATTGATATAAAAAAGTAAGTAAAAGTATGTTTGAAAGAGTTTATTATCATATCAATGATCACCATCATATTGCACAATACTAACATTGACATGTATGGAAATCTGCTTTAAAAAATAAAACTTACCCCCTAAAAGAATGCATTCTAAATTAAAATTCTCAAATAATATCAATGGAATATATTCTTTTTGGCTTTCAATATATTACACAAGTGCAATAAAATATTTAATTTAAAAAAAGACTCACTGCTAAATATTTGCTCCTTTGAGTTGGATGCATTGCATTTAATTCCCGTTGACTCAGCTTCTTGCGGTTCTGATGTTTGAATCCACCGCTCTTCATGCTGATTCCATCATCCTTATCCTGTTAATGGTAGAAACAGAAGTATTTATAAAATAATTACTGAGAACATTACTGCTGGATATGATTTAGGTCTACATGAACTTAACAAATGCGGACCAATGTCAATGCAAGTTAAAACATGTATTTTTTTCTTCACCAAACATATGAATCATCAACTCTGAAATGGAGAAAAAAAAAGGATAACAAGGTCAAGGTGCAATAAAAAGAAGAAGCTCTGAACGAGTGTTTGCCGCACTTGCTAACAAACAGATGAAAAGCCATAATGGGATTTATTACAAGTCTGCAAAACTTGCCAAGACACCCCAGTCGAAGAAGCCAATCAAAGAAGAAAAAATATTTTGGTCAGGGCTTGAACTTACTGTAGTTACCTTGGCTTAAGTTAAGTTTGGTTTAGATTAGACCGAAAACTTCAGTCTCTCTAATCGTCGGTTGTTCCACTGAGACTACGTCTGGCTCCACTAGACCTCCGATTATAGAGACTGAAGTATGGCCTATCGGGACTGTACGGAACCAATGGTTCGGTTCGGCAGGACCGCAATGAATGAGATATGCTACAAGATTTTCACTCTTTACATCCTCATACATGCTGCAATATTACAATAATTAGAGTCTAATTAAAAATAACATATATATAGCATATTTGACTTACGATAGCTTGCTCATTTAGATCCTAAATTAATGATTAATCCGAGAAAGTCTCGTCGTCAACATTATCCGTCTTGGTTTTAGTTGATGAATATTCATTTTTTTCTTTTCGAACGTCCAATAGCTACCGTAGGTACGTACGAGTCAGCCCGGCTTGACCAACGAACTCCCACGAAACGAGTGCTCTGATTGGCCATTGGCTATGTTTTGGTAGGTGGACCCGGAAATATATCGGCCGCCGGGTAATATTTCGAATGCATGAACGTACTGCTTCGCGGTTCTGAGATACAAATTGGATAATTCATATAAGTTAGTCGTAAATTATGTATTTAATATTAAGTTATCAAATTTTGATAACTGTAATTAGGACAAATGACATAGATCTACCAACCTAATTTACATCTGATTTAGAAATCAGAAAATTAGATCTAAATAAAGAAAATCGGGGGAGAAATGTCGGAAACGAAAAGCTGTTCCGCTGTGGCTCTAAATTACCCGCACGGTACGAGATCTCTGGTGTACCATCTGTATTGGGGAATGACAACAAATGTCAGTTTTATTAAAAAAATGACCCAAATCAGATGGTTATTTCTGTCTAGGTTTAGATCTACTCTCAGTCTCAGTCTCACATCACACTTTCAGTTTCAGTTTCACAGATTTATGAGTATCAACAAATTTAGACATGTCTTCACAATAAACAGATGCTCCAGATAGATCTAGACCTATATCATAGCGCCAGCCATTTTTTTAAATGTTTTTGTTTATTAGCAGTTAAATTTCATTTAGGTCTACCACATTACCAGTCAATCATTTCCTATAGACTTCTACAGTACTAGTATAGATTTGAAAGTAAAACATACGTTACTTAATTGCACAGCTAGGCCTACAGTAGACCGAATTTTTCTGTCTCTTTCGTTCGTTAGCCTCTGATTTGGGTAAGGTCGGCTAGAGAGCGTGCCGACGGCCGACCTTACCCAAATCAGAGGCTAACGAACGAAAGAGACAGAAAAATTCGGTCTAGTCTAGGCCAAAGCAAAGCTGGCCATGGCCAGCGCGGCGCGCAGTTCAGCGTCAGGCAACATTATTTACAATTAGTACATTCAACTTCACTATCAAAGTTCAACCTACCTTTTCACCCATTTTTATTTAATTCTTGAAATGAAAAGTTAACCAGCTCCTGCCCGAGAGTGCTATGCAAAATAATCTGAAAGTGAAATGGAAGTTGTCAATGACAGTCACTCTTCCCTTCCCTAAAATAAATCAAACGCCTCACAATACTCGTACGTACGTCGTGTACTGTTTATGCGTCGCGTTGGCAGCATACAATCGTAGACGTGATCAGCATCTAAAAAAGATATATCATGTTTTTATTAGAAATTAAAATACAAGAATGTTTTAAAAGAACATAAAAATCTCAAATATAAAATCAAATATATAAATGATACAATACAAATTAACACTTTATGTAACTAAAAAGGAATATCATGTAAAGGTTATATGAAAGCAGCTAAACGTCTAATAAAACGTCTAATTATATCGATAATTATTGTGATCGGTTATGTGTATGTCAGGTGATACATTCGCTCCGGACCAGTGCACAGTTCAAGCCCATGTGATCAGTGCAAAGTGCGAATTCACTGTGTACAAATGATAACCTACATGTAGCTCTTGATCCTGCTGAGCTGATGAGCTGCGCTGCGCAGCCTGGCCTGGCCTGATCATTTGACTTAAAACTCTGCTCTTGTGACGGTCTTGACATGAGTCTTGTGTTGTAATGGTAACTATCGTGTTTCCATGGTAAAGATGGATGGAGCTAGTGAAGCCACGCCAATGCATTCTGAGGTAATTTGCTTTTAACATGTTTAATATGATTATGAATATGAAGGGGAATCAAGTCAAATGGTTGTTGTTGTTCTGTAACTTAGTTTTAACGGCATGTATCATTCCAAAACAAGTCAAATAGTTGTTGTTGTTCTTTTAGTTTTAACGGCATGTATCATTCCAAAACAAGTCAAATGGTTGTTGTTGTTCTTTTAGTTTTTAACGGCATGTGTCATTCGGTTGTGCGGATGTGAGCAGGGAAGATATGAGTTGGTCTAGACAAAAATAACCGTCTGATATGGGTCATTTCTTTAATAAAACTGACATTTGTTGACATTCCCCATAAACAGACAGTACTACAGAGGTCACGCACCGTGGAGGTAATCTGGCCAATCCTGCTACCACTTACGGTGACAGAGCTTTCTCCCCCGATTTTCACTATTTAGATCTAATTTTCTGATTTATAAATCATATATAAATTAGGGGTTTCTATTTACACTAAATATTTAAAATTGACCTATTATATAAATTACAAAGCTAAAGTTCTGCGTGCCCTGCCCGGCTTGAAATACTGAGCCGCATCTTATGTATGGTGACTTTAAACTTTGATTAAAGCATATAAAAGCCTAGGCTAAAGGGCACTAGTTCAGAACTGTGACCATGCTTTGGACCTGTGACTACAGCGTGGAGTTACCCTACTATTACTAATACTATAACATACCAAAAATCAACTAAATCTTCAACAATTGTTCAGAACTTAACAGTGATTATCTTTCTTACCTGTTTTGTGTCAATTTTTAAATCTTTGCCTATATATATCTTATTTTTTCAGAGTCATGATGAAGCTCGGAACAAGGTTAATCGAGGTGGTACTTTCAAAACCACCTTTGGTACCGTGCTAACATGTATTGGGTGTATGGTAGGAACTGGCAATATTTGGCGCTTCCCGAGGATCCTAGCAAACAACAGCGGCGATGAAGGCGAGTATAACAAGACTTCCTAAAAAAAATTCTTTATATTTTACATCTGTAAGACAAAATAAAAAGAAAGAAGAAAGATATACAGTGGTAGGCTGTTTGATTAAAAGTTAAATTCTAATGTGGCCAAATGGTAATGTGACTTTTCGAATTCCAAAAATTACAGATTTTAGTGCTTGTACTTCTTGAATAGCATTATTATGATTCAGCTTTGTCAGTTGTAAGATATTCTTCTGATTTGGCTTATGTATCATGTAATACATAGCAAGCTAGAACAAACATTGTCTCTACAAAGTGTTATTACATGGTCTATGCATTGATTGATTAATTCTTTCCAGAGGTTTTGACATAACATATGGTTAAGACATATGGCTATATGGCTATGGCATAGGGAATATAGGGAATATGTAATTAGTTATGATCTACCCGACTGTGTATTATGTGTACATTACTTGTCTATATCTAAGTTTTGTTGAAATGCTTTTTAATACTTGTAAAACTTGCAATGTAATTTAGCTTTCGGGCTACCATTTTGAAGTTGTCTAATAAAAACCATTATACTACTACTACTACTATGACATTGACATATGTATGGCTAGCTCCATATATGTATATACAGTTTGAGTGTACATGTAGTGTACATAGATGAACATTATCTCTCTTTTTTTATATTTAGATGTGCCATATTCATTTTAGCACACTGATAATTTCAATATGAAGAGCTTTTAGTGTGTTGCTTTGCCTGACGCTGTTTATTCTTCTTTTTTTGTCCTTGAAAATACTATGGAATTAAAGAATGTGTAATATTGAATTCTTTTTGCTTTAAACACTTGTTTGATCCAGATTGCATATTAATTACTATAAAGTAAAATTTGATTTATGTATATATTCGTTTGTTTGATTGATTTTATTTCTGCGTTCAAATAAAAATTACAAGGTTATACATTTTTACATAAGTATTACATACATGATATGGTCATGGTACTGTGATATAGAGACTTCAAGCTAGTGCTGTAGCCGAACCGCCGAACCGAACAGAAGTTCGCCGAACATGGCACTTCCGAACCGAACCGAACCGAACGCAAAGGCCTGGTTCGGATGTTCGGCAGAAAAATATAAAAGTTTTTGCAAGCTAATAAACGGGATCGATATCCCCGAATTTTGGATGCGGACGATACGGACGATACGCCGCCATGACACTCGCCGTCCTGCCAGCCAACAACGGTCGATTCCATTCAGCAGACGGCCCGAGCCAGCGGCCCGTTGATTGGTCGAGTACCGTATGCGTCGGCCAATAGGCCTGGTGCATCAGCCGAACCAGCGGCCGAACCAGCGGCCTTGGTGATTGGTCGATCACCGTGTGCGTCGACCAATAGGCATTGGGCGTTATTGTTCCAATTATCGATCGAATTTTAGACCGCTTTACGGTCCTCCCGTAAAGTATAAAAGACCCTTGCTTACAACAGTTTTTATCACCTGACGAAGTATTGCAGTAGCATACGAAACGTCGTGATCTTTTAGATTCCTTATTGACCACATTGCGAGACAAACGAATATCACTAGCGATATTATTTTCGATACTATATCCGCAATGAGTAATATATTTAGCATTAAGCTAATAAACTTGTCATTTTGTACCTAATTTTCATGTCATGATTGCTCATTTTATATTTACTTTTTTCCCATTTTTCCGCCTTTGTGATTTATGCCTATCCAGTGGTGGGCGCGACTTTACTGGCGCCATTTAAATCCCAAAACCTGACCACGCTACGTCGCGATCGCAAGCCATAAACAAGAATACATGTGCGTGATCAAAATATGTTCAGCTCTTGAACCCATCCAACAAAAAATTAATATTTTAATTGTAACAATATCGGACAAATTTTACAATATAAATAATGAAATAAATAAATATATATTATAGTATAGTATTTATTTGTTCAGGAAAAATAGGGATTTTATATTTTTTCTATTAAAAATAAAAACTTATACAAAACAGTTATTGACGAGCCTGAATTTCTATTCAAGATGGCAGCTTTCATGACTCTAACATTAGACAACAACCGTCTCGGAAAATCTTTACAAAATATCATTTATTGACAAATTGAAAACATGATTCTTTTAAAATTGAAAATAAAACACGATTCAAGACGGAAATACGAATGTAAGTAGTATTTTTCTTCACAAATAATTACGTTTAGCTTTAGAGCAGTTTTTAATGTGAAATTCGTACTGGTCGGAAGCAGTGTGCAGAGGTCCTCCGTGCTGGTCGGGCCCGGCAGGCTGGCCGGCCCGGCCAGTGCCAACCGCCGTGGCTATAACGCTGCTTGCTATTATATTACCAAACCCCGAACCGAACCAAGTTCGGGTGAAAAATTGCCGAACTCTGCTGAACCGAACCGAACACGAACATAGCGTCTGACTTACAGCACTACTTCAAGCAAATATAGTTTAATAGTTAAAACCATCAACTTGTATAAGAAATTGCAAGTCATCCATTATCTGTTAACAGGCCTTGTATCTACATAAAGAATGTGCCATCAATGAGTGGAGTCATTCAAAAAAGCTATTGAGTCTACAGATTTGTGTACACATGAACACAATGGAGAGAATTGGTTTGTGTACTCTGGCTCATCACCAGTACAGACGCACGTGTTAAATGATGATTGTACCGAGAATGGCGGAATAAAAAAAGATATTTACCTACAATCCTACAACAATGCACATGCAAACCTAGGGTTACCGGTAGTTGGCATAGCAGTTGGACATTTCTGCATGCCTAGTGCTGTGATGGTCCAGAAGAATAACTCATATTGTATAATTTATTTCATTTAACATTTAATGTTCAATACAAATTAGTTTGAGAGTGTGTAATAATTTCCCTCCCCTAAAAAAAAACTAACAACAAGCAAACCAAACCAAGTAGTAGTAACCAGTCATTTTCTCTCTTTTTTCACTTCAGGTTGTCTGCAGTTTCTACTGGTTTGGTTAGTGTTCCTGTTTTTCTGGTCCATACCAATAATCTTGATCGAGTATGGTACAGGACGCTACACCAAGAAAGCCACTGTAGCCTCATTTCAGGAGTTAGCAGGGCCTAAAAGTGCCTGGGCAGGAGGCTGGATCGGAGTCATCAGCGTAGGAATAAGGTCAGGATTTCTTACATTCGACTGACTAATAATCTACATTACAAGCCTAAAAAAACAACAATCCAATCCAATCCAGGAATTTATAAAGAGCCAATATCTAGTTGCCTAATCAAAGGTGCTGATGACACTGAAAAACTACCAAAAATGTCTGTTTATGATTCTAGCTAGGAAAGACAAAAAAGCAGTGACTAATTGTAAGCAATCTGAAATACTGTAGGTATGATAATGTATGTTGTCATTGGCATTTAACTTCTGGGATGCACAGGGGTACATACATCCCCCCACCCACAAACACACACGCATGCAGAAGAAGAACAAATAAGAGGAAAAGGAAAGTATATTCCGATCAATTTTGTTTACATACTTAATTTGCTTTGAAGTTGTATATGAAACTCTCTCTTTTTTTCACCTCCCACCGTTACATGTTTATTAAAAAAAAGATTAATCATGTTAAAGGTACTATCAGATTAGATCAGATATCTCGTCTCAATTAATGGTCTTCATATGCACTGTATTTCAATTCCTTGTCATAGTACGTTGGTTTTATTCATTGCTAATTTCCTTTCTTCCCTTTCACCTCCAACCCCAATCTTCTATGTGCAGTGGTTACTACTCTGTGATAGTGGGTTGGTGCATCTATTATCTCTTCTATTACATGGGCCATTCTCTTCCAGAAGACTATGCTACAAGTAGCTCAACCTTTCAAAGCTTTGCAAATGTGAGTATATACTTTGTAGGGCAGCAGAACAAAATTAGGAAATGTCAGAAAAACTGCATTATTATTTGTGTGTGCTGGAAGAAAATTGTCCATTTATTTCGGATGTCAGTAAGGCTCATTAAAATAAATAGAAATTGACTACATGTACATCTGACAGGAAGTTTTGCAGTAATTGCACAATAAAGGGAAATCCTGTTATTACATAAATTCATATACCGGTACAGTCTAGTGCCTAGGCTTTTCACCATGTAGCATGTGACACCACCAATTTTCTTTTTGTGAGTATATGGACCAATGAAGAATAGAATACTACACAGTCAAGAATTTAGGAATACTTTGTACTTTGCTCTGTGCCCTATGAAATACTTCTCGTACCTCTGTGTGTGATTGTGAATGTTTTAATATGAAATTAACATCCTATACTTCTTTTAATTTTTTTATTATTCAGTTATATTTTTACTGTTTTCCTTTTCAAAGGAAACGAATGCTTCCTTTAAAGAAGAAAAGTCCATGAACTAACCCAGCGCATGACTTTACATTTGTTGGCAAGTTATAACTTGGCATATATGATAACATTGTTGACACCTATCCAATGTCATACAGTCATGTAGAGTCTGTGTAAAGTTTTTGGTTGGTTCTAACAGATAATAACAGTGTATATAATACACTAAGAGCTAGAACAATGGCAAATGATGTATTGGTGCTCCAGCATTCTTGCTATCAACAAACGATATGAAAAATAAAAAATTATGATCTGATTCTAAAAGGTAAAATAACAATCTGGTAATAAGTAAATTGATGAAGTAAGTAGCATGTGAAATCGCTTTTGATATGTACATCTATAGATTTTTGCCATATTGGTTCAGTGTGATATAGTATGTTTGAGGATAAGAACTTTAATTTTACCGCTTACATGTATGTTATAATGAAAACACATTAATTCTGTTTCTGGTCCAGTTTCCACAGTTATGACCAATTTTTCAGCACTGGTAAAGAATGGTAAAGAACATGCGCTATAATAATTATTGTAATTTATGGATGTGTAGTGTGGTAATGTGATGAGTTGTAATTTTGTATACCGATATATATGTACTATCTGGGCTCAAGTGGTTTTATTTTGATATTATACTGCATGAATATGAACACCATTGTAGAATTTGTTGCATGATAATTAATTTTGCAGAGGATAGCTTGAAGGATTGGGGGAGGGGGGGGGGGGGGGGGGGGGGGCTTCTAAAGGTAGAATGATTTTTTTGCTTGTCATTTGATGGCCGCATCCTTAGACCCTGGTTCATAAAAATTACCACTGATGGTAATTATGCCATCAAAATTGTACCAAGGCAACATCATGCAACATCCAATCAAATCAAGGTTTCCATGGAAGTTACCATGAATGGCTAAATACATGTTTGGTGGTACAAAACATTTATTTGTGATAGTACTTTTAGACATCGAAACAGAATGTCTGCTACAGAAATCTGATATTACAGCATGTCAGTTGATGATGATACATTTCTGATACAAAAAGTTTCAGGGACAAGGTTCATTCCACATTCCAGATCTCTCAATATATAGATCATCTTGGAATTCCCAAAGAAGAAATATGCTATACTAACCATTTAACCTGTTGACTACTGGATTACCTCATTCCCATAGAGTTAACACAGGGATCACCCGGTTCCTGTAGCCAATGTGTTAGGTAGTGGAAATAAGAAACTAGGATTGACAAGAGAAATACAAGTTTTGGCTATTTGAGGTGGTTAATAACTGATTCCATTTTGACCGAATCTTTCTCATTGAAAATGGACTTTGGTCTTGAAAAATCCTTGAACGTCCATGTATCACATGCATTTAAGATCACATGTTTTTGTAGATGTTCTATATACATAAGTGTTATCTTCATTTTCATTATTTGTTTTTTTGCCAGTCACGCATGTAGTTAATGGGATATATATAGATGCGTAAAGTACAGATATCATTATTTACCAAGTACTTACTGTTTAGTAGGCTGTAAAGTATAATAGATAGGGCTTGACAATTGGTTTGTTAGCATTGAGAACTTTATTGTATTTCAGACGTAGGACGAGAACAAGAAATTTTATGAGTTCACATTTTATGTCTGTGTACATTTGTATTTACCACCATTTTCTCTGTCTTTCCCTCCAGTTTTTGTGTGTATTCCTTCCATGCTCCTCTCCCTCTCTTCTCCAATTTCCCAATTTCAAATTGTACACCCTCTCTCTTTCTCACTCTTCACACTTAACTTATCCCGTTTCCCTTTTCCTATTCCTTCTTCCCTCTTGCTCATTCCATTCATTACTGTTTTTCTGTTTCAGCTTTCTTTCTTTTCTCTCTACATTCCCTTTACATTCCTTATATATTTCCTCTTTCCTGGCTCCTCTCTTGTCTCACACATTTCCCCCTTTATGCCTCTCACCCCCCCCCCCCCCCTCTCTCTCTCTCGCCCTTAATGGCTGTGCATGTATTGTTTTGGATGGAATTGTAGCATGTATAGAGCAGTTCTAAGATTCATACGGTTCATAAAGTTCATTGTTATTGTTCATGATTTGAGCATGAGAAATAGACACATGTACATGTATGTTCATTCCGTGAGCTTACCATCATACCTTTTGTTTTCATAGCGAAGTAGAAGACCTTGTACTTATTGTAAAGGGAGCAAGTATATGTAGCTGATAGCAATGTGTGTATTTGCTCTCAACACACCATGATAGTCCTATTCAAACTGTGAATGATATTCTACGTATTCCTTTTTTGTAACATGTATGTTGTGCCATTCCTTCTTTCTCTTCATCTTATTTTCTTTAATTTCTGAAGTAGTTGTAGCCAGATTTTCTTCCCCATTACATCCCTCTCTCTATCTTTTTTTCTCTCCCTCCCTCTCTCTCTCTCTCTTTTACTCTTGATATGTATCTCTCCATCTCTTTCTCTCTCTTCTAATTGTCCTCTTTCTTCCCTTTAAATCTCCTATCTTTTCTTTGAGGTTGCTTCCTCTTTCTCATTCTTTTCCCATCTGCTCCCCTATTTAAGTTCAAACCTACTGGTAAGTTCTTTTTCTACTCTGCTCCTTTTTTTCTCCCATTTTATTCTCTCTCTCTCTCCCTCTCTTTCCTTCACATATTACTTTCTTTCTTGCTTTTCCATTTATTCTCTCTATCTCTCTTTCATCCTCTATCTTTCAGTTTCTCTCTCTCTCTCTTTCTCTCTTTCTCTCTCTCTCTGCCTCTATGTTCCTCTCTCTCTTTCTGCCCTTTCTAACCATACTACATTTTTTCTCTCACCAGGAATCCGCCATGCCAGTACTGTTTCATACCATTGCTATCGTGTTAGCAGCACTGACCGTCCTGTGGGGGGTCAAGAGCATTGAGGTGGTCAGTTCCATCATCGTATCCATCTTCCTCCTCCTCCTCCTCATCTGCTTCATCTGGAGTTTGACGTTGCCCAACGCGATTGACGGCATCCGATTCTTGTTCACACCTGATTGGGGTTAGTCTTAGAGAAATACTCTCATCCTCATACTGTCTATTTCATCATACAGTGAAACCTGTTGATAAAGACCACCAAGGAAGACAAGAAAAGTGGTCTTTATAGGCAGGTGGTCTTTATGTTCAGGTTCCTTTAGTACATGTTTCAATGAGAAACCATTCTTAAGGGAAACAAAATATGTGGTCTTTGTAGATAATGTAGGTGGTCTTTGTAGACAGGTGGTCACTAAAGCAGGTTTGACTGTACTAGCAGTTTTCTTCTATTTAAGTTGACTAGACTGGTCTAGTGGATACGTCAACGGACTGTGGTCACAAGGTTCCTGATTCAAGTCCCTCCACAGCACTGATGTCCTTCATATTGCTCCGATTGTCTCATTTTCGCTCGCGTGAACATTGCCAGCACAAACCACTGACCTCTACCTCCTGAACGGATCATCGCCCATTCCATTCACTATACGTTACGTACTATAAAGGCTGTATTGTCTGACCGTTCATGAATATTCATGTTTTTGCTAAACTCGGCAAAATGTTTGCTTTTACTAAATGGAAAAATTACGGTGGGGGGTTGGATGAAATGGACATAATGAAATAGGCAGAAGTGATCTATGATAATTCATGCTTTTTATGTTTCGTGTGCTCGACCTATAATCTTCAAATCGCTTGGTAAACTGAGTCCAAAGTTAGACTTGTTTCACATGTGTATTATAGGCAATGACGAGCTTGCAACCTATTTTGAAAAATTACGGTGGGTGAACTTTCAAAAGTCAATGAGACATGAGGGCTCCAATGAAAGAGCTAGTGATAACGTACGTCGGGGTGGATGTGCTTTTCGTTTAAACAAAAAATGAATTTTTAACGATTTTTAAAAAAAACGTCCATAGGCTAACATGTTAGGCTGCTGACTCTGATCATGCTCTGACGATAGGGGGCATTGTGAAATGAGACTAACCGGAGCCATATGTGGCAAGATATTAATTAATCTATATTTGCCACTCTCTACCGTGGTGCTACCGGTAAATGGGTACCTGGTAGGATGCGAATGTTAATGGTGGTGGAATTGGCACATGTGCCCTTGTAAAATGGTACCTGGCCAAAATATCGCCCAGGGAGCATAACATGTGCACTCTCATGTGTGGATTACCAATTGAATCCAATGACCAAGGAAACAATAATTACAATGTAAAGCATTAAAACGTAGTTATGCAGTATACAAATATTGACTGCTCATGAGGATGATGGTGGGAATTTTCACTCCAAAGGTGGTGTTCATACCGGCTCTTCTATCACCCCCGAGGCGAAGCCGAGGGTTGATAGAAGGGCCGGTATGAACACAACCGAGGGAGTGATAATATCCTCCATCATCCGATTACAGAGCAGTCCATATTTGTTTTATATACCTCATCCTTTTCATTGATTCATGAATAGGTATAGAAAATAAATCTAATATCAAGAGTCTATAATGCTCATCACAGTAATATATTTACAGTATTTTGAAGCTCAAAACAGTTTCAAAATATCCAACGCTAAAGAAATCCAACATGCGGAAATCCAATCTATATTGTACATGTTTACAGGGGCCCAGCGTAAATTGTATGGCTTGAGCGCGCATTTGAAATCTTGTACGCTGTGTGTGTGCAAAAGTCGCGGAGGGGTTAGGAGTCCTATTCCAGGGTTTGATAGTAGCTATCAAACCCTCTGACGTAATGATACTTGATAGATCGAAATGCTACTTGTCATGTGATATAGTTTTGACCAATCAGTGAATGACAATCTATGTATGAGGTATATAAATGTGACTATTGTTATCTGATATTTGCTCCTGGCTTGGGTTACTAACATTACAGTAAGGGAGGGGGGAGGGAAAGTATTGTATCCAGGTTTTCAATTATGATTTTGATTTAATAGTATAGAGCATGTGTTGTACAATAGACTTGGCTTTGATTTGTTGGTAGAACATTTTTCCTTTCAAATGGAACATTGCTTTCTAAATATTTGTGTAATTTGTACGTCCATTGTTAAATAGACATCCATACTCTTGGATACTTTCCTTTGTAAGGCCCATGTTTTCAATTATTTTCTGACATTTTCTTTGATGATAATGATGATGATGATGTGAATGATTATGATGGTGATGGATTCAGTTAAAAAGTGCCAGTATCCACTTTTGATGGGCTTTCATGTGCTTGCTATAACATCTTAAAAATGTATACATAAAACATAAGATTTCTTAAATTTGCTTTAACTCTCAATGTCTAAAAAATACATCTATCGTCATTAATCTGTTTTTTTTCTACTTCCTTTGATACAGTAATTAAGTTCAAGTTCAAGTTCAGTATTTATTTAATTCCATAGTAAAAAACGGTGACATCAAAATATTACTTTCACATAATTATTATTAACATAGTACTATATCGACAGTAAAAAACAAATAGGAATTAGGTTGCTGTATAAAAACCCTAGAGGGTTTGTCTGGACAGCCACCAGAAACAGAAAACTAGTATAGGAATCATACAAAATGATATATGGTATTTGAATAAACCACAATAACAAAAAACGACAACAAAACAAAACAATACAAGGTAGAACATAAGCAAAAATAAAAACATACATGTAGACCGTACAACCCTAAACAAATTTGCACTGTGGAGTAAGTGAGTGTTTTAACGATGTAAGATTATTGGAAATAAGATATAATTAAAGTAACCTTCCTGACTATTCTTTTCTCAATGTGTCTGTAATACAGCCCAATTCCGCAACCCTAGGATGTGGGTGGATGCTGTTAGCCAGAATGCTTTTGACACAGGAGCAGGATCTGGTCTCTTTGTCTCCTACTCTGCCTACATGACGGCTGAAACTGGGATAGTTAAATATGGCACCCTCATTCCAATCGGAAATAATATAGTCAGGTAAATAGTCACTTGCTATTCATTATTTGTTGTATTTCAATATTTTTATGTTATATCCCTTATCGTAAGATTGTTGCATTAGAAATGTACACAACAAGAAAAAGAATAGTTTTACTATAAAAGACGTTTCCTGCCGACTACATCGGAATAGTTCATTTTTATTGCTGACGTCACGCATAGTCCCTTTTTTCCCTAGGGAAAAATTGAACTATGCGTTTTCCCATCGAGCGTACAGGATTCAATGCCTTTACGCGGGCAACTCCCGCGGTGTCACGGCGCTCAAGCCATGCAATAACTGCACTACACTAATGCAATAGCGCCAGCTAAACATATTTACATCCTTCAATGTTTCCTTTGAGCCGTGCAATTTTCTTTTATTTCTTTTCGATCTGAATGTAAGATGTGAATGTGAGTATAAGGTTCATGTTATTACAGAAGTGTAGGAATAATACAGATGGAAGGGATATAAAACAAATATAAAATGACTCATTCTCGGAACAAGCTAAAACTATTCATACTCAGGAACGTCATTAGTACTAGTTGATGTTCCTTCGATGCGAATAGTTTCAGCTAGATCCTCGAGTGTCATTGTATATTTGTATATTATTTCATATATGTAAAGTCACATGGATTACTTAAGAAGACCTTTGGGTTATTTAGTAAACCTTTCCCATTTCCCAGCATTAATGTGACTCTTCAAACTGTACTGTTATTTTATGCACTGTTTTCTTGACTTTGTCATTAAGAAATGAATGATGATAATAATACCAACACATTTTCAAGCTTAGATTGACTCAGAATTCTATATTCCATTCTTAATGCTTTAGTCACAGCCAGCTGTGTGTCCTTTTGCATTTACCATCCTATCCAACAAACAGATTCTTTGTCACTGCCCATGGAGTTCTGCTAAGCCCAGAAGTGCACTACTGGGTATTGCGTTAAGCGGGAGGTTGTTAGCATTAAAAGACCCTTAAAAATGTGAAGTACATGTACGTGCTGATTAGATACAAAACTTATGAAATTAGATAGTTAGCATTCATTTTCACTTTTTATTAGCCAATTAAGAGAGAAATTTATGTCATTTAAAAGAAAACTTTACAGCAGTTATAGAGCAATCAAATCTTACAATCTAGTTACCAGAAATTTGCTTCATGGTATGCACACATGCTATACCCTTCTGCCCGCCACAGTTCGATTGGCTAGTGATGACTGACTTCATAACGATTGCTTTCATGTGTTTCTCAATGTTTTCTCTTTAATGCAGTTTGTTGTGTGGTATGTTGACATATGCAACTGTCTTTTCAACTCAAAGTCCTTATCTCAACCAGACTGAAATAGTGGACTTGCTTTCAGAGAATGGACCAGCAAATACAGGCCTTACATTTATTTGGTAGGTATGAAAGAAAGTGGTATGATGTATGTTTCAATTAACATGTATAACATG
The DNA here is from genome assembly GCA_035222895.1 of Strongylocentrotus droebachiensis. Classification (NCBI taxonomy): domain Eukaryota; kingdom Metazoa; phylum Echinodermata; class Echinoidea; order Camarodonta; family Strongylocentrotidae; genus Strongylocentrotus; species Strongylocentrotus droebachiensis. The sequence goes on along the minus strand of JAVYIG010003598.1, from coordinate 11,414 downwards.
GCTCAGCCTTATATTCTTTCGTCTGTGGTCTTATGAAATGGTAGGCAAAATATTGAGATTTAATTTCTGGGTAAATTTGTGTGAAGCATGCCATAACATACATGTAGCTAAGACTGGTTTGGAAATAATCATAGGCAAATAATAACTTTTATATTAAGCACATTTGAATAAAGCCTGCTGAAAGCTATTAATTTTTTTAAGTTACCCGGTATGTAAGTTCACTGTACAGTAAACATGTGTTTTCTTGTGTTTTTTTGTCTTGAACTACAAATGCCACCTTTACAAAACCTCTATTGTGGTTTTTCTTTGGCTATGCTCTCATCATGTTTAGAAGATTCAAATATCTGTATGGTATTTTCACGACCCCCACAACTTCATAAACTCACATTTCTTTGTGTCTTTTAACGTTACGCAATTGATTAATGCAATTTCATTCTTAATTTATACATCTTTCCTATCCACCGTAGGTTCCCAATTTTCTTCAATGAGATGGGGAAAGGAGGGCGTTTTGTGTGCGTCATCTTCTTCTTAGCTATAGTGTTTGCTGGATTAAGCTCTCTCACAGCTAACATTGAACTCCAGGTCAAGATTGCCGAAGATTTCGGACGTGAGTAGTAGTATAGCTTATGATTAGCCGTCAGGCATCCAGATCAAAAGTTTTTTTCTGAATTCTTTTTATCAAGAATGAAGTGTATTATCCCAAAACTTAAAGGTAAATACCAGTTTTGGAAACGCCCCTCTCTCAAAAAATTGAAATGGAAGCTCTTATTACCAATCATGTGAAAGAATATGTTATGACTAATACGTGATGATACAAATTTTGCTGGGAAACTGCCTACTAATTGATATATTTGGTAAATTATTATATCTATCTGGACTGGATAGATATCCGCGCACGTGTCGCGTAGTCTCATATACATCTTTCTGTGTACAGTGCTTGTAACTTTACCAAGATTGGGCCAAAGTTCTTATCATTTTGATGATTCCAGAACCTTGCAGTACACACCAATATTTATATGCTAGATGATCAACCTTTTCTGATCGATTCCACAACGTTTCTTTCACAATGCATTCGCATGACCAGAACTGGTCTTTATCTTTAATGTATGACTCCATGTAATTGTTTTGCTTTTGCTAGGTCTTACAACCTCAGAGCTAAATTTGGAGGAGGTTCTGGCATTTGGTACTGTGTATTAAGCAAACAGTGATATCAACGCCAAAAGGTGGAACATTTTTAAATTCCAAAGTCATATATAACTTGAAGTTTGATTTCATTGTCAATTGTATGCTTAGTACAAAGAGTAATTTTGAAAACTTCTTCTGATCGATTTGAAATTTTCTGCTTTTCTTTCGACAGAAGAAACTCATTACTAGGAACTTATTTTATTTTGCTGATGAAAATTACACTGGAAGGAAACGTTTATGGAGATTTATTTGTATGAAGAAACTAGTAGTTCTCCCTTGGTCAGTTTTCTTCTTGCTTATCCCATCATACAAATCTGTGCTAGTTCTATATTCTGTTCTCTTTTTTTTATATTATTGCAGTTAATAGAAAAATAGCAACAGTTCTCTGTGCTCTGACTATATTTCTACTTGGACTTGGATCCGCTTTAGATCTCAACTTCCTCATTAATCAGGTAAGTCTGGTCTTATCTTTTTTTAACAAAGGCAAATTTATTTGAATTTTTGTCTTTTTCCATATTTTTGTAATCAAACAAGCAAACAAGTAAACAAGTGAAGAAAGGGCATAAAAATAGGAATGCATTATTCACTTATTGTGTTAAATAATTGAAAACAAGCATTATGTCACATATTCAAATAAACCTTCCCAAATTAGAGGGATAAATATTGATTGACGGTATGCAAATATTCAATACCTTTCAAGGGTCTAGCAAAAGCTATGAGCTAATGAAGAGGCATAAAAAATAGTAACTTTCCTGTGGGTAAATTTGATATAAATTTGGCTCGAGGGAAAGATGCTATTTATGCCTCTGAATGCTCATAGTTTGCTAGAGCCAAGAAAGACGTTGTATATCTGTTTTATATCCCTCATGAGCATCTCACTATTACAAAGAAACATGTACTGTGAGCATTCAGCAGCATAGGCCTAAATAGGCCTAGCTTTGCATGTGTTTTATATGTTGCAGTTTTATTTGGAAATGCAAGATGTTTCAGCTTTTAGCTGTGTCTTTTAATTTCAATCAATAAACCTTATCAATTTAACCCCAAAATCTATTAAATACCACAAATGTCATATCGTTTTCCTTGATGATTTTTCACTGACTGCAGGACTTTGTCTGGGGTTTTGGTCTTCTCATAGCCGGTCTCATGTTCCTCTACCTTGTCATAAGGGTGGGACCTTCCACTTTCCGCCGGAAGATGTTTAATGAGTACAGCCTCAACGACTGGCATCTGTATGCTATCTGGGACTGGATCGTTACGTGAGTTACTTTCAATCGTGGTAGATTACTATAGCTAATACTAATACTATACTCATAGCTTTGGCAATCCTCAAAAAGCAATGTATCAAGAGTTCTTTAAATGTGATTGATATGAATACCAAAACAGAAGGTGGAGGAGGATATAGAGGATAAGAAAAAGAAGAAGAAGAGGTAGGAGGAATAGGAGAAGAATATGATGGAGGAGGAGGATGAGAAGGAAAAGAAGGAGGAGGCAAAGAAAGAAAAGAAGAAGTGGTAGGAAGAAGAAGAGAAGGAGGAGTAGAAGAAAAAATGAAGAAAAAAAATTGGGAGGGGGTAAGAAGAAGAGGAGCAGGAACATAATGAAAAGGAGTAGTAGTAAAAGGAGATGAATGCGGAGATAAAAAGAAGAAAGAAAGATCGAGAAGTATAGAAGAAGAAGAAAAGTGTTTTAGTAGTACATTGTTCCTCCACGTATTATAGAAGAAGTAGCACTAGCATCTGCAGTGGCAGCAATAATTGTCTCATTACTGTCATAATCATTTATAAATGTAATGCTTCCTGGGAGAAATTTCAATTATTTAAACATATTTAAACAAGATTTTTTCTGACTTGTTTTTCAATACAGATCGATCAATCGATCTTATTTACTGGGTGTAAGCCACAAATATGTTTAAATAATTGAAATTTATCCCAGGAAGCATTACATTTATAAAGTTATTGTCCTATGGCGGACTAATGAATATTAATGAGTCAGAATGAATCAAAGAGCTTGGGTATTTGTTTCTAGTTCATCGTGACTGTGCCATGGACCAGTGATGGCCTGGTGGTAGAGTCGCTGCCCGGCAAGCAGTAGATGGCAGGTTCAAGTCCCGCTGGTTCCAAGATTTTTTCTGACTTGTTTTTCAATACAGATCGATCAATCGATCTTATTTACTGGGTGTAAGCCACAAATATGTTTAAATAATTGTCATAATCATTACGAGCATAATCAAACTCCTTCTGTATTTTTTATGCCATCAATGTACTCTTCAGGTTTATTGCACCGATCGAAGCAGTGGTATTAATAATCTGGTGGGCATACAACACTATATCTGAGAGTCCAGAAGACTGGTACAAGTTTCTTCCAGAGAGCTTCATGTCAACCATAGTACAGGTAAGACAATTTTAATTAAATGTAGGTTACCATTCTCTCCCTTGACTAAAGACAGTTTTAATCATTTGAAATCACCACAACATGAATATATCTGCTGAAACCCTAAATGTTTTAATATTTGAAGGCTATAATGCAAAGCCAATTTATAGTTTCTAGATAGCGAGCAATATATACTCAAAGTAATTAGTTGTTGATAATATGTTTGTCTGTATAAATTTTCCAAAGAGACTAAAAAAAAAAATTGACAAAGAGTTCTCTGTGATGAGATGATTCAGTAGTCAATGGGTTAACAGGGGTTAGGCATTCTCATTCTTATCATGAAGACTTTAAAGGTAAAGACCAGTTCTGGTCATGTGATTGCATTGTGAAAGAAACGTTGTGGAATCGATCAGAAAAGGTTGATCATCTAGCATATAAGTATTGGTGTGTAGTGCAAGGTTCTGGAATCATCAAAATGATAAGAAATTTGGCCCAGTCTTGGTAAAGTTACAAGCACTGTACACAGAAAGATGTATATGGGACTACATGACACGTTCGCGATATCTATCCGGTCCAGATAGATATAATAATTTACCAAAAATATCAATTAGTAGGCGGTTTCCCTGCAAAATTTGTATCATCACATATTATTCAAAACATATTCTTTCACATGATTGGTAATAAGAGTTTCCATTTCATTTTTTGTGAGAAGGGCGTTTCCAAAGCTGGTCTATACCTTTAAAGGGATCCGGTAACTTTGTCTCAGATTCTGAAACAAAATTCTGGATTTAGCTAATGATGCAATGATAATTATAAACCTTTAGGTCAGTCAGGAACCCCATGTCTTTTACAAGCCGATCGCCTGTCTGATTATCAAGATATTTATGATTGGAATTACACATTTTGAAAACCGTTCGCCTGACGGTTTTCATAACACTACAGTCTATTGGGGAAAACGAGTATGGTAAAACCGGTCACTCAAAGATTTTTACTTTTTTGAGGCACTTCTTGATCATTTTGAAGCGCGATTTTTTTAGGGCTTCAATATTTCACCATATCACAGACACTGATAACACGTAGGGTCGTGTATCTCAGATTTAACATTGTTAAACGATCCCTTTAACACCCTGTACACGGCAAAATTACAATTGAAGTTTTCAACTCTGTACATCTTGTTTTACAGTGGGTAGGAGTCATAATCATCCTCATCACCATCAACCTCCTGACTCTCCGATACCCATGTGCTTCACGTTCACACAGCGATACTCCAGGTACCCATCTCTTCTTTAGTAGTGATCCCAAGACACCCATTACAACCATTAGCTACAATGCTATGTCCAGCACTGGCGAAGACACGCATGACGGAAACTATAGAGGCTCTGTGGCATTCACCAGCGATAACGACATCGGAACGGCAGTGCTAAGCCACAACGATGAGACGGACGATGAAACAGCTTTATTAGGCAAAGGGGAACTTAATTAAAGGTTTTGTGCAGGGTTGCAGTTATCATCTAACATGTTTTGGGTATTGGCTTCCTCTTCAGAATATTTTCATACTTATTTCTATATATGTATGTTCACAAGCCAAGTACTTCCGGCTTTGTTTACCTAGTCATTGAAATGTTAACTCTCTGCTTGCCTCATACAGTTATTTGTTTATGTCATCTCTTTCATTGTCCTACCGGTATATGGATTTTCTTTTATTTGACAGGCATGTTGAAGATTGGTTATTCAAAAAATCTAATCATCACTTGTCTTTTTGCAGTCTATATATCTGTAATAAACATAACAAAATTGTCACATGGACAATACAAAATGAAAGGAATGCATAGTTGCTGGGGTTTTAGGCATGGTGACATTTCTTGACTCTATACATGGTACTTCTGCACTGGTTATTTTGCAGTGTTACAGATAGTATTACAGATGTTTATCTGCTCTGGTTTATTAATAAGAAAGGTATGAAAAGACAATTTCTTGTCTTTATACTGTACATGGTATTTTTGCATTGGTTATTTTGCAGGGTTAAAGACAGTATTACACTACAGATGTGAAGCTCTGCTTTATTATAACAAAGGAATGAAAAGAAAATACAAGGTATTTCTACATTTCCTTTACTTCCTTCTCCTGTTTATTGGTAAATACATGGCAATGTTTAATTAAAGGTAATACAAAGTTTTGGTATGGGGTCATGAATTTGGTTCAAATGAACATATTGGAAGCATATATGCGATTCTACAATATGCAGTGATCGTTGTCGCGGTTGAAATCGAGTCTAAAGTTATGAAATTGTAAATAATAAACTCTTTATGTTGTATAGCTCCCTCTCAAGGTCAAGATATTAATTAAGCTATAAAACAATGTTTCTTGACTCAGATCGACTGATTAGCTATTCCCGTTTGGAAACTATATATCACAACTACATATTCTGAGATTTTCATGGTCGCAGCTACCATTGTCTGGCTGAAGGCGCTATTTGAAATGTATCGAAATTTACCGGGAGCACCGGTAAATTTTTATACTCAATTTTTCTCGAAAACAGAAGTGTTTAAGGGGCTAATTTTGTTATTGTTTATAATACATCCACAGGGGAATCCAAATATATCAAAATTGTAAAGATTCACTATCCACCAAATTTTCACAATTTCCCAAAACTTTATAATACCTTTAAGGTTTCTAACAACTTAATTAGATTGTAAATATTGGGTCTTACAAGCCCCTTCTCTAATTTTCACTCTACATTTGACCTCTCCTGCCATTCCTAGTAATTTTGTACATGTATTGGATCAGTGCTCACACACTCATTCTAGCCAGGGACAATTTGTCGGTCAGAGTTTCTACCAAATGTTCACCTATTAAATTCTCTCTGTGAGAACTGGTTATATCAAATCCTTTACTACCTTCAACAGTAAATTATGAAAGAGTTTTATCAGGATGGTTGTAATCCTGGTTTGAAAATTCTTGTATCGCATCCAAAAGTGAAAAATAATCTGTAACAGTTTCAATGTCTAGAGCTCAGACATCTTCCTCAGACGTCTGTCAATTCGCATCTGAGGAAGATGTCTGAACTCTAGGCATCAAAAACTGTTACAGGTAATTTTTCCTTTTGGATATCATAAAAGAACTTTTAAACCTTCAACAGTAAATTTTTGACCAAAGATGTTTGTTCTTCCAAACAAAATACTGAAGTGTCTTGATAAATTAGTGTTGTATAGGGTTTTGAAAAAGCCTGGTACAATTATTTATATAGTAGACTTTATTGGATAAAGTCTAAGTGAAACTGCCACAAGGTGCACACTGTCATGTACTGCACCATATGTTCTTTATTTGTATTTATATATATAATGCTGCTTTTGAATGTCTTTATTTGTGGTGTGCAATCTACTATAATACAAGATATAAACAATTTATGTCAAAATGAAGGTATTTTGCACTTTTGACCTATAACAAACTCAATCAGTTACAACTCGTCTCAAACTATTCAAAGGTGATCACTCTTAGTACCAAATAGTAATGTGGAATATGACAGGTTTAATGCACAGTGGTATTATTATATGAATTGTATTCTTAATGGAAGTCAATGTGGGCAGGGTATGCACATTAATTTGATAATAATAATAATAATAATAATAATAATAATAATAATAATAATAATAAAGACGGTGCTTATAAAGGGCTTACCACCAAAGTCTATAAGCGCTATATTAATGCATTAATATTGTTTGAAGAGATGTTACGGAACTCTTATGAATTACAACTGACTTTTCATGTGCAAACTAAAGTTTTCTGAGCGATTATGACTCAAAATGTATAAACATATTTAAAATATTGTTTGAAGAGATGTTACAGAACTCTTATGAATTATAACTGACTTTTTATATGCAACTGAAGTACTGAACTAAAGTTTTCTGAGTTACTTATGACTCAAAATGTATAAAAAATATTTGTTAAAGTATTACTAGTAGAATTAACCTTTTCCCACTATCATTTCCTATTGAAAATGTTATTGAAATGGAGAAAGGACCTTTTACAGTGTGCAATTGGCCAGGCTTTTAGAGGTGAAAGAAATTGTATTAGAAATGGTAAAATAGAAATAGTCATATTTATTTCAGAATTTAAAGAATCAAAATCTACTTTAAGAGAGAGATTTTCTCCCTAACTTTTATTTGGTCATTAATTAATTTATTTCATCACAGTAAATTTTTGTTATACTTTTTTTACTGCATGGACTGAAATGACATCCTCCTGTTACTTTACAAGCTGCTGCTTTCACTTTTTTGTAATGCAACTTGTATTGCAACTTGTTGTGTGCTTATATATTATTATGTAGGTTTATTATTCATCACTATATGAGTTATACTTGCATACTTCTACATTCCTGTTTACAAATCTATATTGGGATTATTTACGTTGATTTACTGATTTATGAATGTGTTCTAAACATGCTTAAAGGAAACTTTCACAAAGCAACCGTCTTAAAGACCGTCAATACTACTGGGCCAGGAGGGATTAGACCACACAGCAAGGTCACTGACAGGTGGCTATCGTATTAACTCAGCTCTCAACTAACATAAGAAATAGAGGATCATGGGGGACCAACAGGCACTGATTGGGGAAGTTTTCTATATAGAGGGAGCAAGTAGCTACAAGTAGGACACTGGGGCTTTCATAAATGTAAATTTTCAATAAATTGTAATGTAAAAATCATATTTAAAAGTCATTAGCAACAAAGAATGAAAGAAATGAATAGTAGCGGTAACACCGTCATCTACAGTGGAAACTCATTATAAAGAGCTCTAATATAACCAGATACCTGATTATAGATAAAAAGGTTATTTTTGATAGCGCCATTGTCATTGTTCTAACAAGTTGAATTGAAATTCCACTGTATTTCGCTACTTTGTACCAAATTAAATTATATATTTATTACTCTACATGTAATTGGAAACAATTGCAGCTTGATAACAAAACTTACAATAAGTGCTAATATTTATTTATTGAAGGAGACAGCTGATGGACAGAACTCTATTAAAAAAATGATTATTCTACAAGTACTTATTCAACAGTTGTGGATGAAATCTTACAGAGGTGTTTTATGCATATGTATTTAAAGGAGAATGAAACCAAACAAACATCAACTGATAATCTTATTCAAAATTGTCAGTCGGTTATAAATAACTTAAAATTACTTGTATTTAATTATTAAGCAAGGAAAACAGTATCTCCCATGTTTGCAGTTCCTTGGTAGCCATTCTCCATCGGTAGCTGCCATTTTGATTGAAATTGTGATGTCCAAGTAGTTCAACTTGTGAGATACCCACTGACCTGTATTTAAGCTACAATGGAGGACACTTACCTGTTGAATGCAGCCATAAAAATGGATTCTAAATAAAAGACCATCTTGGGAATGCATTCAGAAGAATTGATATTCTTTCATCACATACTGTGACAAGAAATTTGGTTCAGCTGTTTAGAAAACTTCAGCATTTTCTTTTGTTAAACAACATTAGGCATTCAGAACTTTTTGCTTGGTCAGACAAAGCTCTTTCCATTATTCAAAAGAGTGACAAAGACAAAACATTGTATTGCTCAAAGGAATAACAAGATGGCTCTTGTTTGCATCAATGATTTTAGTTTTACAATAGCCAGTCATTATGCAACACCACATCCATCCTAGGCAGGCTGGCAGGTCAATGGATATGTACTACTCTGAGTCACTATTTCAATCAAGATGGCAACTCCCATGGAAGAATGGCTAGAAAAGAAACTGCAAACTTGGGAGATAATGTTTCTTCTCAAAGTAATCAAATATAAATAATGTCAAGATTTTTTAACTGGTTAATAATAATGGATAGGATTATCAGCTAATGTTTTGTGTTTTTTGGTTTCATTTCCCTTGAACTTCTTTTGTGGTTAATTTAAAACAAAAATAGTTAAGCACATGAATGTTAAGTGTTGGACATTATTTAATATTTTTAAGATTTTGAATTGGTGTTTTAACAATGTATCTACTTATTTTATCTAATTCAGAGCTGAAAGACAGAAATGGAAACTGTAATATGTATATATAATGTTACCTTTGCATATATTGTCACTATACTTTACTATACTTTACTATCTTTTAAGTTTATATTTCAATTTTATCAGATCAATGATTATATGTTGTATATGGACAATTTCTATTTTTATACTAATCAAATTGTGGGATGTATCTTTTGCAATAAATTTGAAATAACTCATGCACTATATACACATGTATCTCGATTATTCCCCTCTCGCTCCATCAAAAGGTAGGTCTGTATCCATTGTAGGCCTGCTTGTATCATGCACTGTTGGTAACTTAGGGCGTACTAAATACCATTACCCGATATGAAATGACATAGCAGTTTTGGCCAGCGCCTACATGTACATGTCCAAGCAAATGACACTACAGAGGAGAATTTGGTTGATTTGATAATATAATAACTCCTGTTTCAAAGGGAATACATGTGTGTATCAATCGGATGAATATCTTTAGTGTCGTGGGGGGGGGGGGGTATTTTGTATGTTAGCAAATGATACAATAGGTTCACATTGCAATAAAAAAAAAGAAGCTCTTAACGAGTGTGGGCACTTTCTAACAAACGGATGAAAAGCCATAATGGGATTTATTACAAGTCTGCAAAACTTGCCAAGACACCCTAATGGAAGAAGCCAAGCAAAGAATTAAAAATATTTTGGTCAGGGCTTGAACTTACTGTAGTCTAGTTTGAACCTCAAGTTAAATTTGATTTACTCTCAGTCTCACATCACACTTTCACAGATTTACGAGTATCAACAAATTTAGACATGTCTTCACAATAATCAGATATAGCTAGACTATATCGCCAGCCATGTATTTTTATGTTTTTGTTTATTTGCAGTTAAATTTGATTTACCACATTACGAGTCAATCATTTCCTATAGACTTACTGGTATTATTAGATTTGAAAGTAAAACAGTGCACAGTACAAGCCCATGTGATCAGTGCAAAGTGCGAATTCACTGTGTACAAACAATAACCTAGCTCCTGATCCTGATCCTGCTGAGGTGAATTAACTACGCTGCCTGGCCTGGCCTGATCATATGACTGAAATCTCTGCTCTTGTGACGGTCTTATGACTTGAGTACGTCTTGTGTTGTAATGTTAACTATCGTGTTTCCATGGTAAATAAAGATGGATGGAGCTAGTGAAACCACGCCATTGCATTCTGAGGTAATGTGTCTTTAAGACTTTATCTAGGGCTTTTAATAAGGGGGAATCAAGGGAAGGTGCGGGGGAGGGGGGGGGGGGGGGGGGGGGCGTGAGATTTACCATTTCAAAACAAGTCAAATGGTTGTTGTTCTTTTAGTTTTAACGGCATGTATCATTCAGTTGTGCGGATGCGAGTAGACGAGATAATATGAGTTGGTCTAGCAGCACGTTCACTTAGACTTGGTCAGCTCTCTGTCTTTGCCTAGATCTACATACCGACAATTAGACAAACTGGGTCAGTCAGGTAACCCCGGCACGTAGAACTTTCTGCATTGAGCGCATCATGATCTATTACTCGCTCTCTCTTTCTCAGACTCAGCCAATGATTTAAAAGTGGTTATCTTTCTTACCTGTTTTGTGTCAATTTTTAAATCTTTTATATATTTTAATTTTTCAGGGTCATGACGAAGCTCGGAACAAGGTTAATCCAGGTGGTACCTTCAAAACCACCTTTGGTACCGTGCTAACTTGTATTGGGTGTATGGTAGGAACTGGCAATATTTGGCGCTTCCCGAGGATCCTAGCAAACAACAGCGGCGATGAAGGCGAATATAACAAGACTTTTTTAACCTAAAATTCTTTTGAAGAC